>OZ026514.1:110708487-110778342 GCA_964019695.1 Loripinus fragilis | reverse complement strand
TCAGTTTGTTGATTTTTTACTCTGGGAACTCGTCTACGTATTTCAAAGTTTTGTGTATATCTTTGCAAAAAATCTGATCGCACGAGATGTCTAGCGGTTTCATTTCTTGAATACAATATAAACTGGAATTCGAAGTCGGCAGAGCGAGCGAAAGCGTTTTGGTTTTCTGAAGGAAGGACGAAAAAGTGTAGTGATTCATCGGTAGTCCGAGACGAGTGAACATAGGAGACCCGGCTTATCGAATAGTTTAAATCAGTGGGCTTTTCGGACTTGTAAGTAAATTGAGTGACATAATATGCACGTGCCTGGCTTACCGCATGCGCTGGACATTTTACTGACTCAGTCCGCATGAATTTAGCGACTGTTTTAATAAGATTAAAGAAAAGAAAAAGAGGAGATAGCACAGAATCATATCGCCGTGTTTTCAAAAAGTTTCTACCACATTTTGACACGCATATATCCTTTATCATAGTGATCACACATGTGTTTCTATCCATTAACATCTGCTGGGTGCAGAAGGCATATAAGCCAATTTTTAGATTCATAATCCCTATATACTGTACTCTGCTAGACCATTAAACGTCCTTGTTGCAAACATTGCGGGCCCAGATCAGACTGCTCTGATCCGAGGACTCCAGTAGACGTCATTCTCAAAACGGAACCGAAAGATATGGTGGGCTACAGTTTAGCAGGGCGCCGCCGATGTGGCACCTTTGAAGATGCAAGAAAAACCCCAGACTATTTAAAATTGAAAACAATCAGCAACAAAAAACAATAGTGGTGCTAAAATCATATTAAAAACTTTGATTTGGCGATTTTAGGGGGGGGGGGGGGGGGGGGGGGGGGGCGCCCGCCCCCTGCCACTTGAATCCGTCAATGAAACCGTCATCCGCGGATTGTGGTTCGTGCGAGGCTTCGTCGGCAGGCCTCATGGTAGTGGCTCATGACGGGCCCGGTAGCAAATGCCCTTTTATTTAATACCGCGGATGGACTCAAAATTCCAATACTGCGCCAGAGTGTATGCTATAAATAGACGCAATACTATTAAAGGGAGACCAGTCTAACAGATAGCGTCCTTTCGCAAATGTATATATCACGTGATAGTTTTGGCGGGATAGGCATAAAGTAAAACTTCAAATGAACTCATGCAAGTAAGATTATTAATCCACAATATCCAAGCGACCTTCTGGGGTCAACTGAGATAATTCTTGATTCATATGAATGTTATATTATTTACATACATAGCCGCGTAAAAAAACACGCCGACTTGTTTGTTTGTTGTCAATAAAAGCAGACTACAATGGCAAGTCCACCATGTCTTTTACGATATGCCTATCATTATTATATTACTGCGCAAGGTATTATTTTTTAAATATATTTGTATTTAAATTAGCAATTGGCAATAAATCATTGCTTCGATACCCAAATTGAAGTTTCTAAACTGCAAAGCATAAAAAACAATAATAAAACAACAAAAAATGAACTACTTTTTACGCGTAATATTTTCCAGAAAGTTGTTCGGTTTGTATTAAGCCTTTATCCTGCGGAATCCGGATATACCACGTTCTGGAAAACATTGTAGATCCGGATCAGTTGGCTTCTCAGGAACAAACTAATCAGGATCTATACGACTGTTTATCATGCATCTAATTAAATTGTTAATATTGAAACCATGCAACTTATATGTCTAAAAATTTGCAAGGAGTATAGCATATATTTAATGTATGGCCTGGCAAGGGTGAAAAATTGACGTGACTGAAAAACTGTAAGTGTTAAAATTGAGTCCGGATGCCAGCATCCGTCCCCAAAAAAAGTGTAGAACCAAATCAGCTGGCTTTTGATGAGGAAAGCTGATCAGGATGTTTGCTGTTTTCACAAAAGTGTGAAATGTAGTCTGACATGTGGCTAAACAGGCTGAAAAGCAGAAGTTAATGTGTACATGTATCATTTTATTCAGCATAACAAGTTACCTGCCCAGTACAAAAGATTTGGAACATGTAAGAAAAAATAATGTGCCTATTTTTTCTACATTCGCTGGGGTGCAAACTATAAATATTAGCAGACAGCTTAAAAAACAATAGGTTTAGTGTGGGGAATCACCTGGTTTATAAATGTAAATCGGGATTTGTCTAAAGCCTTCTAATTAAGGTTTTCAGCCTCCTACTTAGAAAATTAATGATTTGAAGCATGACTGAGGTCAGATTGGGAATTTTTCATCTGGAATTGGAAACAAGAGACTCAATGAGCCTGTGTCACTCACCTGATCAACTTAAATTTTAACAATTCAGATATTTGATAGTATCCTACTACTAGGGAGCGCAGTGGCTCAGTGGGAGAGTGCTTGACTTGAGACCGAAGGGCCGCGAGTTCCAGCCTCACCGGCGTCACTGCGTTGTGGTCCTTGAGCAAGACACATTTATCCTAGCTTAGTACTGGTTCAACCCAGGAAGACCTGTCCCTGTTTAACTGAAAGATTGTTGATGGGATGTAAAGAATCAAATCAAACAAACAAAATAAAAGTATCCTATTAAAAGTAGTTTCTGAGATCTATTTAGACCTTTATGACGTAAAGGGGGTGCAAGCCACAAGCCCAGAGAAACTGACGATGCCCGAAAGCGAAACATGTGACATTCCCAGGTTTTTTGGTACATTTGTAATCTGCTTGTGATATTTTCAGCACAGGCAGGCAAGCATGAAAAAGACCAATGAGTGAAGGTGGGTGGTGCTTGTTTTTGCCAAAGTAGGCGGGGAATTTAATGACAGAGATTCCTCACTCAACCGGTATATTTTATTGGTCACAGGAACATCCGAAAAACGCCAGCTGAGCAACTTTATCGGCTACTTGTTTACCCATGATTATCAGGTCAGACACCAGTTCTGTGTACTGAATTTGAAAAACACTGCGTTCACAACTGAGCCATTGTGGATTTTTTACCCAATATTTTTTCAAATGTACACTTACAATGTACATGTACGTGCACTGTACCAAACAACCTACAATTTACAGTTACTTTTCAGCTCCTGTTTGAATAGTAAACTGTTCATTGCCAACACTAAAATACTTTCACCAGGCCTTTAGTTAAAGAGTGAATGATAAAAATATTATTTTCTTATTTCTCAACCAAAAGAACCCTCTCAATCAGACGGTTATGTTAAAAACTGATATGTTAGAAAATATTTACAATTTACGCTCAAAGTTTTTGTTTAATCCAAAGCTACGTGTCACTCTTTATGAACTAGACATTGAACTTTGATACCATGATTTTTGAAGTTACCAATACATGTATGACATACTAAGTGTTCTCTTAGGACTGCAGCAGAGTAAAATGTTTCTATGGCTATATTCACAGCACTTGACAGAGATTCACACTCACAGAAAAGGTCTGATTAAGTACCCTTGCAATAACATATGAACACTTACAGCCCTGATATGAATGTCCAAAATACCAACTCCCATAAAATCTCTATTTCAGACTCGGGCTTCTATTAGAATCATTACCGTTCACGGAGATGGGGGCAGGACTATTAGAGGCTACAAGTGCAAGAAAAGTCTAGCTCCAATTCATCGGTAAGGGTCGTCATCTTGAGATGCTAATGTGGCGAAGTCGGTAGGTAGAAGACTATTGGCATGATGAATGGTTATTTCCGTGCTAGGTATCGATAAAACTTTAAATATGCACTGTCCAGGGCATAACACAGTCCAGGATTAACAACTTGCCAGCGAGGGTCGTATTTCCGGACAAAATGAAAGTAGGGTCTAAAACAATGTACCTTATTTAGAGGGACAATTTCTCGGAGGCGGATGACTAGAAATTTGCTTCTAATAACAAACTCGAGATGTTTCTGCATAATCAGGTCTGGGGGATCTCGGAAACACGAGATCAAAATTATCGTTCAAATGCGCAACCACGCTTGAGATTGGCAGACTTGCTAACAAAGGTAGGTATCCTACAACTGCTCCGCGGTTCTGAGCGATAGAAATTTGATTATTGGTTTATCACTTTGGCCCCTTTCCGCTGATTCGATCGATCTTTTTTCAGGGGTGAGAAGCTAAACGGTAAACAAACAAAATTTTCAGGAAAAATCACCAAATTGAACCTCTTCTGACAGAAACCCGTATTTTTTTTTCTTACATTTTATCATTGATTTGTGGCCGAGGTTCTGATGGTTAAATATTTATTTGTAATCATTTATTTGTGTGTTGTAATGTTTCTGAATCTATTTTTTTATGTGTGTTTTGATCATTTATTTCATAAGCCCCTGTTACAATTTACCTTGATAGCCCGGTTGTTTACAATTTATTTACAGATCTCTTTCATACTCTCAACTCACCTTAATTCTACAGCAGCTTATGTATTAATTATTTAGGGGTTACATGTTTTTGTAACCATAACTAGTTTTCACACATTTTATTAGAAAACAGAAAATAGGGTAGGAAGAAGAAGAAAGAAGTTAAGACATCTGGAGAGAAAGCATAACCAGTCAGGCAGGGTTCACCAGTTCTCTTGTCAGCTTTTTCTGTAAGGTTTAATTCACTTAATGTCAAGAGTCCTGGGTTGGTTATTTATTTTGTATTATATTTGTAGGGTATTATCTTTATCAAATCCTTATTATTAAGGAGCATTTTATCTGTACATATTTTCTATTGTCATTTTTGACTTATGCTGATGTGTACGTTGCTATAAATTTGCATTTAGCAAATTCTTAAATGGTGCCCATGTTTCTGAATCTAGGGCACCAACTCGCAAAAGGCGAGACATGTGTTGATGGTGGTTGCAGGAATGCGCGATATATGAATGCCAGCTTAAGAATGTTACGATAAACAAAACGGAAGTTGCCCACCAAACTTATTTCCCCAGATGACGCTTAGATGGGTTTCCCTTTACATGGGCAGTCCGCTATCGCGCATTTACGCGATAATTTACGATCGTGTGTTTCCGAGATTCCCCAGACCTGATAATGTAGGACTGATTTTTTTCAATATTCGTGGGTGGGCCTTTATTTGAGGCTCGATTTTTTGGGGAATTTGCTTGAAAAATCTGCATTTTTGGCGTCCAACTGGGGAATGTATTTTACAGTATTTTAAACCAATCGACAACTTTATTCTTCAGATGAACACCAGAAAATTCAATCGACCAGTATTGACCACTTTTGGAATACTGACTGGGCTGTTTTAAACGGTTAAAACTGGTGTTAGTTTTAATTGTCCAACCTTGTGTTTTCCTTCATACATGATTGTAGTTTTTTAAGACTATTCTTAAAAATAATTTGTATGCAACTTTGCAGTCACCCAACTCACAACTTTTGGGGTGGGCAGAAACATTGGCGACGCCAATCAGCAAGTAGATTTTCCAAACTGTGGCGTGGCCTTTAGTTAAGAGTGCGTACAAAAAAATAATTTTCTTATATGTTGTGGGTACTCAAAAGAATGGTCTCAATGAGACGGTTCTTTTGAGTACCCATATGTTCAAACTGATGGATTAGAAAATATTTAAATTTTTTACGCTCAAAAATTGTGTTTATCTAAACCTATGATATTTTACCAATGTACTCACCATTTGCAGATATTTTACTTGCCCGAACCCAAAGGTCACTCGCCAATGCGAGGTGGCTAGTGGAATTTTGCACCCCTGATTAGAGATATACACCTATGAAAATGTGAATTGTCGACTTGCAACTGTCCATTGGCATACAGATACCTCACTTAAACCTTTAGCTCATGTGAGCTAAAAACATACTTTTCGCCACTGGGTGAAAATTTGTGACAAAATAGCAAAGAGCCCTAACAAGCAAGTTAACCCTTATAATAAAAGACATTCCCAACATTATAAAAAACAAAAAACAAAGGGGAAGGTTCTATTGAAGTATGAAATAATTTTCAAATATACCTCCAGGTCAGTCTCTTCATCTAGTCCAGCCATGAATCTGTTCCAAAGGTATCGGTTTTCTTTTGCCTTCAGTAGGAGCACAGACACATTACGTTCTGATACATCAACAGTACAATACTCTGGAACCAATCCATAGCGCTCTTCAAATGGATCTGCTTCAAACTTTGCACAGAAACTGTAATGCATCGGGAAACCCCCAGAACCACATGAGAAAAATCTGATGCGAAACACTCCTGCTTCTGGGAAAGTTTTTGAAACTGAATCTTCTTCCACATTACGTACATGAAAAATGAAAGTAACTGTCTGAGAATCTTGACTAAAGTCAAACTCTGGTAATGCATAGGCTACCATATGTGTTGGTTTGTGACTGTTCTCTTGTGTCTCAAGCTCATTACCAATGTCTTCTAATGGGGGCAAATCCTTTGGAATGGTTTGATCCTTTACCTCTTCAAGAGGAGGCAGCTCTTCGATCAATCCATTTCCAGTGGTCTCTGCGGATTCTGTTGTAGAGTCTTTACTTTCAATAAATGATGGCATTTGAAGTTCCTCTCCAGGAAGAACAGGCAATGTGACAATGAGAAGTTTTCTGGTCTTGTCAAATTTAGCTGTTCCAACTTCATCATCGACTTGATAAGGCAGTTTAATGTCAAGCTTGTATGCAGGTTTCTCAGACTTTAATGATAATTTATCTTCAAAGATATCCAATGCAACACCAATTGCTGATTTGCAAAGAGGCAGCTCTATTGACACCACCAAATCTTTAGGTCTAGTTGACTGTTTTGCATCAGGAGCATTTCTAAACTCCTGAATATCTAGATCTGATCTATGAATAATGGTATATTTTGGTGTTGTATAGCCAATTTCTTCTTTTTTCTCAATATTGGACTTTGTTTTGTTGGCCTTTGTTTTCTTTTCCTCTTCTTTCTTTTTCAGCTCTTCAGCGTTTTTGTTCGCTAGTTCTTGACTTGTTAGATTGCCATATGGATATGGCATATCTTTGAGAACATCACTAGCTTCCTTATTTGTATTATCGGAGTTTCCATCATTTCTTGATCGAATGACAGTTGCTACTGGGCTACCTATGTACTTCAGTTTGGGTCTACGAATGTTCTGACGATCCAACTTACACTCAAATTGTCTTTCTATACCGTCCAATGCAGTATCTTCCACCATCTTTTTAAACTTTGGGTTGTCAGACATGCGATAAGTGTCAGGATGAAACACAACATCATACACTGTGCATTTTTTGTGTTCTTTGTCAACATCTTCTCTTGGTGGAGAAAAAGAATGTGGGATCTGCCAGTACAAACCATTCTTGCCTTCTTCATTGGTATGCTTTTTTGCATTTGGCTTACCAATCTTGTCATTGATGCAAATGTTTATAAATGCCTTTTGGTTGCCATTTACAGTCGTCTTCAAAACATGTCCGGGCTGAGGATTGACAAATTCCACATTCATCCCCCTTTCATTTTCCATCATTGCAATCTCTTCCTCATATCGTTTGCGGTTCTCTGGGTTTGATATCTCTTCCGCATATTCCACGAACATTTTGCGGAATTTCTCATCTTTTAAAGCCTCACCAATGCGCTTAATTTCTTCCTGAGACAGGTCCAAATCTTCGAATGTGTTTTTCGACGCCATGCTTGTTTGTGTTTGTGCAGTTGCTATGAGCATGCGCACAAGAACGAAATTTTTACAGGGGATGCAACTCTTTCCAGAATATTCCTAGTTACAAGTATAGATTTTCACTAAAATTGTCAACACTCAAGTTTCGGGAGTTCTGACGTTTTTCCAGTCCTCAACTTATTTTACAGAGTGGGTCCAATGGTTTATTTCAAGGGCAACTGTATTTTCCGAGTTTCCAGGGGGTCAAACATTTCTATGGGGAGGGGTAGGGGCCGTGGTGGGGGGGGGGGGTAATTTTGGGGGAAAGGGGGTACTCTAAATTTTTCTTCACCCGTAGGCTTGGAAACAGCATCTACTGTTTACCCTACAAAAATATCAGGTATACCCAAGAATTTTTTTTTGCAAGTTAGCTATCCCCCCCCCCCCCCCCCAAATAAAGAAAAAATTCCAATTCCGTACCTTGATCCTAAGAAAAAGCACTAAAATAGAAATAGAGCTGGTATATGAGTGCGCATGCGCGGGGAAGTTCCCCCCCCCCCCCTAAATTCAAAATTCACTCACCTCTGATAACGATCAGATTCAAATTGAGAGAGTATTCGTAGAAAGAAAGAAATGACCCTAAAAAATAGTCCAGATTTGTGATAAACCCCCAAAAAATATACCACAGTTTCATCATACCCCCAAAAATATTCATTTATCTGAAAACCATAAAAAATATTGAAATTCAAAACTTCTACCCCTGCCCCCCAAATGGTCCAAGCCTCGTATACATGAAAGTATCAGAGTACCCCCCCCCTCCCCAGGGGTGGGTACTCTAATTTTTTCTATATACATAGGCTCGGGCCCAGCATCTACCGTTCGACCCCAAAATATATCAGGAATTTCAAGCACCCCAAACAGATATTTGAAATTTTAGCGACCCAAAATTACCCCCATTCCGTAACTTGACCTTAAGAAAAGATGCTAAAATGCATAGAAATGACCCCTAAATATGGTCCAATTTTGTGATGACCCCCAAAAAATATCCATAAAATCTTCATACCCCAAAAAATATTCATTTTTCTGAAAAGCCCCAAAAGTATTGAAATTCAAAATTTTGAACCCCAAAAGATTACCCAAGACTACATATGTATGAAAATATCTGAGTACCCCCCTGGGACCCCCCCCCCACCCGCTTGTGGGGGTCAAATTGCTAATTCCTGAGGAAACCTATAGGATTTGTGATTTTTCGGTATTGTGGGTCCGGATACCCTTTGGATCTGCACATGGGTTGTAACTTTCATATAATTGCATTTGCATCTCTATATGCCAGTGGATAACTTGGACATTGTGAGACAGGATTGGGTGGGGGTGTTTAAAATGAACTAAGCCTATGTGTATTTGACCAGGGATCAATGGCACAATTACACATGTAGATCGAGCCATGATATTTCACAGGAAGGATATGGTCATGATCTTGAATAACCACAACACAACACACAAACCTAGGTATATGCTCCAATACATTTAGTCACAAACACTGACCATTTCCTTTTCTTACCAACCTAGAGACGTTGATTAAGCGGTTGCCCATTTTGATTTCTTCTTCCTACTGATGCGGTTGTTTCACCTTGGATGCAGCAAATGGTTAGGATTTCTGACGAGAGCATAACAAGCAAACTACCAAGCCCTTCCTACCCCCCCCCCCCCAATGAGACGATTGTCATAAGCTACAATGCAGATGAAGGGCACACACAGTACGCCTATATAACAAAATTAGGACCAAACCAGATACCTTACACGCAATGGGAGCAACAAAATTACTAAACTAAATAGACATAAAATAAAACAGCTTCGATCAGGTGACCGTATGCAATTATAAAGAAACAAGAGGGTCCTAGGGCCCTGGATCGCTCACCTGAGTCCTGGTACATGAGTAGATAATGTAATGGCCTATGGCTAGGAGATATGATATGATTTAAAAGATATTTCTATTTTTTGCTCTGGTAGCCATGTTGTTCAGCCAAGCTGAACTTTCTGATCAATTTTAGTATAGGGCAACATGAGGACCATTTCTGTGAAATTATTTTAATTTTGGACCAGTGGTTCAGGAGATTTCAATTGAAGATATTTCCTATCTAGAGCTCTGCCAACCCCTTTTTAGTGGAGCAATACCATTTGTGCAATTTTCGTAGAGTGCTTCTTGAGGATCATTTCTGTGAAATTATATTTTAAATTTGGACCAGTGGTTCAGGAGAATACATCGTTTAAAGACATTTCTCATCTAGAGCTCTGGTGACCCCTGTATTAAGCCTAGGGAAACTGTTTGTACAATTTTGGTAGAGGCCATCATGAGGAACAATTCTGTGATTTTTTTTTAATTTGAACCAGTGGTTCAGGAGGTAATGTCATTTAAACACATTTCTTATCTAGAGCTATGGCAGCCCCTTTGTTCAGTAGAGCGGAACCATTTGTGCAATTTTTGAAGAAGGCATCATGAGGAACAATTCTGTGAAATAATTTCGAATTTAGACCAGTGGTTCAGGAGATGTCGTTTAAAGATATTTTTTATCTGGAGCTCTGGTGCCCTTTTGTTCAGTGGAGTGGAACCATTTATGCAAACAGGAGGACTGCCAATGCTCCAGATAAGAAATCTTTTTAACAACATCTCCTGAACCACTGACCCAAATTTAATATAATTTCACAGAATTGTTCCTCATGATGCACTCTACCAAAAGAATTTCTAGCGATAAGGCGAGCAATCTCCCTAAACGAGACGTTCGTTTTATTTTGTTGAAATAACAACTGGAGTAACTAGGCACATTCAACAAATATATATAGACGGGCAGTGGATGCACCATTGCCCCCGAAATTGTATATTTAAAACGGGATTTCCTTAATGCATGTAATAAACCTACTTCTTATTGAATGAGATTATTTTTGATCATCAACTGTACTTGTTATTCAGTAACATATATGGGAACTAGACCGTTAAACAGGGGTACCAATCGTCCTATCACGCTATGTACAGTAAAACTATTTATACAGTTGATGTACAATAAAAACGACCATCTTGCAAAGTGGTCTTTTTGTTGTCAGATAATTGATGTCTTATTTCGCTTATACAACCTCTTTCCCCCCTTGACCCAAGACGCCCTTTACATATGTTAAATATTTGTATAGCGACATTTAACTGTCCAAAGGGCATCTTGGGTCTAGGGGGGAAAGCATCTAAAAACAAACTGAAAGACGCCAGTTTCATATTTTCAATGATAAACGTCACAATTTTAAGTATATTTCGTACGCATGTGCAGAAGGAATACCGCAAAGTTTCGAAAATGAAGGGCACTTATATCCTTAATATTTTAGCACTTTTACTTTTTGAAAACCTGCAAAGGATTTACTAAAACTCTCGTCTAAACGGCACCCAGTCTAAAGACGTAAAATGAGGGGTGGGAGTAGAAGGCGCAAGTTTTAACTGTTTTGTAAATGATGAATCGCTTTGAAACCTAGTTTGATGCTTTCTATGAAAATTTTACTACCGGAACAGACCAATTTTAAAAACATTAGGGCAATTTGAAATCTAAGGTTTTGTAATCATGTCAACTAGGGAAAATATCCGCCTTATCGCTAGAGCTCCTTTCACAAATAGTTCCATTCCACTGATCAGTCATTCTCAGGTGAGCGACACTGAATCAGAGAACCTATTATAATCTCCCCAATTCAGCATTTTGAGGCAGACTTTCTATGGAATCAGCCTCAAAATCCTGAATTCAGAAATAATCCTGAAAACTTTCACCCATGGGATTTAAATGTTTATCATGTGCTGGTATAGTCATGGGTAGATGACCAGGCTATCCTGTTTCAAAGTTTTTAATGGCTGCTACTACATCAAGTTTGTAACAGCTACTTACAGTTGAAGCATTCTCCATGTATGGCTGGCTAATTGTTGTGTATGCAGTGGATTTAAGGTCCTTGTTATGAACATTGGTCTTTCTTTTTAACTCTTACTTGCTGATAACATTTGCAAACAGTTTGGACCCAGATCAGGACCGACAGAATGTCCGTCCTGATCTGGATCCAAACTGTTTGACACTTTGATAGTGTTCCTGAAAGAATTATTTGTAAAAGTTAATTTTGAAAAAGTAAGCAAATGACAACAATAGCCTGCATGATCCTGCAGGCAAAGAATTAAGAAAACCTTGTGTTTGGTTGACTTTCTTGGAGGTAGAATCAATGTAAGGATCCCAAGAAATGTTATCTGATGCTGGTGTGTGTGCATGTTGGTTGGATTGTCTCTGTTCTAGTGTCTCCTCCTCTTGGTGCCATAGGTTGCTCTGTGCTCTTTGATTGTCACATTTTCTGGTCATATGGGCCGGCACACAAGATTTTATTACTTATCGCATATGTCCATTCTGACGTATCCAGTCTGACTAGAGGTCTAATTTTTAGTCCAGACCTTTATCTAGTTCCATACTCTGTGTATGTGAGAAGCAAAAGCTCTGGAGAGACTGTGCATATGTACACGCTCATCTGAGCCTTTGCTGCTTGGTGATGGGTTGAGTACTAAAATCAAACGAGTCAGTCCATATACTCTTTTTTTTTGAGAAGTGAATGCATTTCAGTATGTATCCTCTTTAGGTGGGAGGGGGGGTTTCCCATGTGATCAGTGGATATCATATAGGTAAGGCTCAAGCCCTATCAGTGGCCTTGCAAAGGCAACATGCAATGGTATCAAAGTAATCAATTAACAAGTGAGAAAAGGAAACTCAATCATAATGGTATAAGGAAGTGACACTAGAACAAAGACATACACACTCATAAAATTAAAAACCTCCCAAAGGCAACGATTAAATTCGACGAAGGATGTTAAATTCAGCTTAAGCAGGTAAGCGTGCCTATATTGAGTAATATTGATTTTTGTTTGTTTGTTTGGTTTGATGCTTGATGTCCCAGTCAACAGCTATGGTCATGTCGGTATGGTCAGTTCACCTAACCACATTTTGTTCCCGGGCAAGCTTGACTAAATAGTTAACTATAACTTTGTGCACGTACTTGTGACTAACAACAAGCCTTCTTGAATAAGTGGAAGGGAGGAGAATGGCTGTAGAAACTATTTCATGATCAATCTCGTTAAAGTATGAGACCGGGCCAGGACCTGCAGTCAGAAACGTTACCAACTGCGCTAAGCGGCCTGGTAGTAATATTGATTTGATTGCAACTCAAGGTCATGTTGCATATCAAATTTAATTGAATGAAATGTAGGCCAATATGCAAGCAAATGGAAGCCTTTCAATCTCCCCTTGGAATGGGACAGGGGTCAAAAAGGGACTTATCAGAAATTAGGGGAGAGGTGGGATTTACTGCCGAACCTTGACAGAGTACAGATGCAATAACAGCTTAAGTCCCCACAGGATTGCTGAAGTAAATATTTTTTAAAGAAGTTGCGATGCTCAAAGTCAATGGAGACAGTCTACTTGAACATATTTTGATTGATAGTATAATCTAGGCCTCTAGATAAGAGCATGTAATTAAAAATTTGATTTCCTCATTTCTCAACCAAAACATATGTTGTGAGTACTCAAAAGAACCGTCAATGAGATGGTTCTTTTGAGCACCCAAAACAGTATGTTAAAATTGATTGTTAAGAAAAGAATCAAAATTTTATGCTCAAAATTGTTGTTGTTAAGTATATGCGGCCGCATAGGGCAGTCGGTAATGTGTCTGACTACTGATGCATATCTGACAGCAGATCCAGGCCAAGGGGTCTTGAGTTCTATCCTGGCCTGGTCCCATACTTTGGAGGAGACTGATCATGAAATAATTTCTATGGTCATTCTCCTCCCTCAAGAAGGGTTGTTGTCAGTTACAAGTGAATGTATGTGCACAAAGCACTGGTTAACCACTTAGTCAAGCTTGCCCAGGAACAAAATGTGGTTAGGTGAACTGGCTGTACTGACATGACCATAGCTGTTGCCTGGGACGTAAAGCAACAAACCAAATCAAAATTGTTGTTTATCATGGCCTATGATACCCCTTCCACTTTCATATAGTAAAGTTTCCTGGTCTATTACATAGATTGAGGGATCACAGGGTAAGGTTTTTAAAAATAATATTTCTATTTCTTTGCCTTAACCCTTTAAGCGCCACCTATAATTTTCAGCATACCACAATTAAAAATTTTGCCCCTTTTTCAAAAATAACAAATAAGGCATGATATTTCATGAGAATCATCTGCTGGCAGACGATTCTCATGTAATATCATACCTTATTTTTGTTGAAAATTGAGAAAGATGTCTCAAAATTTGTCCTCTGCTGCAGTGGTGATTGGCACTTTTAGTGTTAAGGTCCGTGCAGGACCGGATGAGAGGCTATGTGTTGTGGCACCTCCCCTGGGACTAAACTGTTTACATACAAACTTGTAGTTTTCCAGTAGGAAAAGGTAATGACCAACATAAGTATATTTGACAGTCTGTATTTCCTTTAATATTGAAAAATGCTATATCTTGAAGGATTATCCATATTCATACAATCAGTGCACAGATTTATCACTTTTAATCAGTTGCTTATAATAGCAAGTTATTTTTTTCTCACATGCAAAAGGTGTCAGCCAGCTGAGATAATAAGAATCTATCATGAGTGTGAGGGTAGGATAGAAAAATCTGTCCCGAGGATCGCCGTTTGGCATCACGAGGCTTGCCGATTGATGACAAACGTGAGACCGAGGGACAGATTTTTCTATCCTACCCTTGCACAAATAATGGATTCTTTTTCTTGCTCACCACTGTTTTTATTTATTTATTTATTTTAAAATAAGCTTCTAGAAGTCCCTGAATATGCTAAGATGCATTTCACATGATGGCGTTACTTGACGTTCTGGAAAAGATGGCATGGGTAAGATAAGATTTTCTATCCCAGAGTAAAATCTCAGATATCCTTTTCCGGTGTGTAAGAAAATTTTATCCCTTGTACCGCCAATATTTCTCTGTCCTGCTTATTATGTCTGCTGCAAATTTTCAATCGCACTTCAGACTAATTTTATCATAGAAGCAAACACTATGAACCCTAAGCAGTCTGATCTGGGTCCATATTCAGGGCTTATTTTTAGCTGATTGCATAGCTGTTATTCGATTATGTTCCCAATGCCAAAAAGTATATTTTTTCCCAATATTTGGAGAAAAATTCCCAATTTCAAGTCTTATCATGGTAAAAGTTGGCTTAAGGTAGTACCGGACTCACCAGAATATGTCCAAAAAGTTACCATCTTTTGACATGTTAAAAAATAGCTCAAAACTCATCTATTTTGACAAAAATAACAGGACCTTACGTGCTTTTTAAAAAGTTATTAAACTTTAAAAATCGTAAAATATGAGTTTTTCAAAATATCAATTTCTCATATTTTAAAAAAGTTGAAAGTGAGAAATGCCATATTTTTTCCTGGAAATACGCTACATGCTATTGGCTAATAAAAGAATACATAAAACAGCGAAAAAAAAGCATGTCGCTTATTTATTAAGCAAAAATCTATTTTGTAAAAAAACATTAAGGCCAAAACATCGTTTAAATCTAGAATAAAAAATGTCACACAATGTAGCTACAGAAACAAAAAACTTATTAATTTGAAGGAAATTTTGCATAGAAACTTATAATTAATTAAAAAGCATATGTCACCGTGCTCATTTTTCTTTTTTGTGCTATTTTCTTTTTTTACCTCTGAAATAAAAACAGGCATGGAGTGCCATACCTGCTTCATTGTTTAATTTAGGTCCGTGTGCGTAGACAGCGTATTGTTTGAGTTGATGTCCGTGTGCAAAAAAGCCTATTATTTGTCTAGCCCTCATTTGGCAAGTTCTAGGACCCCTTAAGACCTTTATAAGTGCGTGCATGCGTGCGCGCTTGTGTGTATGCCAAAATGAGGGTGAGTGTATGAGAGAGAGAGAGAGAGAGAGGGCAATTCACGTGCTGATGATTCATAGCATTTTTGTGATGCTTTCATTCTTTTCTTTTCTTTTTTCTTTACTTTACGTACAGTATTACAAAATTGACGTCATCAGCAGTAACGGGTATAGAAGTGTCGTCAGGATGACGCAAGTCTTTGATCTGGAAAAAGGTTCTATTTCGAAAACGTTGTTGCAAGTGTTCAAACGAGAAAATGACCTCATGCAATAATGGTTTTCTGATACACTATCATCTGCTAGACCCCTCAGGGGTAGTCATAACCCTCGCCTTTCATGTTTGGGTGTCAACACCACACTGGTGTTCTAGCAGGTGGTAATGCATAGAAAATCACGTTTGATCCCAATATTGAAGTTATTAAACGAGCTGTAAAAAGAGATGAAATGCGAGGCTTGTCAAGAATTTTGTCACTTTTTCGTGACAAGCTTGATAAATTTAATAATACAGGAGCACGACTGTTAGGTTCTATTTATTGTTTGACCCTAAAACTACTTTTAAATCGCGCTTAGAAATTGCGTGGAACTATGCTTTGATGTTGCCATATAATTATATGAGAAACCATTACGGGCGTCATTACATAGCGACGTGATAGCGTTACCAAAATTTGTAAACCACTAGTGGTACATGTCATTATATCACTCCCATGAAAAACACAAACGAACAAATAAATAAGTAAACAAACAAACATGCAATAGGGCCCAAACCAGGGACTACTTGGTCTCAAGTTGAACATTCTACCAATGTGGCAATGGGTAAAGAAGAGATGATACACAAGTTTAGTTCTTTTCATAAAGGCAATTAGTAAATGCTAAGACAAGCATGCATATGTGAACAGCCATATTAGATTATTCACAGCTTGCATATATATATACAAAATAAGCCTCAGTCAAAAAACTCCCCACTGGCTAGCTTAAAATAGCAAAAAGGCACGCCCCAGCATTTAGCGAGCGCTCTCACAGTGTCCAATACGTTGCTCTTGGGTTTCACCCAAGCTAAAAAAATTGAGCCCTCCCACCTACGACGTCATATTTACAAAGATAATGGACTTAAGAAGCACAGTGGCTCAGCATTTCTTAGAGTGTTAAACTAGGGATCGAAGGATTATTAATTTGTGAATCACCAGAGTCAAAGTGTTGTGTCATGGGGCAAGACACTTTATCAGCTAATAGTACATACATTGAATACGCATGAATATTAACTTTTCTGACCAGAATTGCCTGACCAGTATAACTCGGAACGCATTGAGATGAAACTGGACCAGACGGTAAAAATATATTTGGTCATACAGATGTGTTGATAAATGATATTTTTTTGTGAACGCCAATACTTGTACGTTTTAAGACAATAAATAAAGATAAACTCTTACTTTTTTAAAAACACTCTGTTATCTTTTGACATGGGTCCTGTATCACTTAATGGAAGCAAACCATATATGAAATTTGGAAGAAATCCAATTAAATGTGACTAAGTAAGAGTGACCACGATGGATGCAAACTGATAGACGGCGGCCATTTTGCCAACCATCTTGATTTTCATTTGTCGGAAAAAATCCATATTTGAATTTGAATCAGAGTTGATGCAAGCAATCCATATATGTTATTTGGAAGAAATCCGATTGAAAATGACTAAGTTAGAGTGACCACACCAGCAGAAGGACGGACAGATGGACGGACAGACAGATGGAAAGACAGATGGACGGACAAGCCAAACACAATAGAGCTCCGCCAACTCGTTGGCGTGGACCTAAATATATACTTGGTCATGCAGATGTGTTGATAAATGATACGCACGTTTTTGTGAATGCCAATACTTGTACATTTTAAGACAAAAAATAACAATAACTCTTACTTTTATAAAAACTCTGGGTTATCGTTTCAATGGGTCCCGTACTACGTTAACATATTTGTACAGTATGTGGAATACTCAACATTGACCAGTCTCACTCATGTACTAATTCTGATTATAAATTTAATAACTGCACAGCTAAATCAGATAAATATCATGTATTTTATGACTTGACAATATAGCTAAAAACACTACCAAAAAATTCCAATCTTGGGCATTTTCGCACTAAAATTCCCAATTCCAGGGGTATAGGTCATTATCCCAAAATGATGGAAAAAAGCCCTGATATTGTTTGCAATAATAATTTATAAGCTACTTAAAAAACACAGACAAGAAAGGTAAACGATAAATAGAGAATACTAGGTGAGTGTCTTTTGATATCAAGTTTACCAGTCAAGGCTTTAAGATTGTTGACATCACGAGGCTTGCCGAGCAATTCAACATGCATTCTCAAAGCCGAGCCTGGTATTCTTGATATCAAAAGACACAAACCTGATATTCTATTTTTCAGTTTACCCATTGTTTCGCTCTTCAAACTAGCGATTATGATGTAGTTTTTGATTGTTGTGTTGATTTAGCATCATTAGGGACGTCATTCAAAAATTGCAAAGTCATCATGACCTGATTAAGGCACATGCCGTGAGATAGACAACGTTTATCAGGCAATGTGCAGCAATACAGTTAATATGAGAGGTAACTGATAAAAGTTGTGACTGGCATGAAACAGGTTAAGGTTATTCCTAGCAAACTTCTTGCACTTCTTGGACAGCATACATGAAGAAATGAGTGGGAAAAAGTATTGTGCTTATGCTCACTGCATGGGTAAAAAATTTAAATTTCCAAAATCCAAAACTTTAGAAATTTAAACCTTTTAAAACTTGCTGTACTACTACAAAATATTGATAATTTTCGAGTTAAACTGATCCACTGTCTTTATAGATACTTTAAAAATTAAATCAGACAATGAATTAGAATCTGCCTAATTCAGAGTTTTGAGGCTAACTTTCTGTGGAAAGTCACCCTCAAAATCCTGAATTCAGGAATAATCCTAAAAAACTTTCATCAATGTCACTGGTCAGGTCAGCAAACTTTTTGTTCACCTTGTCTTTAGCATAGTGCACTTCATAGTCATACATTTACCGAAAACAAGCATAAAACCGCCAAATGTAAGATTGATCTCACATTGACTCATCACTCAACTCATCACTCAACAAGCAAGAGTTGCACAATTTAGAGCCACAATATGCGAATCCTGCAAAGGGTTCTGATACGAATGGGCTTATTTAATCTTATCCCAGGATTATTTTCAAAATGCTTCACTGCACTTGAATGGTGTGACCAGACCTGACCCAGTTTAAAACTTGGCATATATACTCAGAAAAACAATTGAAGGATATTTAGATTCAGTCCCATCTCTAACATTCAAAACAATAAAAAACTTTACTAATTATGCATGCATTTCATAGTTCCAGACTTCTGCAATCAAAATTGATGTTTTATTTAAGTCACGGTCAAATGGTTTAAGTACAGTACACATCCAAATGGTTCAACCCTCTATACTGAAAAGTCACATAACTTCAAAAATGATTGAAACCCATTTTTATCGTTTGTATTCCATATTGACTGGCTCCAAAATCATCGCCAGTTCTCCCTCCGAAAAAATGGCACCTAATTTTGAGGCTGTTGTCAGTGTTTTACTGCAAATTTGTGGTCACCTTTGCCGGGGTATGCCATATTTGTGTATTTTTGTAGAAGAAGTTGTCCCATTATTAGGGGTAATGACTGATAAATTGGTGTTAACTTTTGTCCGTGGCCGGAATTAGAACATAAACAATGACCTGGTAAAGGTTGCACCTAAAATTGAGAGCGCTAAATTTTTTGCTTGTGAACTTTGGGTAGAGAGGGTCGGTACATTTGGTGTAGAACTTTATCATAACCATTGACCCGTGAATTTCAATTTGCATTTTGGTGAATTGCCTAGTGATAATTCTATAAATGACAAAAAATAATTTGTTTGAAAATTATATTCCCAAATGTAATAAAGTCAAAAGAATTTTAATATCCTTCAATTGTTTTTCTGAGTATATTTTGTTGTGAAAAACATTCTGACAATATCTCATGAAGATTGGATCAAAACTGTGCCCTCAAGAGTGTACACAGGGTCTTTCAAAGCCAAGCTGAATTGACCTGGTGACCTAGTTTTTAATCATACTTGACCCAGTTTAAAACTTGGCATAGATTTTGTTGTAATAAACATTCTGACAAAGTTTCATGAAGATTGGACAAAAGCTGTTGCCCTCAAGAGTGTATACAAGGAGAAAAGTCGACGCAAAGACATCTCGGTATTTCAAAAGCTCACCCTGAGCACAATGTTAAATATATATCTTTAAAAAATTCCAATGACAGAACTACCTAAAACATCTGAATGAATCTTATATGTACATTAAAACCTGTTTTATGCGACCACTCAAAAATAGACAAAACAAAGGTCTTAATGGCAAATGGTAGCTTAATGTAGGTCGAAAGTATTGCAGAATGCTCCCCTTAGAGCATTCTGCAATACTTTTGACCTGCATTAAGCAATAATCAATTTGAAAACCAATTTTTGTCTTCTTTTTGATAAAACCACTTAAGACAGGTTTTACTGTATGCAGTTTCCAATTGTCTATCCAAGAAAACGACTGGTATATTATAATAAGTCTATAAGTGATAGGTTCTGAGCTCCTCTTACACTCTTGAGTACTACGTTTCACTAGGAATCTTTCACAGCAGCGTCTTCCTTTGTGATTTTCTGACAGTTTGAGACAACTTCATCCAGTTGATGGCTCATCTCCTGCAAAAGACAAAACACATGCTAAAGTAGGTGGAATATCCAGATATCTAGTTTTATCAAATCTCAATAGCAGGGGTCAAATTTGGCACCTGCTAACTTGCTAAATGCTAGTAGATTTTCTAAAAAAGCAAGTTTAAATTACCACCACTTGCTAATTTTAGAAAGTGAATACAAGTGACTTAGTCACTCTCACATCAACTCATCTCAATATTAATATGCAACATAGCATATACTGCTTGAAAAACAGTGTAGATCCTGATCAGCCAGCTTCTTCAGAAGCTGGCTGATCTGGATCTACACTGTTTGCAAGGTTAACAAAATGTGCTTTCAGAAAGGCGACAATATTTGGGGAAAAAAAGTTGGTATACAATCTTGTCAATACATATGCTAATTAAATTCGTTCAATTTTCTAATTAGTGATAAATGGAGTGAATTATAGCAAGTTGATCATCATCTTCAGCATGTAAGAAAACTTTATTTTTAACAGTGGATAAAAATCTTAAATTTGATCCCTGAATAGTCCAAATAAACATTTTTGAGAGTAAAATAGTGAATATTTTATTATCCCTCAGTTTTAACACTTGTTTTGGGTGCTTAAAAGAACCCTCTCTTTCGAGTTCCCACAACATACATATGTTTTGATTGAGAAATAAGAAAATTGTTCTTTTTTATTACACACTATTTACTATAAATTTGGAAATTTTTGCAAGGATTTTATTTTCGCGAAAGTTCGCATATGCGAAGTTTCGTGAAAATCAAACTCTCGTGACATGCCCAGATCACTCTGTTGTTTAATGATATAGGTAAATCTTGCCATTGTAGCAAATTGTTAAAGTTGCAAATATCATGAAAATAAAATTCTCGGGAAAATTTCTGAATTTACAGTATCTGGAGGCCTGATCTCTGCAAGAAACCCTGTAGCAGATACTCACTGGAAACATTTCAAATCCATGTTTTTCCAAATAATAAAGATGATGACATTTGAGCAAGTTCATGAACAGGCCTTATAGTAGCCCACCTACAAAATATTGGTTTTTATAATGTTCTTTTATAATTGTTCTATCCTTTATCCCCTCCCAGCAATCTTCATGAGAAAACACAAGAGCACAACTGTGCCAAAATTACATTTTCAACACATTTACAAGCACATGGATCAACAATCAGACTCGCTATAAAGGGTTAAATTTTGAATTAATAACTGGCAGGGATTAGAATGGTGGATACCTGCATAGTGTCAATATTCTCAAGGGCTTGCAGATTTAATTCACCAAACTTCTCTTGAATAAGTTTTACTTTTGCCTGTAAATAGAAGAAAAAACTTGTGATAAAAGATAAATGAGTCGCAACATGTGATTTCCAACAGTGTGGCATTTTCACAAGCTTAGACTCAGATGAGCCTGTACAGAATCTTTTAAAGTTAAGAGACTCCAAATGATGTTCAGTCAGTAGCTTAATATTCACAGAATATTCAAGCGACAAGCAAAGGCTCTGATCAGACTGCGTATATGGGCAGGCTGGCCTGAGCCTTTGCAGGTTGCACATATCGGATTGTTGGAAATCTCATGTCATGGCTCAAGTTATAGATAAAAGAATTATGACTATATTGTAAAAAAGATATTTGATTAATATTTCATTGAAAAATCTGGCTTTTATCAGTGTGTTCAAACTCTCCATAAAGACATAACTCTTTGCCAGCTAGCGGGAATAATTTTGTTGTCTTTTGATAACCTTTGCAAACAGTATGGATCCAGATCAGTACCAACATTCTGTCATTCCTGATCTGGATCCAAACTGTTTGACACACTGATAGTGTTCTTGAAAGAATTTTTTGAAAAAATTAATTTTGAAAAAAGTCATCAGACGATAATTTTTTTGTTTATTTGATTTGATTCTTTACGTCCCATCAACAATCTTTCAGTTAAACAGGGACGGGTCTTCTTGGGTTGAACCAGTACTAAGCTAGGATAAATGTGTCTTGCTCAAGGACCACAACGCAGTCACATTAGACGATAACAAAAGCATAAAAATTACCCAGCACGCAAATAGTTAAGTTGTTATAAAGCCATACATGTACTATCAGCAAAGAATCTCATGCTTACAAGGCTTGAACCCGAGATAAAGGTTTAAAGCCAGTCACAAAGTCATGGGTGGTTATTTCGTAAGAACCAATCAAAAGTTATGCAAACGGTCACATTAAGGGAGCTTCAGAACATGAGTAACGGGATCATGAGAAACAACTGAAACAGGTACAGGGTTCATACAGGCAAGTATGAGTAAAATTCTAGGACTTTTCAAGAGGTTTCAAGGACTTAAAGTTAATGAAAAATACTGATCTAAGTGTTCAAATTCTACTTCAGAAATGCTAGACTGAGATAATAGAGATATTAGTACTGGAAAATTAGTATAAAATTGTTGTGCCTATATTTGGTGCAGCATATGCTGCACCAAATAAAGGCACAACAATTTTATACTGATTCATGTGTCTATCAACAGTGCTTAGTCCTACAGAAAATAGTAGAATTCAAGGCCTTTTCAAGGCTTTTGAGTGATTTTCCAGTACTTTTCAAGGTAGATTTAATTATCAAGGACTTTTCAAGAAAGCCTTCTAAATTCAAGTACTTTTCAAGCCTGTACAAACTCTGAGGTACGGTTGGTGACTTCTACATTTAAGGTTGGGATGTTGAAACCATGTGAGGTTTTAAACGGTGGTTACCGCCGCGGTCAATACTCCAGAAGTGGTCAATACCGGTCGATTGGTGGTGAATTGATAAATTGAGTGGTTGATTGAGTTTTTTAGTGGTCATTTGAAAAATGGGGATGTTGTTTTGGTTTTCACTTTCAAATTGGTGGAATTCATTAAAATATAATAGTTGACCTGTGTGCAAAAACTGTTTTGTCCCTGCCAACTTGCCAAGGGTACTCATCAGATAAAATACTGCATTACATTGTCGGATGTAGCATTTAAAGTGAAAGGAAATGTGCCCCCAACCATTTATGTGTGTGGGTTACTCTTTGCCTGCTAGTATCATCTGAACCAGTACTAAGGAAGGATTATTGCAGTATGTGTATAATTTGTAACTAATGATATAATGCAACTTAATGATATAATGCAACCAAACTGGTTGGAAAGCTTTATTTTGAAGAATAAGGATGAAAAATTACCTTTAGATAGAGTGTTGAAACCAGAGTTAATTCAGATGCATGAGATATTAGCGATATGTCAAATTGGCTTGATTTACTAGTATCAGATTATGAAATTGTTAAAAAGGATTAACAATTATATGTCACAAAATGACTCCAGATTCGCGAACCCAAGTGATCGCGATACGCGGCCAAGTTGTCAAAATAGAATACTGGTATTTGTATAAGCTAGCTAGAACAGTTGAGAAATCTCTAAGAGTTGTAATTTTTGTTTGTGTATTAACATTTATTTGCTTTTGCTTGATTGGTGTACAACTGAAACGGGACACTATAGGATTGATTCCCTGTGGAAGCTATCTTAGAGTCGCAACTAGTCTCAGTATAGGATGACCAACTAAGCAAAAGCAATAGTGTTTGTGAGTTTTATCCTTGTGTATGATTGTATTGTCTTTCTTGTACATAACACATCTAAAATTTGTTATTTGAGCCACGACATGAGATTTCCAACAGTGTGGTATGTACGACCAGCATAGTGTCTCGGATCAGCCTGCGCATGCGCAGTCTGATCAGAGCCTTTGCTGGTCGCTTGGATATTCCATGAGTGTTGGGCTACTGCCTGAACACCATTTGGAGTTTCTAACCATAAAAGGAGGCTGCGTGGGCTTATCTGGGTCTATTCATGTCAAAATGCCACATTGCTGTAAATCACATGTCACGGCTCATTTAGTTGTGTGCATTATTTTAGCCTGGTAACATCGTCATCGTATAACAGGGGTCATCAAATGAAATTCTCCCTCTTCATTTTTGATCGCTCTTAGAAGATTTTTTCATGTTTTCTCTATATAAGGCTATGTTCAACATGTAAATTCCAGGGCCAAGCTCATTTTTGGCCCCAGGGGCATAACAAACTTTGTAGAGCTCCACTAGATAATGCTACATACCAAATATCAAGGCTCTAGGCCTGTGTGACCTAGATATGCAATGGACCGAAACCATTTGAACAATTATTAAAGAGGGCCATATAAGGATCATTCCTGCCAGGTTTGGTCAAAATCTGTCCAGTAGTTTAGGAGATGTCCTTTGAAGCAATTGTTGACAAGACGACGGACGACAGACATCCAATGATCAAAATAGCTCACATTGAGCCTTTGGCTTAAGCGAGCTAAAATATGTGTCAATGATGCTGCAAATTCAGACTGGTTGAGGTGTACATACCATAGCTTGTTCTAGTCTCTTCTCTGAATCATCTTCTTTATTATCTGGGTCCAGATTTTTCAAATTCACTGAAATCATTTAAAATATGGGGCAGAACATGAGATTTGGGTTCTTTTCACATTCAGCGAGCAGCCAAAGCTTAGTTGAGCTTGTGTTAATAATCACATGAAGATGGTCTGGATAAATGGATCAGGGTTCATACAGGCAAGTATAAGTAAAATTCAAGGACTTCTCCAGCCTCTCCAACAGTTTTCAAGGACTTAAAGTTAATGAAAAATACTGATCTAAGTGTTCAAATTCTACTTCAGAAATGCTAGACTGAGATAATGGAGACATTAGTACTGGGAAATTAGTATAAAATTGTTGTGCCTTTATTTGGTGCAGCATATGCTGCACCAAATAAAGGCACAACAATTTTATACTGATTTAGGTCGCTTATCAAAAGTGCTAAGTCCTATAGAAAATAGTAGAATTCAAGGACTTTTCAAGGCTTTTGAGTGATTTTCCAGTACTTTTCACTGCAGATTTAATTTTCAAGGACTTTTAAAGAAAGCCCTCTAAATTCAAGTACTTTTCAAGCCTGTGGGAACCCTGGATATTTTGGTACTTTTCATATTCAGCGAGCAGCCAAGGCTTAGATGAGTATGCCCTAATAATCACATGAAGGTGGTCTGGATAAATATTAAAGGCAGGATTCCAAGGACTATCAGCAGAGGAGTGGCCATCTAAACTGGTCAAAATAAATTAAGCCCCACCGGAAATTTTCCCATAGACTTAATGTAAATACATTCATGTTTGATTAATCATAACATTTTACTGAATAAAGATTTTTCAATTAATTTTCAGCGAAGTAGCAGCTACGTTTCCTCTCAACATGTGCTAGGTTTCACTTATATTGCTTATTTTCCATAGAGCTTCACACATTCCAGTAAACGCCCCGTTTCGTTCCCTATCATTCCTATAGTAAAATTGGCAAAAATTTGGATACTCTTGGAAAATTTAGCACATACCCTAAGAAAATCTGTATTTTTGATTGAAACTTAGTGTGATTACACATAAGATATTGTTGTCTAACTTGGGTGGAGTTAGAATTTTCAACTACCTTTGATATTTTTTAAATAAACAACTAAACTTTTGGAATTTAACATTATGGCTATGGAAAAAGTGACAT
Source organism: Loripinus fragilis (assembly GCA_964019695.1). Taxonomy (NCBI): domain Eukaryota; kingdom Metazoa; phylum Mollusca; class Bivalvia; order Lucinida; family Lucinidae; genus Loripinus; species Loripinus fragilis. Next base: position 110,752,688 of record OZ026514.1, on the reverse strand, counting down.
GTGACTTAACTTATTTTGACCAGTTGAAATGAGGCAGTCAGTTGGCAGAGCTTAGCGACTATCAGATTAGACCAGCAGTATGGTCACTGAGCTGTTAAGACCTGTCTATTGTTTCACAGGTAAATTCCACTTAAAAGCAACAACAAACATGTAAATTTAGAGATATAAGCTACCGGATCTGATGAAGATGTTAACTCTTTGGTGATTATTGGATCTATGCAAATATTTGGCTTATTTTGCCTTTTATAGTCCACTCCTGCTTTTAACCCATAAAGAGCCACCTATTATTTGCAGCAGACGACAATTTCAACTTTTGCTGCTTTTTCAAAAAACAAACAAATAAGGCATGATATTTCATGAAAATCGTTTGCTGGCAGAAGGTTCTCAAGAAATATCATACCTTATTTTTTCAAAAATTAGAAAAGATGTAACAAAGTTTGTCCTCTGCTGCAGTTGTGATTAGCGCTTTAAGGGTTAATCGCATCAACTACATGTATACTAGACAGTATTCTTACAGTTCAATCAGGCTTGTACTGGGAAAAATCAGTTTTAGTTCAATGATGACAATTATCTGCATTATGTGTAGTCCTATGACTCCAATACCCGTGTCCTTATTCATGGAAATGCTAGTCAGCAAAGTGATTGCCAAATAGGAAATGACATAAAGCATTACATAACAAAACCAAACACTGAGAGCATAAAATATTACTTTAGCTTTTTGAGTGCTGGGTAAATTTTCATGATTTTTTGTCGTCTACTGACTTCTTTTTCAAAATCACCTTTTTTATGAAAAAAAATATTTCAGGAATACCATCAAGGTGTCAAACAGTTGGTATCCAGATCAAGCCTGACAAAAGGTCAGGCCAGATCTGGGTCAAAACTGTTTGCCAAGTTTATCAGCGGACGACAAAAGTCACTGCTAGCAGGCAAAGAGCTAAAATGGAGAGTAGACCAAGAACAATTTGAGCCAGCACATACAATTTTGGTACTTATCACATTTTTGAGCAACACAAGCTCAGGCTCCCATACTCAAACTATAGATGTAGATGAAGTCACAAAATGAGCCGTGACATGTGATTTCCAACAATGTGGCATTTTGACAAGTGTAGACTCAGACGAGCCTGTGCAGCTTCCTTTTATGCTTAGAAACTCCAAATGATGTTTGGTCATTAGTTTAACACTCCTAGAATATTCAAGCGACTAGCAAAGGCTCTGATCAGACTACGCGTATGCGCAGGCTGGTCTGAGCCTTTGCTGGTCTCATTTACCACATTGTTGGAAATCTCATGTCACGGCTCAAATTTAGACCACTAACTCCTCCGGATACATCTGACAGCACAGGAATGTAAAGGAGGCTTTTGGGGATATGCAATAAGAATATAAATTCTATGACTGGACCCATTTGATTAACTCTTTACCTGCTAGTGTTGTCTGCTGATAACCTCTGCAAACCGTTTGGACCCAGATCAGGCTCAACACTTTGTGGGGTCTGGTCTGACACCAAACTCTTTGTGCTCTGATGATATTCCTGAAAGTTTTTGAAAACGTTTTTTTAATTTTGAAAAAAATCTGCAGACTACAAAAAAGCATGCAAAATTTCCCAGCATGCAACAAGAACTTACCTGGGTCTATATTACACCTCAGCAACTTAGCCTCATATGATCCCCTACAAAATAAAATCATAAGGTCTCTTATATGTATATATGCTTCATTGTTATATACCTAATAAGTGTTTACTACATGTAGTATAGAAACTTGACATGTTTCGATCACTGACAGTTGTACATTTCAACTAAATTTTACATGTCGCAATGCGGCTGATCGTTGACTAACCACTGGCCATGGGTTTCATTCCCATGGCAGCAGAGGGCTTCCTTGCCATTTAAGCCCGCTCATGGACATCGTCTGCAAGTTAAGATGACGTTGCTAATGTTTTATGGAGAAATGACAAAACTATTTCAATTATCATAAAATACGCTCTTTTATTGATATATTCAGGAATTATCCTGAAAACTTTAGCCCATGAATAAGTAAAAAATCAAAATAAATAGTATTAATGGTGGCATAAATCATATGCTGGTACAGCAACATGAAATTATTTGGAGAGAGGTAAGACAAGGATGAATTTGTAGTGAATTTAATCTCATGTGCACCTTAAGCTTACCACAATTCAAAATTCATGGTTTCTCATATAGGGTTTATCAGATGTAACCAACTAATCTATACTTACAATTTTGACTCCAATGCATCTGATTTTTGGTTCAAATTGTTGAGGTTTTCTGTAAGACAAATAGAATCATTATCATTGCATAAAATTCATGGTGCATGCTTTTAACAATTATGTTCCTATGTATTAACAAGGCAATTCATGCACTGTTAATACATGGATTGATTTGGTATCTTAAACACTAGTTCTGTGCCACTAGATTTGGGCCTCAAACGCCAGAAAACCTGTCTTTAGAGGTTTGCGAACAACAAAGGCGCAGACCAGCCTGCACATCCGCGCAGTCTGATCAGTGCCTTTGTTATTCGCTCTTGGGAAAGTATCATATCTAAACTTGCAACAGGTGAACTTTCAATTTTCTAGCTTCTCTCTGTCGATGTGGAGACTGATATGAGTCATGCTTTGTCAGAAACCCTGAAGACAGGTTTTCTTGCATCGAGGCCCATTTTATGACAGCTGATCGGCTTATCGCTCATATATGGCTTGGCCCTGGACTATGAATATTAATGAAATTGTCCAATCATTTGTTGACTGTGAAACGGCAACAAAATATAATGCCACTCTTTTCATAAATTAAGGTGATATATTGTAAAATTTATACAATGATATTTACATTTTCAAAATAAGCTTTTAATGAATCTTTAGAATTTTAAAACCGTTCATAGCCTCATGAACGACACAAAATTTGATTGACAGCTGCCAAGCTCACTTGCCCATGCAATTCCCTTTGAACATCGAATTCATTCGCAAGATGTGACACTGGTGTTGTGAATTGACAGCAGCCACACTGGCTGGTCCGCTTTTCCCTTTTGCACTCCAACAAAACTGTTAAAACGATTAAATATTAAATACAAAATTGTTTAATCTCCCAAATTATAAATAATTTCTATATATAAGTTATTTATAATAAAATGTAAATATAAGCAATAAATTCAATTTTTGAAAGGTTCATGGAATGAATACTTCGGGTCTCTTGCAAGGTTAACATGAAGCCCTTTTGGCTTCACTTACTTTGCAAGAGACCCAAAGTATTCATTATTCCATGAACCTTCGAGAAATCGGATCAATTTCTTAAATAAGGATCAAACATTGTTTTTCAAAGCATTATCATTCGCCAGGTCCCCCGGGAGATGTTGAAAATCTCTAACTTCACTCAAGATTTAAAAAAATCTTCCTTAGGACCCAAGGAACCTAAATGCATGAAAAAAAACATGTTTGATCCCGATAGACATAATATAGGTATCCTAGAATCAACAACTAACCACAACTGTAACGGATTAAAATTTTCTAGACATCTGTTTCCGGTGTTAGAAAAATACAGCTTCGTTTGAGGTTTTACGTCCCAGTCAACAGCTATAGTCATGTCGAGACAATCAGATCACCTATTACCTCACCTTTTTCCTGGGCAAGCTTGACTTTCACTTGTAACTGACAACAACCCTCCTTGAATCAGCGGAAGGAGGAGAATGATCATACAAATTATTTTATGATCAAGCTACACAAATGGGACTGGGCTGTGATAGAACTAGCGACCCCTGGATCTGCAGTCAGACTTTTTACCAACTGTGCTACAGGGCACAGTAAAATATTTGGTATCATTCATATTGATTAACAACAAGTGCTTAGGAAAGTCTGTACAGATGCACACACTCACCAGAGGCTTAGCTGCTAGCATACACAAAGTTTGAATATACAGTAAAACCTGTCTTAAATGGTCACTTAAAAATAGACAAAAACAAACGTCTTAATGGAAAATGGTAGCTTAATGAAGGTCAAAAGTATTGCAGAATGCTCCCGTTGGAGCATTCTGCAATACTTTTGACCTGCATTAAGCGATATTCGGTATTGAAAACAAATTTTTTGTGTTCTTTTGAGTGGCCGCTTAAGACAGGTTATACTGTAGCTGAACATTCCCTGGGTAATAGTAGAGAGGAATGCAAAGATCAGGATTCGATACAATCACAGAGCTCTCATTTGCCAATATTTGGGGCTAAATTTTCCCCCCCATTCCCAATGGCAAAAAGTATCTTTTTTTCCCAATCTATAGTCAAAAAATCCTAAATCCCATCCTCAGACAAACTATGTTTTTCATATGTTCAATGTGTGTGACATGCCATTGTCAAACCATAAAATGGCATGTCAGTTACATACACTAACTGATAAACAGCTGAAAATAGCAATTAAACATTTCTTTGTCAAATTGACATGACAGGGAAATGGAGATTTAAGCTGGCCCCAAGGTTATAAACTTTTTTCATGCTCAACTCAACTGAGCATGAAATTTCAACTGGTCATAAAAACTAAAATACCGCCAAATAAAGAAGTTTCAAGCTTTAAGTCTCTCAGATATTACATTTAACATGCTAATAAATGTTAAAATGCCTACAACTGTTGGCATTTTACCATTTATGAGCATGCTAAATTTCATACTCAATTGAGTTGAGCACAAAAAAGTTTTGTAACCTTGGGGCCAGGTCTGCAAGTCAGAATGCTTTACCTGACTTCAAGTTCTAGTGAAAAAAGATCACAAAATCAAAAAGCATTTTGAAATGATTTCACAATTACTTTTTCCCAATTTCAGATATAACTTTGATATTTTTCCCAATGTCATTGGCCCCAGTCCAAAATCTGTAGCAAGACCCCTGAATCAAGAACCATACTGGACCCGGAACACCATATGGGAAAGTGACAAAAACACCAGAAAACACAACACACAAGAGAGCCAAAAGGGGTGTTTAAAATGGACTTCTACCCATATGGGTACAGGCCTTCGGATTTATGGTGGGCCGGGTCATTGTCCCATGATTTCAAAATAAGGCCTATCACTTTCCAAGGCAGTGGGCCCAGTGGACCCACCCTTTTAAGTTGTGAAAAAATCTCACTTTAATAAAAAATGTTCATATTACAGCGAGTCTTAGTAATGAACTCCACAAAACAAAATGTACATGTAGGTAGTCAATACAGTAATGCATGTCTTAAGCAGCCATTCAAAAAAGACAAAACAAAGATCTTAATAACAAATGGTAGCTTAATGAAGGTCAAAAGGATTGCAGAATGCTCCCCTTGGAGCATTCTGCAATACTTTTGACCTGCATTAAGCGATAATTGATCTTCTTTTTTGACTGGCCACTTAAGACAGGTTTTACTGTATAATCAGCAGTCAATATACATATATGCATATAAGTGTCTGTATTAGTGTATAGGTAGAGTATACTACCCAGATGTAAGTTTGATATGCTTGGGCCCATCATTTCAGAAACTAGAGGACCTGACGGTCCTGAAGCGCTCACCTGATCTCCTTAATAATGTTAAAATAGGTCAAGATCAACTACGGCTTATAATGAAACATATTTCGTTTTATGGTGGCTGCAGCCATTTCGGTCAAGTGGCCTAAAACAATCTAATGAATACTTCATCAAACAGCCCAGTGATTCTGAGGAAAAGATGTTTAGATAGGTATGTGGCAGTCCAAATGAGTGGCCTTGGATAAAAGGTCACAGGTCAGCTTGACATTTGGTACTTATATAAAACCATTGTCTCATTAGGTTTAACATTTCTTGCAATATTATGATTTCGGCCTAACCAGTTATAGAAAAGTGAACATTTCAAGATTTTTCCCATATAAATGCATTAGGAATCAATTCTGACCTTGCCATAAAGTAGGTCTAGATTCATCATTTGTGCAAATCTGGTAGGGCCCACATCCCTAATGCTAAATACCAAGTCCCAAGGCCATTGGCCTTTTGGTTCCAGAGAAGAAGATATTTAAAGGGTTTTTACCATATATGGGCATGGTGGCCATCTCGGTCATGTGACCAGTACAATTTGTATAAATTTTGGCTAACCTATCATAAAGAGTCTTCATATGAAATTTGAGCTCAATTGGCTTAGTGGTTTCTGAGGAAACTACGTTTTAATGTGTTGATGGGATTCCAATATGAGCAACCTTGGCTGAAAAGTTAAAGGTCGACCTTGACCTTTGAAACTTATTTATAGCCATTGTCTCATTAGGTTTAACATATCAAGTGAGAATAATGATTTGGCTTCAACAGTATTCAAAAAATCTACTTTTCAAAAAAAATCCCATTTAAATGCATTAGGAAGCAAATTCGACCTTGACGTTAAGTAGGTCAAGGTCAACTTAGGATCATCATTTGAACAAACTTGGTAGGCCCCACATCCCCAATGCTACATACCAAGTCCCAAGATCACCGACCTTCTGGTTTTGGAGAAGAAAATTTTTAAAGGGTTTTTTTCATATAAGGGCATGGCGGTCATCTTGGTCATGTGACCAAAATATTTTGTATAAATTTTATCTAACTTAGCATAAGGAGTCTTCACATGAAATTTGAGTTCAATTGGGCCAATGGTTTGTGAGAAAACTATGTTTTAATATATTGATGGGACTCCAATATGAGCGACTTTGCTAAAAGGTCAAAGGTCAACCTTGACCTTTGTAACTTTTTTATAGCCATTGTCTCATTAGGTTTAACATATCAAGTGAGAATAATGACTAAGGCTTTGACAGTTTTCAAAAGAATCAACTTTTCAAAAAATTTCCCATGTAAATGCATTAGGAAGCAAATTTGACCTTGACGTTAAGTAGGTCAAGGTCAACCTAGGATCATCATTTGAACAAACTTGGTAGGCCCCACATCCCCAATGCTACATACCAAGTCCTGATGTCATCGCCTTCTGGTTCTGGAGAAGAAGATTTTTAAAGGGTTTTTACCATATATGTGCGTGGCGGCCATCTTGGTCATGTGACCAGGACCATTTGATCAAACTTTTGTTACTGCGTCCTAAGGAGTCTCCATATGAAATTTGAGTTAAATTGGCCCAGTGGTTTCAGAGGAGAAGATGTTTGAAAATGTTGACGGACGGACGGACGACGGACGGACAGACGCCGGAGTCACTGGTATACTATTAGCTCACCCATGAGCCTTCGGCTCAGGTGAGCTAAAAATGACACACCATTTTTTGCTCCATGGGTCACTTTGGCCCACCAATCTTGAAAAAAATTTGAAGCCCTGCAGTGGGTAACATAAGTAAAAAAAAACTTATATGCTGGTTCAAATATACTGTTTCATCTCTTTGGTAACTCAAAAGCTGATTAGCTTACCTTCATATTCATTTTCTTTCTTTGAAGAGTTTTTCTTCAATGCTGATGTCTTGTCCTATTGATCAAAGAAAATTTTATGGATAAGGCATGATAAATCATTTTCAAAGACATGCAGTAAAACCTCGAAAATTCAAACTGCACCAAAGAGCACTTAAGACAAGACTGATCAGACAAGGGGATGGACAGGCTGATCTTAGCCTAGGCTCAGTACACATGCCACTTTGTAAATTTTGTCTTGAAGCAGCCACTCTTAATTAAATGCATGTGCTTAAAAATAAAAATATTTTCCTCCTTCAAAGAAAAACCTGTCTTCAGGTCCCATCTCTGATTGATATCATCAATATAAGTATCCAGCATGAATGTGAGGGTGGGATAGAAAAATCTGTTTTGAGGATCACTATGTTACATCAAGAGGCTTGCCGAGTGATGATAAACTGTGATCCCAAGAGACAGATTTTTCTATCCCACCCTTACACAAATAATTGATTCTTTTTCTTGCTAACCAGTAAATACAGCATTTTTTTATATATTAAAAAGGCTCCCTGAAGTTCCAGAATATGGTGAGATGTGACATAACATGATTATGTCACTTTAACATAACAATGACGTCACTTGGCTTCCAACGTGCGGCTGTTTGGTTTTTATCTTGTGCACGGGTTGTACGGGATATGTGAAATAGAATTTTCTCATATACGTAGAAACAGTGGTAACCCCCATCTGGTGTGCAAGAAATCAGGACCCCTTCATATACAGACTTGTTGTGATGCTCATTGAAAGCATGTCATTGAGATACTTCCAACTATGAGTACCCACAACTTTCTTTTTGTTGAGAAATAAACCAAATAGGGATGTGGCTATTCAAGGGATTTGCCTAGGCTTTCCCAATTCAAAAATGAGCAAAAACTTCCCAAAATGGTGATTATCACTCCCAATTTCTTAGTTCTACATTTTAGTGATTTTTTTTTGCTAAAATCGGATCAAAAATACCAAAGTTACAGATGCATGAAAAATTGCATAAAAATGTGAATGAAAACATGTTTTCATTCACATTTTTATGCATTTTTTCATGTATTTTTGGTGGGCAATTAAAGCTGCTTTACACTGCTAATTTCTTATAAGTTTTTTTTTCCTTTAAAATGGCGGTCCAGTTCAGGCTTTCCCAATTTGATGGTCGGAAATGCTTTTTTTCCCCAAATTCAACAGGCCCCTGGCCCCAACTTCAGAGAGGTAGGAAAATCCTTCTATATATCTTATCTAGGATTATTCAATTGTAATGCATAGAGGATATTCAAATGTTTTTTGTTAAATATGTCTTTTATTTCACGAGTGAAGTGGACAATATTTATATTTCATGAGTGGCGAAGCCACGAATGAAATATAATTGTTGTCCACTTCACGAGTGAAATAAAAGACACATTTAACAAAAACACATTTGAATTTTCTTTTTATTATCTACAAATTTCCCGCAATCTTTTAAGTTCTACCTTTAATAGTTATTCCCGGTGTTTTAAAATGAAAATTAGAACCAGAAAAGAAAAGAGAAGTTAATTTTATAAACTTATTTTAACAAATATATAAATGTTATCGCTAATTTTTTTCAGAGAACATTCGTATTGAATTATTGCGCCATACTCAATTTGCATAAAAAGCATGCGTTTAAAAGCCCCAGATTTGTCCCACTCTAGGTTGAAGAGCACAGATTCCTGACTCTGGGATGCCATTTTCAAGCTTTTGTTTTGATTTTCTAGTTGTAGCAGACAAATTTATAAAGCTCTGTCTTTTAATAAGCTTCTAAGCCACTTTGACTTTTTGTTTACATTTCCATAGAAATAGGAAACACCAAGAGTTGCTTCCCTTAGAATAGAAACAGATATGTCATAAAGAGTTGCTTCCCTTAGACCATATTGAGAAAATAGATAAAAGTAGTTCCAATCTTCTCTCCCGTGAAAATATAAAATCTTGTATTTTCACTGCTGTGAAATACAATTTTTATTTTATTTTCACGGCTGTGAAATACAGTTTTATTAAAATATGCATTATATTTAATCAATATTTTCCAGTATTTCATTAAATTGTAGATAATAAAAGGCCTTATTACCTGGGTGAAAGTTCAAAATTTCCAAAATCCTGATTCAAATTTTAAATCTTACAGGATGACTATAAAAATGAATAATTTCTAGTTTAAATGATTGATTGCATTTTGATAATCTGAAAATAATCAGAGAAGCTATTATTATCTTCTTAATTCAGCATTTTGAGGCTGACTTTCTATGGAAAGTCAGCCTCAAAATCCTGAATTCAGGATTAATCCTGAGAATTTTCACCCATGTTAGTATTACCTTCTCCATTCTCAGCAGTATTTCTAACTCCTTAAGTCTACTTTCATGGTCTTTTATTTCACCTTTCAAAAGGTTGTTTTCTTCAGCAAGCTCTTTTCTTGTAAGAGGCCTGAAAGAAGACAGAATAGAAATGATTTCACCAGGGTTTTTGTTACCTGTTTTGACAACCGATATTGGGTTGTGTTCTCAATGGCAAAAAGTACATGTTTTTTCACCAATTTCGAGGCGAAAATTCCAAATACAAGGAGCAAAAATAAGTGTGTGTGTGTTGGGGGGGGGGGGGGATTTAAATTATCACCATTTTGTGACTCAACTGAACTGTGCCACAAATTGTACTTTTTGCAATCCAAATTTTAAAATACAAATTTGTATTGTAAACAAATTAGTTTCTAATTGTATTATAAACTTCCTTGGGAGCAGTCTGTTCTAGGTCCATATTGTTTGCAATATAGGCTACCTAAGAACATAAGAAGATAAGAGAACAGGCGACAAAAGTGGTGACTGCATGGGTGAAAGTTCAAAATCCTTAACTTTCAAAACTCCAATCTTAAAATTTGCAATATGCCCACTAAGTATTCACAATTTGAAGCTTAAATGGTCGATTGTCTTAAGACAGACTGAATATAAATCAGAGACTATAATAATCTGTTGAATTTAGCCTTTTGATGCTGACTTTCTACGGAAAGTCAGCCTAAAAAAATCCTGAATTCAGGAATAATCCTGAAAACTTTCACCCATATGACTGGGCGGCAGGATAGGGTTAAGTGTCAACCATCACTGCATCAGTTAGCAAATATTTGCCATATTTGGTCTGTTCTGAGGGAAATAAATGTCTTGATATTTCATATGAGGCTTCTGATGCTTATAAATTTGAACAAGGTCTGGTATTTTCCAATTTTAAAGATAAATATCATTTTCCCACGGATCCTTTGTTGCTTATTTTAAAGATTTTTTAAATAATTGAAACTGGTATGGTGATATGAAATTTTTAAACAAATTTGTTTTATACAGATTAGTACTACTAGCGCCAAATATCCACTTAATGCTTTCTCTGCTATACAGGCTAATGGTAAATTGTCATTTTTCACCAAGTAATTGCAAGAAACATAAAAATAGACAAGGAATCTTGAGATGAAATTCCTCCCCCGCAAAATCACACATAAGAATTTCTAGCGATGAAGCAAGCAATCTCCCTAAACGAGACGTTAGTTTTATTTTGTTGAAATAACGACTGGAGAAACTAGGCACATCCAACAAATATATATAGACGAGCCGTCGATGCAACATTGCCCCTGAATTTGTATATTTGAAACGGGGTTTCCTTAATGCATGTAATAACTCTACTTCTTATTGAATGATAATTTATTTCGATCATCAACTGTGCTTGTTATTCAGTAACATATATGGGAACCAGACCGTTAAATCGTCCTATTACGCTATGTACAGTAAAACTATTTATACAGTTGATGTACAATAAAAACGACCATCTTGCAAAGTGGTCTATTTTTGTAAGATATTTGATGTCTTCTCTCGCTTATACAACACCTTTCCCCCCCTAGATCCAAGACGCCCTTTACATATGTTATACATTTGCATAGCAACATTTAATTGTCGAAAGGGCATCTTGGGTCTAGGGGGGGAAAGCATCTAAAAACAAACTGAAAGACGCCAGTTTCATCTTTTCAATGAAAAACGTCACAATTTTTAGTATATTTCGTAGGCATGCGCAGAAGGAATACCGCAAAGTTTTGGAAATGAAGGACACTTATATCCTTAATATTTTAGCACTTTTACTTTTTGAAAACTTGCTAAGGATTTACTAAAACTTCGTCTAAACGGCACCCAGTCTAAAGACGTAAAATGAGGGGTGGGAGTAGAAGGCACAAGTTTTCACAGCTTTGCAAATGATGCATCGCGTTGAAACCTATTTTGATGCTTTCTATGCATATTTTACTACCGAAACAGACCAATTTTAAAAACATTTGGGCAATTTGAAAATTTAGGTTTTGTAATCATGTCAACTAGGGAAAATATACGCCTTATCGCTAGAACTCCCTTTAGTACATGTATGTCAGAGTATGGTCAGCCTTAAGGCAGACCCCTAGATAAGTCTGAGTGTGTAATTAAATAAAAAATCCTAATTTTACAACCAAAATATATGATGTGGGTACAAAAAAGAACTGTCTCAATGATATGGTTCTTTTTAGCACCCAAACCAAATGTAAGAAAATATTTACAATTTTATGCAATTTTTTCTTAACTTGAACCTACATAAGGTGCTGGAATACTTAGGATAAATATAGGAGATACCTGTTTTTGTCTTGCTTATCTTCCTTAGAGTTATATCTAAGCTTGGTCTTTGGAGGATCTTTCTTGTCATTCCCTGGGTGGGGTGGGGAGTGCTCTAAATACATGTACAAGAGGAAGAATAAACCAATAAATACACAATAAATACACAATTAAAATGCTCATCAGTTTGGCTATACTGGATTCATTGTACATGTCAGATTAATGCTCAAAACTTTTTGAATGCTTTTCTCTGACAGCTCTCATGGAAAACATTTCTGTCAGTACATGATATTTTACAGTGGCAACTGAAGGCTCAGATGCCTCAGGGTTCATACTAAACAAGGCTCAGTAAAATTACCTTTTTACTGTCAAAGTCACTGGACTGTGCCTGGAGCATGATATGTGACTAAGGTCTCAGTGTGTGCTTGAAGAGTATACATGTATCACAGGTTTAGATAAACAAAAATTTTCAGCGTAAAATTGTAAATATTTTCTTACCCCTCAGTTTAACATATGTTTTGGGTGCTCAAAAGAACCGTCTCATTGAGACGGTTCTTTTGAGTACCCACAACATATGTTTTGGTTGAGAAATAAGAAAATTAAATTTTCATTAAGTACTCTTAACTAAAGTACTGCATTGTACAGGTCAGATTAATGCTCAAAATTTTTGAATGCTTTTCTCTGGCAGCTCTCATGGAAAACATTTTAGTCAGTACATGATATTTTATATCGGCAACGGTAAATCTTGTATTAGTTCGTACAGTAAAAAATAATTATTTTTCTCTGTGTACGAACTAATAAAAAATATTTTCCTGAGAAACGGGACTGTACGAACTAATAAAATGAAATTCTGAAGATCGAAAAACGGGACCAAAAACATGCGAAAATTGCCAAAGAGGGAGGAATTTCTGTTTATCCTTTTAGCCTAATTACAGGCTGAATGTCTGATCAGTATTTTCAATTAAACTAACATTCTTAATAGCATGGTGAAAGAGTGAAAATAAACAACCAAACATTAAAGTCCGGATTGCCGTTTCAACCGACTCACATGCAATGTGCGATATACCCGGCGATATCACCCGGTTACAGGCAACTTTACATAGGCCCGCTTTACGGAAGAGATGTCACGTCGGACTTGTTCTATGACGATTGTCTTGATTGGAATCATTGGGTCCGAGGAATCATAACAAAAATACAACTTCTGTTCACTACCGACGGCTAGCTCTACAACGTAACAGAGCAATGTATATCGCAGCTTTCGTTTTTGGTCATGATGTAGATTCTTATTTTCTTAGAACCCTCGAAAATGCAGCATAGAAGTAGACAAGACAATACATGTACGTACATTCAGTCCTACAGGTTAGACGTACGCGTACACTCATTGATTTGGAATGAAAACTGAAAATGAAAATGGCGACTTCTAAATATGAAATATGAACAACTGGAACGCAGAACTCTCATGAATCAGAGCAGTACATTTCTCTGCCGTCATATTGTAAAAAGACCCACAACTTACGTTTTTGCGAATGCTTACTCCATTTAAAGGCTTTGTATGAACACCTATATTTCTGCATAGGTTGGTTGGCTCCACTCTTCATCATACGTCGTATTCCTTGTGGCGACATAACATGCTCAGCTTGTTCGCACACCCCCTTACGTGTTAGCTCGGACCCAATATAGCTCGGTGTTAGGTTGTTAGCATTCTAAGATTATGATAATGTCAATCAATGTAGAACCAGATTCCCGTACTTTGTCATCCATAAAAAAGTCATTACATGAGAAAATCTGTCTTTCGTGATTTGAGGCTGACTGACTCTTTCACAGCCAGAAACAGGGTTGGATGCACATGCTAGTCTTTGCACTGCTATTTGAACACCATGCTATCCCGTGTACACCTTGCTTTCCATGCGCGGATCCAGGATTTTTCGTCAGGGGGGGGGGGTCCGGGTCAATCTGACAAAAAAGCCCTGACAACGTTTTTTTTAGTCCTCAGCTTATTTTACTGAAGTCAAATGGTTAATTTCGAAGAAAACTATCATTTTTCAAGGTTCCAGAGGGGGTCCAACATTTTCCAGGGGGGGGGGGGGGGGGGGGGGGGCTCCAACTTTTTCCAGGGGGGTCCAATTGCTTATACCCTATAGAAACCCATATAACTTGTGATTTTCCAGGGGGTCCGGAGCCCCTAACCCCCCTCTGGATCCGCACTTGCTATCTCGACCAGAAGGAGATAGCTTTTTTCCGTTTAGTCGTCGTTGGGAGGTATTTTTCAGTTTTATTTAAATTTTGATAGACCATGATTCTGTAAGCAAACAGTGGCGTCAGGCGACCCCACGTGCGGATCCAGAGGGGGTTAGGGGGTCCGGACCCCCCCCCCCCTCCATGGAAAATCACAAGTTATATGGGTTTCTCTGGACACCCCCACCCCCTGGAAGAAGTATGACCCCCTCCTCCCCTCTGTAATAAAACCATTGGATCCACTCAGTAAACTGTAAAATAAGTTGATGACTAAAAAAAACATTGTCCGGACTGTTTTCTGGCCGTCGGACCTCGACCCCCCCCCCCCCCCCCCCCCCCCGCCTGACAAAAATTCCTGGATCCGCGCATGAACCCTGTTCGACTTGTTCATAACGTCTGGGCCACTGTTTAATGTGTAATGTACATTTTCTTGCGTCAAGGCCATCATCACGTGCGACCCCAAACTTTAAAACAACACGTGGCCGGAATTGATGTGCGCGGTCTCTTTGATCTTAAAAAGGATCATGCTGTCTTTGCCCTTGGCGACAGCTGATATAATTAGCAGACGTTTTGTGAATTGACCAGGCCCAGCAAAAAAAATAAATAAAATGTGAATTCAAACTGTTTGAAACTCAGATATGGGCGGAGACAGAGGGGGCAGGGGGTCCGGACCTCCCCATGAAAATCATAAGTTGCCATTTGTTTCCTAGAATAAAAACTGGTACGAACCTCCCTCTAGAAGCAATTCGACCCGCCCCCCCTCCGTTGAAATTGTCTGGATCCGCGCACGCATGTCTGACAGGAATTTTATTTTTTATTTTTTGCATGTAGCAGGTTTAGCTATCATACTTTCTAGAGACAATTGGTAGAACTGCGCAGATGCGCTGGCTGATCTGCGCCTTTGTTGTTTGGATACAAAAAGTTTCTCGCGGAATTGGGTAAAAAAGCTAAGTATACACGGACGGTAAACGAGAGGCTTTTTCGACCATTTTTTTCTTATCTGAAAGCAAGCAATTGTTGCGGTGTTAGTGGGACTATAAGCCTCACTTTAGACATGTACCTTCATCTACATTCCTTGTATGTGAGCATTTATGCCCCTGACAAGACTGTGCGGATGTGCAGGCTCGTCTGAGTCTTCCCTGGTTGCATGTGCGAGAGGTACCATAATCTCATGAACTGGCT
Source organism: Loripinus fragilis (assembly GCA_964019695.1). Classification (NCBI taxonomy): domain Eukaryota; kingdom Metazoa; phylum Mollusca; class Bivalvia; order Lucinida; family Lucinidae; genus Loripinus; species Loripinus fragilis. The sequence continues at coordinate 110,737,297 of OZ026514.1, read as the reverse complement.
CGTTTCATAGACAGCCCAATGTAAAGCATGATGCAGAAGCATGCACAAATCACTTTTCATCTTGGTTTGTGCGTCTGTGTGTACGTGTGATGATCCACAGGAATCATTTAATGTGTAAGACTCATAATACAATTTCTTGAGGACGCCGCTCTAGGGTCATCAGTGTCGTCTGTTTGATAAAAAGTTCCATCGGATATACAATTTATTACGCTTGTATTGCGTGCGCGTTTTCGGGTGAAACTTAGAAATGAAATAGATGCACGCACATTTAAAGCACAGCTAATTAGTGGGAGTACGTATAGGTGTCTAGATTCTTCATCCACTCCAAAACTTTGAGTTACCCGACGAGATTGCACAAAAGCACAGGCTCCCCTGAGCCTTCGTTGATAACATTTGTGATAAACACCAGCCGATATGGTTTCATCATGCTCGGATCCAGTGATTAAAAAAAAGACGCTTGGGCATATTTATGACACAGAAAGACCAGAAAGGCTCAATGATCACAGGCACGTAGGACACTGTGTGCACGCGCGCGTGGTTGTGTACATGTATTTGATTTTTGTCATGACTGGACAAAATATCTCCGCGATTTGCATCAGTCCGACGTTCATTGTACCTAGCGTTTATCATTGAATAAAAGTTTGGCATGCATCAATGCTGGATGCACGCGCACAAGCGACACTGACGATCGCACTGACAGGCGAAACGCTCCTGTTCCGCTGATATGTTTGTTAACTGACGTGCTCGACGAAAAACGAAAGCATCGTAGACAGACACACTGATTGACCAAATGAACGGAAAAAACGTTGTGTACGAACTATTAAAAATTACAAATAGGAAAAATGACCACTGTACGAACTAATACATGACATTTTGAGCTGACCGGTCATAAATAATTTATGGTGTACGAACTATTCGAGTATGCCATTTGGATAATAACTAATTAACTAAATAACTATGCAATGTTTGTTGCAGAGAAACACACTTTAATGTAAATTGTCGACAGACAGGCACACAGAGGGAAATCACATCTGCTAGAAGTAGGTGTGAAAATAAATCATGAAATGAAAAAAAAAATCATGAAAAATTTCCCAGCATGCAAACTTGCAAAGTGTTAAGTGTAAATGAGCCGCGCCACGAGATTTCCAACAATGTGGTATGTGCGACTAGCCAAGCCTCAGATCAGCCTGCGCATAGGCGCAGTCTGATCAGAGCCTTTGCTAGTCGCATGAATATTTTGTGCATGTTAAGCTACTAACTGAACATCAATTGGAGTTTCTAAGCTTAACAGGAGGCTGCACAGGCTTGTATGAGTCTACACTTGTCAAAATGCCACATTGATGGAAATCACATGTCACGACTCAAATAATAAGTACGGTTCTCTTATGGGCTGGCTTATCTTTTCTCAAGGCACAAGGGGAAGTGAAAGAAGACATTGTCATTTTTGTTTGAGCAGAAGCTTTACCCAGCTTAACCCTTGTCATGCTGAATGTTTTTATGTACAACACTCCTCCCCAATTATTTCTATCCTATTAACCTGCAGCATTCTATTTGTAAGCATATATTTTCAATGAGAGCGGAAAACAGTGTGGATCCTGATCAGATGGTTTCATCAGAAGCCAGCTGATCTGGATCTACAGTGTTTTCAAAAAAGGATATTTAAAATCCGGGTTCAGCAGGACAAGGGCTATGGAGTAGTTTTCCCATAGGAAATTTCAGTTGCAAACCATCACTGTCTTTATGGGAGCCACTACTTCTCTTTGTTGGAACTCCTGTCCCTCTTTTTGTTTTAAGTATATATTTTCAATCGGAGTGGAAAACAGTGTGGATCCTGATCAGATGGCTTTTGATGAAACCATGATCTGGATCTACCGTGTTTTCAAAAAAAGGATATTTAAAATCCCGGTTCAGCAGAATAAGGGTTAGGGTGTAGTATTCCCAAAGGAAATTTCAGTTACAAACCATCACTGTCTTTATGGGAACCACTTCTTCTCTTTGTGGGAACTCCTGCCCCTCGTCTAACAGGAATAGATGTCATCTGACTCATCTCGAAGTACAGTCTGATTGCACTGAAAAGAAAATGGGATATTTTTGTGAATTCACAATGGTTACAGAGTGTTCCACTCAATAATAAGTTTTCAGAGTCCCTTTGACTCTCATTGAGGCCCTCCCACCTGTTCGCCAAAACTGAAAAAGTTGTGTTTTTTTATGTTCCTTTTTCCCCGATATTGTCTTAGTCCCCCTGTTCCCCTTAATATTTGACTTTGTTGGCAATATCCTGTTATCGTCCCCGCGGGGACAATTCTTTTCAGACAATTTCAAAAATAACAATTTTACTATCTTTCAGTGGGTTTGCCTTGATCAGTGTCACGAGATGCTTGATTCTAAATATAGCATATGGAGAATGCATTGCACGGAATGTCAGAATTTTTGTACCTCTGCGGAATAAACTGCATTTTAATCAAACGTGTTTTAATCATTTTATAAAATTAAATTTGCATTGTTTCATTTGATGTTTACTTTTCAAATTAACGGAATAAACTGCATTCCAAACCTTATTTGTAAAGATCTATCTCTTCCTATTGAATTCTGATTTAAACGGAATAAACAGCATTTTGATACCGAAACTGTTTTTTTATACATTTAATGCCTGTTTACGTGTAATATGATTTATTCCGTGAACACTTTAGGGAACATGGCATGCACATAAAACTGTGGAATCTGCTTCGTCGCTATATATAGTCCCATTATTGTCCCCGGGGACAATATCTCGACTATATATAGAGAGGTACGAAAGTTTTTAAATTACATTTTTCTAATGTTCAACTTTAATAATCTACGATGTAAACTGTAAAAATATATAAATGCATTGGCTGGATTCGGTACGATGCGATTTATTCCGTGAATACTTTATAATGCTATGCATTTTAAATTTCAAATTAATAAACACATAGTTTAAGACACTCACCCCAAATATCGTCGCTATATATAGTCCCTTTATTGTCCCCGGGGACGATAATTATGCTGTATTGCCCATCTAAGATGCCTGTAATTATTGTCCCCGGGGACAATAATTACAATGCATTTGCCCTTCTACATCCCCTGTAATTATTGTCCCCTAGGACTATTCAATTTTAAAGGTCAAATCTGTAACTGCACCAATTTAAGACACTTCCCCCAAAACATTTCCAAGCCCCATTTTGCTGCATTCAATGCCCCCGAAGAAAACCCTCTTCCCCGGGAAACTTCCCCTTGCATAGCATAACATTGTAGAATCAGTTTCTCCTCTCTCTCTTTATATATATAGTCCCGTTATCGTCCCCGGGGACAATTACGGGACTATGTATTGCGACGAAATATAGAAATAAAAGAAAAACATGTATTTCTAGTGTTAATCATTATAGATGAACGGAATATGCCTAAACTCCATTTATTAAAATGCATTGGTTGTTTTCTATAATGCGATTTATTCCGTGAATACTTCTGCAGATTGTAGAGGCTGTTTCATTGCTATATATAGTCCCGTTATCGTCCCCGGGGATAATAATTACATGGTAATGTCCATACACAATGCCTGTAATTACTGTCCCTGGGGACAATTCTTTTTTAACAGTAAAAACAATAAACGTAATATTTTAAGAAACTTCCCCCAAAACATCTCCTAGCCCCATTTTCTGCATGTAATGCCCCCGAAGAAAACCCTCTTCCCAGGGAAACTTCCCCTTTCATAGCATAAGCTTGAAGAATCAGTTTCTCCTCTATATATATAGTCCCGTTATCGTCCCCGGGGACAATAACGGGACTATATATAGCGACGAAACTGAGAAACAAATCTACGGCAACTGTGTGTGCTTTTCCATTTTAACTGATAATTCTATTGGTCGATATTTTCGTAAGATGCAAGCGCCTAAGTGACATGGATTATATTATCGCCAGTATTCTCGAAGTTGAACATCACGTGACCGGTCATAACAACACGTCCGCCATATTTGATTGGGGGTAAGCCAATAGTTTTGTGTATTGGCTAAAACGTGTTATTCTATTGGAACCAATTCACCAATGAGAATCCTGGGAGTGAACATGCGACCTGTCACGTGACCAATCTTCAGAACAAATTTGGATGCTGTCTATGGCTAATCTTCATGCAAAAAAACCTTTAATATATCGATTTAAATCTCAAGAATTCATATAAAAAATGGATTAGATTTATGTGTTTTCTATGTAAACCATCTTTATTCATCTTCTGGATTATTAATATTGTGTATTTTCACTAAAAACATGTGTATTTTCGAAAATACCTTAATCAAGGACTGATACCATTAGTTCAGTTAATGGACAATCTGCTGAATGACAATACAGCTGATAAACATTTCAAATTGGCTCGTGATTCATTTCAATTTTTGGCATACGCACATCGGGACATATCTAACGTCAGGAGACAGTTACTGAAATCAAGTGTAGCCGAAAAATACAAACAGCTCTGCAATGATTCAACTCCACTTACGGATAATCTGTTGGGAGATGAACTTGATAAACAAGTGAAAACTTTAGATGATATGAGAAAGGTGGGCAAAGACATTTCAAAGTACAAAGGTGAAAAAAGGAAATTCAAGGGAAATGATTATGAGAGAGCCAAGAAATATCAGAAACATACATATGGGCAACAGGGTTACAAATCTAAAGACAGATATGAGAGTTCTTTTTTAGACAGGAAAGCTCGGTTTCACAAACCGGGCTCTCACAAGTTCAACAACAAGAAAGTACACAAACAATAAGTACACAAACAGAAGTGAAACAAGTAAGTGATATTCTGTTAAAATTAAAAAACACACCTGGAAACTTTATAGCTGGAAAGGTTTCACAGCATTATGAAAAATGGCAAACACTTACTAAAGATAGATACATTTTAGATATTGTTAAATTTGGTTATCAAATTGAATTTGTCTCAGAACCTTGTGAGCTTTGTAATAGAGTACCTATAAACTTTAATGGTAAAGAACAATCTATCATATCCATTCTCATAGATGAGTTTATAGAAAAGGGAATCATTATCGAAGATCAACATGAACCTGGAGAAATTCACACATATTCATTAGACCAAAACAGGATGGATCATACAGAGTTATTTTAAATTTAAGCAGACTCAATGATCATGTTGACAAAACTACATTCAAAATGGAAACATTAAAATCAGCATTACAGCTAGTTCGACAAAATTGTTACTTTGCTAAAGTTGACCTTAAAGATGCATTTTTTAGTATCCCTATTCACAGCAATTTTAGAAAATATCTGAAATTTAAATGGCTAGGCAAACTATTCTCCTTCACTTGCTTGCCAAATGGCTTGAGTACAGCCAGCAGAATATTTACAAAGGTGCTAAAGCCCATCTTCTCAACATTGCGAAAATTAGGGCATATTAATGTTGCATATATAGACGACAGTCTCCTACAGAGTGAAACATTTCATGGGTGCATACAAAACATTAGAGACACGGTAAATTTGATAGATTCCGTTGGATTAACTACACACCCAAAAAATCTATTGTTATACCCACTCAATGTATTGAATTTGTTGGGTTCTTATTAGATTCAAGAGACATGACAGTACGTCTAGCCCCAAGGAAAGTTCAGGACATTAAGATGCTTGCCATTTCCATTCTTAACACAAAAAATATTACTATTAGGGAATTCGCAAAGATTATTGGAAAAATGGTTGCGGCAGAACCTGGGGTTAAATATGCAGCATTGCATTATAAAAGTATGGAGCTAGAAAGAGATCAAGCACTAAAGAAATCATATGGAGATTTTGACAAGTTAATGTGCATTTCATATGAAACTACACAATGCTTGAAATGGTGGATCAATAACATTGAAAGCTCATTTAAACCTATTTCATTGGGACTGCTAGATAGAAGAATTGAAACTGATAGTTCACTTATAGGTTATGGCGGCCATGATGTTACCAATAACCAAGATTTTAGTGGACTATGGAATGAAAGGGACAAAGTCTGCCACATTAATTACCTGGAACTTAAAGCAGCATTTTTATGTTTACAAAATTTCTGCAACAATGTGAATAATGAACATATTTACCTGTTTTTGGATAACACAGTGGCAATAAAATATCTTTCCAAAATGGGTGGGAGAAAACCACAGTTAAACCAGTTAGCCAAAGATATTTGGCTTTGGTGTGAGCATAGAAATATTTGGTTATCAGTGTTTCACATACCAGGAAAATTCAACAAAAGGGCAGATAAATTAAGCAGGCTAGGTAAAAAGCTCAATGACGATATGGAATGGGGATTAAAGCAAGACATTTTCACTGCAATAATAGGTCGGATGGGATTCTGTGATATAGATCTATTTGCAACAAGAAAAAACTGCAAACTAGAAAAATATGTATCATATCTACCTGATAAGAGGTCATGTGCAGTGAATGCATTTTCTATTTCATGGAAACAGTACACTAACGATGCATTTCCACCTTTCAGTATTATAGGACGGGTGATACAGAAGCTTTGCGAAGACCTTGCAGAAATGATTTTGGTGGCGCCAATCTTTCCAAGCCAGCCATGGTTCCCGCAAATGTTGAAACAAGTGAGCGGACCTTGCTTTGTGTTACCCAAAACAAACAACATACTGTATCTACCAGGGACAGAGAATAAACATCGGCTAACCACAATGAGACTCGGGGCATTTCGATTGTCAGGGAATGCATTATCAGTGCAGGATTATCAGAAGACACTGCAGACATCATCATGCAGTCATGGAGACCTGCCACAAGAAAACAATATGGGTCTTATTACAAAAGATGGATGCACTTTTTGTAGTGAGAGACAAATTGATAAGATTAACCCATCTGTAGGTAATGTTGTGGCATTTCTCACCGATCTGTATGATGAAGGTCTAAGTTACAGTGCTATAAATACAGCTAAGTCAATGCTGTCATCAGTGTTTGAAATAATTCACAAAAGGGATATTGGAAAGGAGGTGCTTATTAGGAGATTTATGAAAGGCATATTTCATTTAAGGCCTGTGATTCCTAAAACAATTTTCACCTGGGATGTGAAAGTGGTGTTAAAATTCCTCAGTTCATTGGAAGATAATAAATTAACCCTGAGAATGATTTCTGTAAAGTTAGCATTGTTATTGGTGCTTACAACAGGGCAACGTTGCCAAACAATACATGCTATTCTATTAAAGAATATGGAATTTGGTAAAAATGATATAAAAATTCGAATTGGAGATTTACTGAAACAAACAAAGCCAAATAATCATTTGGCTGAGCTATACCTTGAAGAGTATAAACTAAATGATAAAATATGTGTTGTGAAAGTGTTAAAAAGTTATCTACAAAGAAGGAAGGATTTACGTAAGTCGTCAAACTTATTCATAACCTCACAGAAGCCACATGCTGCGGCATCAAAAAGCACCATAGCGTCATGGATTAAGCTAGGGTTGAGGTTAGCAGGTATTGATTTGAATCTTTACACCCCCCATAGTACTAGAAGTGCATCAACTAGTGCATTAGTTAGCAAAATACCCATTGATACAATCATTAAAACTGCTGTGTGGACCAACAATTGCACATTTAGAAAATTTTATAATAGGCCAGTTTCTAATGACTCTTGTTTTAGCACGAATTTGCTAGCCAAACATTCATAAAAGTAAATGCTAATAAAGTCAACAAGTATGACATGTGGTACGTCTGAAATGGTTCATGAGAGTGATATGCATATATTGCATTTAGTATGATTGGACAGTTTCAGGGTGTCACATGTCAATGCGTCATATTTTGAGTGCAATAATCAAATGTTGATTTCTATTGAATGACTGATATTTTCATAATAAATAATATGGTATCAACATCTTTTTATTGAATAATAGGAGTCATTAAAGTTACCTGAACCAGTATTAAGAGATTTTCCTTTTAAATCTGGATTTCATTTTAAAATTCTGGATCATGGACTCTAAAAACTCCCAGGATTCTCATTGGTGAATTGGTTCCAATAGAATTATAAAATTAAACGAGACTTACCTTAAGGTGAAGTTTGATTTTAATTCTGTTGGAACCAATTCACTGAGAATCATGGGCCCACCCTATATAACCCACCCTATAAGATAGGATATCCATGATCCAGAATTCATTCCTCTAAAGTCTGAAGATTGGTCACGTGACAGGTCACATGTTCACTCCCATGATTCTCAGTGAATTGGTTCCAACAGAATTAAAATCAAACTTCACCTTGAGGTAAGTCTCGTTTAATTTTATAATTAAAAGCTGTTGCATTGCCGGTTTCACGGCAAATAGACAAAATATCGAGAAGAATCGCTAAATGCGCTGGATGAAAGTCAATTATGAAAAAAAAATTAAGAAATCTTCTCACCTTACATTGAATTACTAGACAGATACACGGAAAACCACCCGTAGACCAAGCACACTCAAATAACGTAACTTGATTCAGTGACCTATATAAGATAATAATATAGGTCACTGCTTGATTTGATTTGCATCTGAGCCAGTCGATTTCTTCATGTTTTTTTAAGAACAAGTTGAGACAAAAAATCAACCCCGCCCTTTAAAGACTGGAAACTCCTTTTGCCGACCTGAAATAGCTTCATTTCATCAGGCTCTGAGTCTGTACGGTCTGAATCATAGGGGCCTGTATCGTATTTTTTTTTAAGTTTTAGGGACCAATTAAGGTGTCACAATATGCATACCTTGGTCCCTAAAACTTAAAAAATACGATATAGGCAGGCCCCTGTGATCTGATTGCTTAAGACAAAATGAATCTTCTTGAAAAGAAATACAATAGTTTTGGGGAGTTATCATACCTGTGACCCCCAAAATATATCAATGCAGGTGCAGATCCAGGATTTCTTGATAGGGGGTTCAATTTACAAAGGGGGTTCGATTTGTTAATTTTACATGATTGTTTATCAATTTTCCTGATTTTTCTGAAAATTCTCTATGAAAATTAAATAATTTTGTCTCAAAGGGGGGTTAGAGTGAAACCCTCTAAATCCGCCACTGCAAAGCACCCTCCTGTCTTAAGGAAACGGGGAGGTGAAAAAATAAAATGTGTCACATCTCGACAGGGTCTGCTCAGCACACATTGCAACTCAGTTTTCATGTAAATTTTGCAAACCTGTGCACACACGAAATCTCGACAGAGCCTACGCTGTTCGCACGTGGGCAGTGTCAAGGTTGGTGAAAGCTCAAAGCTGCACTATATGCGATACGTACAGAAATCGCATATGCTGGCCAATATATACATGTACCAAGTACCATCGAAAGATCTTCTTACAAAACCGATCCAATTAATCCTAGCTTAGTACTGGTTCAACCCAGGAAGACCTGTCCCTTTATAACTGAAAGATTGTTGATGGGACGTAAAGAATCAAATCAAACAAATCAAACAAACAAAACCAATCACAAATTTGAACCTTAAAATAGAAAAGATATAACCCACAAAACTGATCATATTCATTCCAATATTGCATGCACGGATCCAGGCGGATCCCCCACGGAAAATCACAAGTTCTATAGGTGTCTATCAAAATTAGCAATTTGACCCCCTGGAAAAGGTTGGATCCCCCTGGAAATGTTGGACCCCCTCTGGGACCATAAAAATTACGGTTTTCCTTAAAATATACAATTGACGTACCCTCTGTTAAACTGTAAAATAGGAGCGGAGTGGCTCAGTGGTAGAGTGCTTGACTCGAGACCGAGGGGCCGCGGGTTCGCGCCTCATCGGGGTCACTGCGTCGTGCCATTGAGCAAGACACATTAATCCTTGCTAAGTACTGGTTCAACCCAGGAAGACCCGTCCCTACATAACTGAAAATCTGTTTATGGGACGTAAAGAATCAAATCAAACAAAGAAACAAAAACTGTAAAATCGTTGAAGACTAAAAAAAGGCGTTGTCAAAGGTAGGTTCCTCCTGTCAGTTTAGCCTGGACCCCCGCCCAAAACGAAATTTCCTGGATCCGCACGGATTGGATAGAGTGATGTTATCATTATCTTGACAAATCAACTACTTCGACTTCTAGATATTTAAAAGGAAGAGTTGGATATTGCATTTAGTCAAAATTGAAACGGTGAGACATCTCGTATGACCAGATTATAGGATATATATATATACAGGGGTTTCATTAATTTTTTTGGCATCTGTGTATCAAGGCGAAGTAGGCGGGTGATTTGACAGTATTTGCCAATTGACTCTATACAAATTTATCAAAAGTAGCAGGGGAAACATGCATGAGTAGAAGGGGAAAATCCCTGCCTCCCTCCTCTTAATGAAACCCCTGTATATATATATATATATATAGCTCAGCGAAACGCGTTGGCACATTATTTAGCATAGTTTATATTAAATAAAAACAAACATGTAACGTCAACTCATTATTTGAATATATATATATATATATATATATATATATATATATATATATATATATATATATATATATATATATATATATATATATATATATATATATATATATATATATATATATATATATATATATATATATATATATAGTGTCTGCCATGTCAAAACACACACAGGGGCGCGCACGCACACACGCATGCACGCGCGCCAGATATGTTGATTGCTCATTTTGTTTCAAGAATCGAGTGCTAGCCCGCCCCCCTTCTCTCTCTACCGACATTTATTGCCTGTCACTAACAATTACAAACAGTTTGTACCCAGATCAGACCCAACGTTTTGTCAGATCTGATTTTGATACAAGTATGACTGACAGAGTTCGAAGAAAACGAAAGAGTTTTCTCAGTTGGCCTCTGTATTATAGGCTTGCAGCTCGCGCCAACTTATACCCCTGACAGATTGATGGACCCACGCAAAACATTGTGTTCTGAGAATCTAAGACAACAATCTGTGCGCACTTAATATTTGAAGCTTGCACCATTTGATTTTAAACAATAAGTTGACTATGTTGACGATTAGCTTACAACAGCTTTTTTGAGGGGAAAACTAGCAATGAGAATCTTCAGACACTGTTTTGGGCTCTAGAAGTTAGCTGAAGAAGACGATTAAAATGTGTTTGTCCGTCCAACCGTCCATCTGGTTTTCTGTTGACGCAATATGTACCTATGCTTTCAAAGTTTGCGAGCGAAATAACCTCCGGTCTTGTTGAAGTTATTAATATTATTCCGCAGCCAGCATACCGTGTCGGGCCACAATCGGCCCGCCCGCGAAATCCCTGGGGCGGCGAGTGGGGGTGGGGGGGGGGGGGGGGGGGGGGGGAGTGGATTCGCCCATGGTCCTGGCAAGATGTCGAAAAATAGAATACATCATTAAATGTGGACCTATTCATATTCTGCCCTGCAAAACATAAGACGAATATTCTCAAAAATTTGATGAAAGAGAACTTACATCTTAACCCCCCCCCCCCACACACACACACTTTCACCCCGAGACTTGGTCATTTCTCGGACCCAGTCCGAGGTCATTTTTCGGCACCATCCTATCAAAACAGAAGCCCATGTCAATGTTGGAAACTCCCAGAATCAGACTTCATGTATTTTACAACTTCAACTTTTAAGATTTAGCTACTTTTTCACACAATGGTTGGCATTTAAGGATGATAATAAAGAACGTGCAATCAACATGAAATACATTGCTTCGGGTCATTTATTAAACAGGTCATCATTAAACGATCGGCAGGTAGTTTTTAAAAGGACGTTGATCTCATTCTCAAACAAGCATCATTGTTCAATAACGGGTGTAATCATAGGAGCTTTTATTATTGATTTCTTTTTATACTGAGTTTATCGCTTGACTTACTCCCCAAACAAACATGGCGGACGTGTTGTTAGGTAAGTCACTTGACTCATGACGTCACGCCGACTTCGAGAATAGGAATTTTAAACTGTAAACTTCTGTGAATTTATATATATTAACTTTTATGGCTACTACAAGAACTTTATTATTACGCTTATTTTAACGTGTTTTTTAAAAGTCCCATTATAAACTCAGCTTCAGCTAAGCTGTTGAGCCTAACCAGTGACCTATATAAGAGTGACTGGAAACTCCAAGGAAATACCAATACTCAACTCAAATTGCTCTGTCGTGCGTCTTACACAGGTAAATGAGTGGGAATCGCTATCATTTATCTACACGATTTGCCTTTATCACGGTTTTGCAATACACAGCGTAATTTCTCTATTGTTAACCAAAACTTTTAACACCTTTACAAACACTGAAATAGTATAATTAGGATGAATTATGAATTATAAGGCATCTTAGTTTATGAAAACTGTTAAATAAAGACACAGACATAGCCGTGTTTAAAGCTTTATTCGTCGCAGTGAAACCGGTATTTTCGAAGCCATTTTTGACGAATTCCGCAAAATTCATAAAATCAGCCGATGTTTACACGGTCATAACTCCATAGGATTAGTCGTAACATTGCAAAAACATATCATTTATAAATATTTCATATATCTTTTTTCGATTGCTGTAAACAAAATGTAGCATTGAGCGATATTTATTACGAAGTACGCTCTTTAATGTACCTATAAATGCAGCGGTTTCTCAATATGCGTCGCCATTTTGTGTGTATACGATGAAAGGCGCGCCAGGTGTAAGTCACGTGATATCAGCCCCGACATACCTATGTGGCTGAAAAATGGAGTGTCTAGTCACTCTTATATAGGTCACTGGCCTAACCAGGCTGGAGCCCTCACAACAACATGCCCAGAAAGGGTGATTTCATGCTGTTTAGAAAGAAAGAAATTGGTCAAAAAAGAATCGTCCCCGCGGGGGGGATAACGGAATATTGCCACTTTATTCCCCTGTTCTCCAGAAAAAACTATTTTCCCCCTGAGTAACCTAGCTTAAATAAAATTTCTAATGTCTTAATGGCACGAAAACTAATGACACATGATTTATTGAGCTAATTATGTTATCTTAATTTATGCCAAGCTCTTTGCTACCTACTTCCCTAGTATCAAATTCATATTAATTGTGAATTTACTTACAAACACGCGACAACACTGTTATTTTCAACTTATTATCTCATTTTAGCTTTGTTGTTGATTTTGAGTTTGGCGGACTTGATAAACTGTGTTACGTCCCTTGAAAAATACTCCCCAGTCCCTTTACATGTTTCGATCACTCCCCACCGACCCTCCCCTTACGCGCGTGAGTGATTAATTTGAATAGTATGTGAGTGTATGCACGCCGCGTAAGCGTATTAGTGAGTGAGTGAATGAATGAGCGAGTGGGTGGGTGCTATTGAATAAGTGAGTGTTTGATATTAATTCTGTAAATATCAACAACCATATATATCACAAACAAAGCACTATCATAAATGTCATCAACATATTAATATGAAATAGGTGCCACCTAACTGTGTTACGACATAAAGCCGGTCAGGAAGGAAGAGGGGAAATCTTATTGGAAAATTCCTTTATGCGATGACGATGCTACCAGGGAAAAATAATGCACACAACTCAGTACTTTATGTACTAAGAAAACATCAACAACACATTAATATACAATGACACCACCTACGCTGTTATTTCTGGCTAATTGACCATCCTATACTAGAGCAAGTTGCCACTCCAAGATCATTTCAATTAGAACCAATCTTGGACTGTCCTGTTCTAGATGTACGTCAACTAGTCAGAAATAAGAGACGTAAAGAATATGATTAACATATAGCTTAAGTTCTCATAAAAAAAAAAAAAATTGGGCCCTTTAATATTTCAGTTCTCGTATTGACGAGAAATCTCGAGATTATACGCGTCTCGCGAACACTATGTCTTCTAAGCTGCACGTGTGTCTACTTCAGTCCATCGGCGCTGAGGTGATCGAGCCTGTACTTTGGTCGTCACTGGTTTCACGTAATATTCCTTACGCGTACTGCTGATCGTCGTTCAAGACGTCAGGATTAATATAAGTAGTTCTTCCTGATCATATCCCCACGATGGGGTGTCAGATTCACATATAACAATTCAAGCCGGTTGGCTTCCCATTCGATTGTGCTACGTGGTAACGATTGGGCCTTGATCCACGCTGGTCGTGGCCTGAGGGGGACAGCTAATATGTGCCCTCAGGTTATAATCATACGGCTCACCAACATTCAGCCTCCAACGTAGGAGGGGACACAAGAGACGATTCTGCAAAAAACAATCTATATTTAGAATCTCAGAATCACTCTTTTGCGTCAATAATGGGGTTGTTCGTTCGAAGTTCACAAAAATAGAAATAATTTCAGTGGTCTTACTCTTTTAAATTACATCCTAACCCTATAAGCGCGCGATTAGCCCACACCTGTGGGTGTATGGCTAACGGCTCCCATGCGGTTAGGATGGATCGGCTCTTCTAAATATCCACGCTTAAAATTATATAATAGAGAAGTATTTTTAGTGACTGGCCTATGTCAGCGCTAAACAATACCTCTTATGCCAAACGAACAAACCTATACGTAACAAACTTTTCTATACACTGTCGTAACGTCACCCTGGTTGAGACGCTATCGCAGCCGAAACATCAAGATCCCGTGGCCCTTTTCCCTTCCAGGTCACGTTATCTAGATAGTTTCGAGGTTTACAAATACTGATACCAATTCTCTTAAAATTCCAGGAAAAAGGTTGAACAGTGTGGTGCCGACGTAACGTTTGGACGTTTACGTCGGACATCACCCTGCCCACGCACTAATTTCGTACATGTATAACGTATCAGTTGTAAACAACTAATTATGACCTCTCGGCAAAAAATATTTACATCAATATTGAGAGATTACATTCTGCTGTTTTATGTGTGTAAAACCGTACAATGCTTTCTTACATTTATTTTGGTGTAACACAAAATATTTTACATTTACTTTGGTGTAACGAAAATATTTTACATTTACTTTGGTGTAACAAAAAATATTTTACATTTACTTTGGTGTAACATTACACCTACCTAATCTCTAAACATACATTTCAGCTATCACCTTATTTATGTAAGTGTGTTGTAGTGTATGCACCTAACCCTTATTCTTATATGCGTCAGATATAACTTGAGGTGACACATACAGGTCGCTACAGAAAGTCGATTATCACTGGCAGTTAAATCGTCTTTCCAACAACGCCATATAAAATCAGAACAATTTAAAATCTAGCTGCTAAAATTGTTTTTCACCTATCGGTCCCTGGTAAATCTTTCAGCATACCATTATAGTTTTAGGTGCAGGCCCGACATGGCCTGTGACTACTTTTGTCCGAAATAACCCGACGAGTCCATCCGGACAGCTTTTACTATAGCCGCAAGAATGGTCCCAGCAGATTTTTTAGGCAATACGCACGTGCGTAGCTTCATACTCAAGTGCGTAACAATCGCTATTTTCACCGAAAAAACGGGACGTTATTGATAACACCCGAAAGAACTCATACACGGAATGCTGGCCAATTCAACAGACGACAAAATAGGAAACGAGTGACTTATTATTTCAATACAATGTGACATGCTAGAGACATCGCGATTCAATGCAATTACACGAATCGCCATCGCCCTGCCATGTACAATTTCAACACAGTAACAATATATATAACTTCACGTACCTTTTATAATAATGAATAGCGTCTCTATATCGAACCTTTCAACGGTATGTTTAAAATGTCCCCTAACAAGAATGGGAAATTCCATCCTTTATATATTGAAAAACGCACAAGATTTCCGAGATATTCAAGAAGAGTAAGGAAATCGTGCAAGCGTTGATAAATATAGACACAATGAATTCCATCTCAGACAAACCGACCTTTTATTGGGACTATCAATAGAAAGAGTACCGTATCACGGTTTGAATAGGTGACCAGGTGCATACCTAAACCTCTGCGTATTTGTGCGTATACGCAACCATCGCTGATTCTGTTATTCCAGCCATTCTGCATCGTAACAAACTGCAACCAACCAACTTAAACTTTTCATTTTGACCTAAACAGGTAACATGTGATAGAAGTACTGTATACAGTCAGCGTGATCAGTGTTTATGATCAAAAACTTATTAAAGCTGCATTTTTATGGAAATGCCCAGTCAACAAACAGATATCTAACCACCATCGGACCGATCATAATCGTTTAAACATGATAATGGTTTTCATAACGCAAATATATATGGTTAGTTTTTTACATATTGGAAAGACATCGGGCCACTATCGGACAGATCTGCCGATATTCCGACCAGTTACCGATAGCATGTCTGTATTTAGTAGTTAAGGAAAATCCTCATCTTTGGGGTATGACAAATATCATATGCATGGTCACACAAATTATTTAGGCATGTAATGATACTAATGAAAGAATTTTTGGATGGTTGGTTGCAGTTTCACTAAATATGTGGTATCTGCTTTAGCCAGCATTGACTGCCTGAGCCTGGTCAGGGACTCTGAATATACTGAGCAAAATAAAAGAATCATTACATATATTGTCTCAAAGAATTTAGTTCCAAAGCGATGCCTTCAAACGGTGCTATGTATTTCAATTACTTGGCAGACTTGCATGTAAGGCTAAAATAAGCACGAAGTAATTTCGTTTTCCATCATTAGTCGCAGAATGATTAAACAGGGACTGAAAGTACATTGGTCAAGCATTGAAAAAGCGCACACTGCTCACGCGCAAGGGCATGGATTTTTTCATAATTGGCTAATAGTCTAATTTCACCAATGCCTTAACACCACCCCATTTTCACCACTTTCTTGCTGTTCCCCGACAGCACCTCTCGGTCATAATCAGCAATAATTGATTGTTTGGAGTACAAAGTAGAAGAAGAAGAAAATTCGTCAATAAAAAAATGTGTCATTAATCCAATAAAAGGTCAAACATTTTGTAACTTAAATTATCTCTATTAACTTATAGCTTTTATTTATCTCTTCATTATCTGCACATTTCAATGAGTTGTTTTTCAATTTCAAGTTATGGATCTGATTCGTCTTTCTTCAGACTATTAATTGTTGTGATCAAAGTTGTTCATTGCCTTCATTTCATCACTATACTTTGTCTATGGGATTGTCAATGCCTTCCAAGAAAACAGGTCTTAAATGCACTCAGGAGCATTTTCAAAGTAAGAAAGAGGACAAAGATCAGGAATCGATACTATCAAGCACCGCACCTAACCCAGGATACCAATGGGAAAGTGACAACGTCACAATTATACATCACAAACGAGAGCCAAGAGGTCAGCCCTTTCCAAGCAGGTGACCACAAGGCATCAACAAACAGACGTGCATGAAAGCATAACAAAACAAGACTGAAATAACATAATGGTCCACAAAAGAAGCACAGTCTTGGAACGGTCAGTAAAAATATTTTACTGGAGGGCTTAAACCGGTTTAACGGTGCACCGACCTCACCCTTAGTTCAGATGTGGATCAAGATATATAGATGTTTGGTTTGCATGAAAGACCCCTAACTTATCAATGCATCATCCCCTAGAACATATAAATCAAGATATAAAAAGGAGATAAAGCAAAGATTAGGACTCAACAGTAAACAAAACTGAATACCGGAGCAAAAGAAAAAATCCCGATGGGCCTGACAACAGCCAAAGCATCAGGCCCCTACCATCTCATCAATAGATAAGTCTTTAAGTCGGAACCGCCATAGACTCTGAAGCCAACGCTTTAGAGATTTTTGCATTTGAGCAAATATTAAAACGGTTAAGAAAAAGTACGTGCTGAATGTCCAGAAAATGATTTAAGCATCTTGGTAAATCATTTTAGTAAAATTAAGGCCAATAAAGGACATCTTGAAAACGCTTTTTCTAAATTTTGACCCCTCTCAATTTCAAACTTTTGTAGACTTTAGTTTTTAGAAATTTTGCTGTGGTATTGAATACTATTGTTTCTCTGTGCCATGACTACATGTCTGCATCAAGCCATAAAAGACAAGTTGCAAGATTTGATTTAGGTCCAGAGAATCCAAGTATTGAATTACATGTCACGTTTTTTTTTTAATTTTTAGAGTTATCTTCTCTTTGTTCTGGTTTGGTTTCAAATACAAAGCGCTGAAGGTGTGCTTGACAAAATGCCAACGTAGGCATCTTTAAACTACTGTTTTTTAATATGTGCATTGTGATGTGCGATATTTAGTCATAAAATAAATGCATTGCTTTGCTTTCTGAATGGATTTGGTATTGCTATACCAGTATTTAAATAATAGAAACAACATGACTTGACCAGATGGTGGCCTACCAAATGGTACTATATTATCTAATTTCATCAAATATTGTTAATGTTCTGCAGGTTTTTCAAAAGGTAAAATCAATTCTTGGTCCTTTACTTTTCCTTCTCTACATCAACGACATAGTCAATGACATAGGTGCTAATATCAGACTTTTTGCTGATGATACCAGTCTCTCTATTATTGTTGAGAACCCTGTACACAATGGCTGCAGCCTGTCTTAATACTGATTTACTTAAACTATCACACTGGGCAGCAACCTGGTTGGTAGTGTTCAACCCTACGAAAACAGAATCACTAATATTCACTCGTAAACTAAACAAACCTTTACATCCTCCTCTTTTTATGGAGAACCAACAGATTGTGGAGGTAGAATCTCACAAACACCTTGGTATTATCTTATCAGCTGACTGTACATGGCATAAACACATAAAATACATAACAGACAAAGCATAGGGACGAATCAATATAATGCGAAGACTTAAATTCAAACTTGACAGGAAATCTCTTGAGATTATATACACTACTTTCATTAGACCTCTTCTGGAATACTCCGATGTCCTCTGGGACAACTGTACTTGATATGAAAAACAAGAACTTGACAAAATACAAAACGAAGCAGCACGAATAGCTACAGGTTCTACAAAACTTATTTCCCTTGGAAATCTACAAGACGAAGTCAAGTGGCAGCCCTTACAAAAACGCAGAGGCAACCACAAACTTACCCTGTCCTACAAAATGAATAACAATATAACACCATCTTATCTCTCCGACCTAGTACCAGGAACAGTCAGCACTGCCACAAGGTATAACTTAAGGAACTCTAATAATAATTATATCATGACAATCCGAGGTAGAACAAATTCCTACCTAAGCTCATTTCTACCATCAACTGTAAGGGATTGGAATTGGGACCTTCCTCCTGAGATTGCTCAGTCTGACTCAGTTGCTTCATTCAAGTATAATCTTAATAGAGATCGATCCCATGACCCAAAACACTTTTACAGCAGTAATAGACATGTACAAGCCCTTCACACACGTTTAAGAACCCAATGCAGTACACTTAATCATGATCTGTTTAAGAAGAATATTTCAGATACTCCACTCTGTCGCTGTGGCAGTATTGAGAATACACATCACTTTTTTTTCAAATGCCCCTTCTACAATATTGTAAGAAATGATCTTTTACACAAAGTGTCAACTTTACTAGAAGTTCCTCTTAAACTTCTACTCTATGGTAATCCGAACCTTTCAAATGACTTAAACACAAGGATATTTGAATCAGTACATAAATACATATTAAAGACAAAATGTTTTAGTTCTAACTAATTTGAACAATATGTTAGCAGTTTCATCAATATGACAAGATGCTGTTCCACCTTAGAGTCTGCCTCAAGGCCATATAGGGTCTCCCTCTCCCATCCTCCTATTTATATATGTCTTTGTTTTTTCTCATGGTATTGCACATTTTTCTTCTTCCTCTCTTGATAATGTACATTTCACCAATTATACAGCTCTGCCAATTACTTGCAACTAACTTGAAATATTGCTTAGTATGTACAACACCTCATGAATAGTCTGCGATCAATTATCTCTATACTTTCACTTAATGGCTATAATGGGAGTTAGCTGGCTTCTCATGAATTTACCAACAAACATGTACTATAATTGGCAGAGCTGAACATGCTTGCTTCCAGAGAGTTGAATTACCTTGTTAAAGAGACTAAGTCTGCAACTGTGAACAATTTTTCGAAAAAAATTCTTTTCTTTTTAAATCATTTGTAAAAGCAGAATTTAGTTAAGTTTTCACAATAAATATATCCATTATAGCTGAAAACTGCATGGAAAAGTGTATTATCTTATAAAACAGGTATTTTTTCTGTTATTGGTAATTATTTGCGTCCCTCCAATAATTATAGACAGTCAAGTTTGGACATAAATACTGTTGTTTTGATACTGATAATATGTAAAGATTTACGAAATTGGTAAAATGTATACCTGAATTTTAGTTCTTATACTACGTTCTTGAAAAATAGAAACATTATTTCAAAAATTAAAAAAATCAAAAGTTACAGACTATGCAGCTTTAAATCTGCCTACGTTTCACAATATGTAGCATCTAGGAGAAGAACTATATAAGTAGTATTACTTTCGTTCTAATCCTATACTTTGTATTTACAGATGATGTATAATTGTACAATTATCTTTCTGAAATAAAATATGTTTAAACTAAAAGGTAAAATGTTCTCTATTCCATTGAAAATGTGCTTTTTCCAGTATACAATCAGTACATGTATTCACAACAATACTTTTCGTGCCTGCATTATAGCAACCCCATGAAATTTGTGTCATAACATAGAGAAAACATAGCGATTTAAAATGATACCAAACATGAATTGGGTTGTCACTCTTTGTTAGTCGGTTACTGAGATAAACGACCATGCTACGAACTTTCCAAATGCGCAAACGTAGTTAAAACGAACTCCTACAAGTCAATAGTGCGCCCACAGCTTTAGTGTGCCGCCACATCCATGATGCTCGTATAAAGTCCACACAAGGTTAGCTTTTAAAAAAGCTTAGAACCATCGCATGGCGTTTTACAGTTTTTAAAGAAGAACTTTTATAGTGTTTTATTATTGCATTTGCTGAAGCCACTCTTTTCAGTGTTTCATGGGCTTCAAGCTCTGAGTTTTTTGTTTTGTTTTAGTTAATGATTTGTACATAGGTGATCCATTGGAAGCAAATAAAACACAGGAAATATGCATATTCCAGTAAGACTCTACTCATGAACACACTGAATAATTGTAGAGTTAACCCCCTCCCCAGCAGTATGTATTAGGTCATTCAACCGTATTTCTCAATCGAAGTCAATGCACATAATGCCTAGGGGGCATATTGAAACTGACCCATCTACATCTAGATATTTCGTCACATTTAGTCTAGAATATCCGAAGGGTCCATGTTTGATTGGGATTCTCACTAGTGGTAAGGTCTCTAATAGGCCTTTTCGCTTTTAGAAGCAATCCAGTATACAAAGTATATCAACATCGCTCATGCAATGATGGAATATTGGAATTAACTTGGTCTACGGGGAGTCTGAGAAAGAACTGTAAAAGACACTGCTGTTGGGGAGTAAACATCTGATCCATTCCGCAACTTGCTAATGGAACAGGCCCGAATCGAACACGTGCCCAATGGAAGTTTACTAACGTATACCAGCGAATCAACAACATGAAAGCTGTTCAACGCTCAGTGCGGGGACTCTCTTATATTTTATATATACCTAGGCTCCAACCATTTCTTTTGTTTCAAAATCTTGAATTTCAATATTTGTTTGGGTTTTCAGTTAAAATGAATACTTTTGGGCGGATGAAGATTTTGTGGATATTTCTTGGGTGGCTTCCGCTTCCGGTTTCAACCACGACAGTCGAAAAATCTCAGAGGAAAGAAAAATAAAAGAAATCTTGAATATTAACAGTCCTAATTTGAACATCAGTGCTTAATCTATGTGTAGAAAGACGCCAAATACATTTTACTTACTGCTTGCAGTATTATTATGCCTGCTTATTTCGTATTTTGTGCAGTTTGAATGTTTTGAAATGTCGTCCCAAATGCGCGCAAATTCCAAGCTTCCCAGAGCCACGAAATCGACATCACAATCAACATATCGGACAGAAGTTCTACTGAACATAATTATGTCAAACAAAATGCCCCAAGAAAGGGAAAGTTAAATAAATCAAATTCTCAACCTGTGAATTATGATGATAGTTCGGATGAAAATTCTGACAATAGCGTTAGTTTTTTGGATGAACCTGAAACTGCTCCATGTTACAGTTGTAAAAAAACTTGTGCCAAAATCTAGTGAAGGAGTTTGCTGTAATTTCTGTGAGCACTGGTACTGTGTTAAGTGTTCACATTTAAAAAAAGTGGTATACCAAGCCCTCAAAGGCTCCCCTAACAGTTTGATGTGGTTTTGTCAAAGTTGCCTTACTGCCTTTCCAGGTGTGAAAAAAGTAATGGTCCAATTAGGTTCGCTGGAAGATAAATATGAAAAACTTGATGAAAGAGTTAAAAACCTAGAGACTAAACCAAAAACTATTGATAACATTTCAGATCTTGTTCGGGATGAGGTAAGAGAGTTGCAGGACATTGAAATGAGAAGGTTACACATGGTGTGTTTTAACTTACCTGAAAGTGAAAATTTAGACCCAGATGAAAGAAAACATGAAGATAAAGAACGTCTTAAATCATTGATTGACGATGATATGATATTGTCTGATAAGAATATCATTGTTGAAAATCCTATAAGACTTGGTTAGAAAATGTATGTAGACGATCCCCAATCAAATGTTGGTTCAAGTAATCACAGCAGCAAAAAAGGAAATCGCCCACTGCGATTCAAAGTTGACAAATTTGAAGACAAACGTCTGATTCTCCAAGCAAATGCAGTTCCAGATCAAACGCGTAGGCAGCGTGAAGAGTCATTTAAGCTCCGTGAAGAGTTACGATATCGTAAGCTGGTGGGTAAAGAAAAAACTTGAAAATAAGTAGAGGACGCATTGTGACAGTACCGGACAATAACAGTACTACACCTACTGAATCAACAAGCAGATTTACTAACAGTAGTGGATATGCTGGCACTAGAGTGTTTAACTCACGAACTTTTGTGGGCGGATCAGGGGCCCAAATAAAAGCCGGGCCCTCAGGGTTTCGACCCTTTTGCCGCGGAGGCGGAGAACAATAAGACCAACAGCAGTGATATAATTAATGTAAATACGTTAAAAGTTACGTGTACTAGTTTGTTATCAAATGTTCAAGTTGAAAATTCAAGTTCAAATGGTTTAAATTTGAAAAATGTTGACAATTCAGATACTGCCAATGACAGTTCAGAAATAATTATGTGTTCTAGTTTGTTATTAAATGTTCAAGTTGAAAATTCAACCTCAAATAGTTTAAATTTGAAAAATGCTGACAATTCAGATACTGCCAATGACAGTTCAGAAATAAATTCAGAAATAGATAATAATTGTGTTTCTCACATGTCTGATGACGCTCAATCATTAGATGACACTCAATCATTTGATTCTTCAGAGACAGACATTTCAAGAAATAATGAGACAGATATTACATTTAATGATGAAGTGACCAATAGTGATACCAGTTTTGAGTATGTTGATAATAAAGACGGTTTATCAGTGTTTTACACTAATGCTGACAATTTAATGAATAAAATAGATGAACTAAAAGTGAGACTTCATTTAAAGCCTTTTGATGTCCTTGTTGTTACTGAAGTATATCCAAAAGCTGGAAAATCTGATGACATTCAGCTTTCTGAACTTCACATTGATGGTTATAATTTATATAGATCAAATGTAAAAGCTCATAGCAGAGGAGTAGTAATTTATGTATCTGATCACATTTCATCCAATATAGTACTGGATTTAACAAATCATCAGTTTTCAGAAAGTGTATGGGTAGCAATAAGGTTGAATAATGAAGAAAACCTATTATTGGGAGGAATTTATAGAAGTCCCCAGTCAGACAATGATAATAACGGTCAATTACTGGAAATTTTAAGTGCTGTGACAAATAAACAATTTACACATACAATGATTGTTGGTGACTTTAACTTGCCAGAAATTGACTGGAATTTGTGGACTACATGTAGAAGTGAAAATCATTTCTCATACCTATTCTTGGAAAATCTTAGAGATAATTTTCTTGAACAACCCATTAACAGTCCAACTAGATGACTCCATGACACACCAGGAAATGTTCTAGATTTATGTTTAGTAGATAACACAGAAATTATTAAAGATATTGATATTACTACTAGACTTGGGAATAGTGACCATTTGTGTTTAGAAATTGAGCTATTTTTCCTATTTCTAAGGACAATATATCACCCAAAAAGAGAAACTTTTATAGAGGTGATTACAAGACTGCAAATTATAAATTACTTGAAATAGACTGGAATGTTATGGATAATATGGATGTAGAACAGTGTTGGAACTATTTCTCTGAAAATGTCAAAACAGTAATTAATGACACTATCCCGATTCATAAGGACCCTAAAAAGAAACCTAAACCCCCCTGGATGGACAATTATTGCCTTAAGCTTGTTAATCAGAAATACAAAGCTTGGAAACGTTATACTTTCTCAAGAAATCACAGACTACTTAGATTATTGTCAAGTAAGAAACAAAGTCTCTAGGAGTGTTCGTTTTGCGAAGAGGAAATTTGAAAGGGGTATATCTCTAGTAGCAAAAGTGAATCCTAAATCATTTTGGAAATTTGTGAAAAGTAAATCAAAAACAAGATCAGGTATTGGAGACTTAAAGAACAACAGTAGGGAATGGATTAGTGATGACCATGAGAAAGCAAATGAACTTAATACATTCTTCAGTTCAGTATTTACCAAAAATGAAAATAACTATATGCCAGAATTTAAATCTGATGTAAGCAGTTCAGTTTGTGACATTACAGTAACTAAACGAAAAGTAGAATCCATGCTCAAGTTATTAAATGTTTCAAAATCTACTAGACCAGATGAATTTCACCAGCGTTTTTTAATGAAACTGCAGAATTCATTGCCTTACCAGTGACAATTTTATTTAATAAGTCTTTAAATGAAGGAACTATCCCCCAAGAATGGAAACGGGCAAATGTGACTTGTATACACAAAAGTGGAGATAAAACAGCTGCCTCAAATTATAGACCTATCAGTATTACTAGTATCTTGTGTAGAATGCTTGAAAGTATTATTAAGACAGTTATTATGGACCATTGTAATATTAATAATATATTCTCAGATTCACAATACGGGTTTCGACAGAGAAGAGGGTGTATACTACAGTTACTGAAAGTATTTGACGATTGGTCGAGATTTATTGACTCAGACACACCAGTGGATGCTGTTTTCCTGGACTTTAGGAAAGCCTTTGACTGTGTACCGCATAAGCGGCTACTTATGAAAATTGAAAACCTTGGAATTTCTGGAAATCTTTTGAAATGGATTAAAGACTTTTTAACAGATCGCAAACAACGTGTGCTCATAAATGGTATATCATCTGAATGGACTGAAGTATCTAATGGGGTACCTCAGGGTTCTGTCCTGGGGCCCTTATTATTCATATTGTATGTAAATGACTTGCCATCTGAAGTTAGTTCTTTCTGTAAGCTATTTGTGGATGATGCCAAACTATATAAAGATCTGGAAAACTTACAAGATTTTGAAATGATTCAGAAATAGATAAATTATGCCAATGGACCATTAAGTGGCTTATGTTTTTCAATGTGGATAAGTGTACAATTTTGCACATTGGTAAAGATAACCCAAATTTTGACTACCAAATGGAAGATAAAGATGGTAACAGCACGAATCTTATTGTGGTAAATTGTGAAAAGGACCTCAGAGTTTATGTCCAAGATAATCTTAAATTTGACAAGCATATCAGTTTAACAGTTAACAGAGCAAACAGACATGTAGGTCTAATTAAGCGCGCATTCTCCTACTTGGATGAAGAAACTTTACTAGTTCTCTACAAAACTCTGATTCGGCCAATATTGGACAATGGTAATCTCATTTGGTTTCCAACATTAAAAAAGCATATCAGAGCCATTGAAAATGTACAGAGAAGGATTACTAAAATACTACCTCAGTTATCAATATTTTGTTACGAAGAACGACTAAAAAGCTACCTCTATCAACTTTGATGTATAGAAGAAATCATATGGATATGATACAAGTCTTCAAAATTGTGCAAAATATAGATGACATTTCCATGAACGGACTATTCGAGTTCTTAGACACCCAAACACGTGGTAATGCAAAAAAACTGAAAAAGCCTAGAGCCCTGAAAACATTTAGAATGAACTCTTTCTGTGTTAGAACAATCAATAAATGGAACAGTTTACCTGATGATATAGTGAATTCTAAAACAGTCTTGTGTTTTAAAACCAAATATGAGATTTATGGGATTCAATAAATACATCACTCATGAAATCTACTAACAAACTATAATGAACTTTACTTACTGATAAACGACTGTCAGATCATGTATACATATATTGACATTTTAAACCCGGAAGCCGGAATATTTACTGTAAGTTACGAAAAGAAGAGATGTAGAAGACGAGTTAGGGAACTCATCCTATTCTACTAGAACCAGTACCAGTACCAGTGATCACAAAGCTGGACGATTTAGAGGTCAAGGCTATGCATTTTAGGGTCTTTTCTTAAGGTCATTGTACAGAATGGGGATATTTTTTGGTTGCTAAATTTCATTTCGTTTGGTATGCCTGATATTCAAGATTTTTTTTTGGTAATCAGTGGATGCTGGGTTCAAAATAGTGAGTATGATCAGGAAATACCACAATCACAAACCGCAGACAACCCCATGGCACCGCGAGGAAGAGCCACTGAACCATCACGAGACTCCAGGAAGACACATTAAGTAAAGCAACCAGCTCTCTCTTCCTCATCAAGATGATTGCAATACTAGAATGGGGGGGGGGGGGTGGAGGGGAGGGGGTTGTGGCTTAAATGCATATTACTGGCACCAAATCTTCGCTCCAGATTTTGCTGTTGTTGAAGTACAAGAAATGTTCAGCTCGCATGGAGGCCTTCTAACTAATGCAATGTATTATCATCGAGAAACACTCTAATCAAATTAACACACCATGATGAAACAAAGAAAAGGGCTCATGTCCCACAGATAGTCAGAGCTAAAGAAAACCTCAAGTTGAGCCACGGTGGGTCCAGCTACAGATAAGCATCAGGCACCAACCCACCGACTAAAGCTTTACGTCAGAGCCGTCAAAGAGTCTGAGGCCTGGCCCACCATCGTGCAATTAAAGAGGAAACCATAACTTTAAACCGTGATTGGGTTTAAAGCTGCATAATCTGTAACTTTTGATATTTTCATTTTAAAAATAATGTTTCTATTTTTCAAGAACACAGTATAAATACTAAAATTCAGGTATACATTTTACCTTTTTCGTAATAATTTACAAATTATTAGTGCCAAAACAACAGCATTTATGTTAAAAATCAACTCTCTAGAATTATTGGAGGGACGCAAATAATTACAAACAAGAGAAAATACACCTGTTTTTATAAGATAATTCACTTTTTCATGCAGTTTTCAGCTGTAGAAATTAGATTTATTGTGACAACATAACTTTATTCTACTTTTGCAAATAATTTAAAAAGAAAATATTTTTTTTTTCGAAAAATGTTCATAGTTACAGAGTATGCAGCTTTAAAACCAGGTATGCAGACTGTCACATGATATCCAAGTTATATCCAGCCCTTCTATAACGTTTTACAATCTTTTTGAATTGGTCACTAAAATTAGATTTTCCAACAATTCGTTTGAATTTATAAACTAAATCACCATAGAATACAGGTTCTGATATACCTTGTTGCAGAAGAATTTTTAACCCAATTTGGTATTTAACAATTAGCTCTGAGTGTCTATGATAGAATTTAGAAAATGCTTTTCGAATTTTATGATATCTATAACCTTGTTTTAATAACTTAGCAGTTAAAAATAAGTTCTGTTGTTGAAATCATCAACGTTAGAACACACTCTAGCAAAACTGAGAAATATATTCAACATAGGATGGGGAGCGAGGAACATCTCCATCAAGAAATGGCAAATTTATTTTTTCAAAATTAAAATCATCCCGTTTATCATAAATTTTAGAAGAAACTATGCCATTTGTTATAGAAAAGTTAAGTCCAAAAACGGAGTTTCAGTATCAGAAGAATAAGCCTTATTTAATTGAAGTTCAGTAGGAAATATCTGACCTACCATTGGTTCAAAATAAGGATTATCAATATTAAGCAAGTCATCTAAATATCTGGAGATGGACTTAAAAGCTTCTATAATATCAGTTTGATTATTGTCTGACAGAGACAACATAAAGTCTCTCTCATAACAAAACAAAAACAAATCTGCAACAAGAGGAGCACGATTAGTACCCATTGGAATACCTACAATTTGTCTATATAATAACTCCTGGGGTTCAACGCCACCCAGATAGATTCAACAATTACATCTATAGCCACACAAGCAGTGCCACAAACATGATGGAAGACTAAGGCTGGTGGCAATGACGATGATAATGGTGATGATGATGATGTGAGTGAAAATTGTATATTTAATATATATGATTTAATTTTCCAAGGTGTTGCTCCTGTTACCTGTCTTTTCAGTTCATTCTAAAACAGCTAGCATCGGGTAACCGGGAGGGGTGAGTAGAGTGTCAATAGGGTCCTAGGACCCTATTTCTTCCAGATACGATTGAGACCCTTCTCGGACAGAAATAAGATGCACATTATTTTCCATCATAGAAAACCAATATGTGCTGGAGTTTTAGTCTCATAAGAGTTCTTATCAGCTTTTCTAAGTCCAGTACCATGACTTTTTTTTCTCTTATACAATGTAATGTTTTATTTAATTTTATTCTCTTTAATCTCATCCTCTCCCACACCCTTGTTCCAGAGAAACCCTGAAAATAGACCCATTCGATTGGCACATCCTTACCTCAGTACACTTTTATAGTGAGTGCACCCCACCCATGGCGCGGAAACAGGTAGAAATCAC
>OZ026514.1:110354287-110708287 GCA_964019695.1 Loripinus fragilis | reverse complement strand
AGTTGATTCTTTTGGAAATCATCTCGATCTGTATGTCTTCTAGTTCTACTGTTTCAAGTATGTGAACTGTCGAAGTCCACCAGGTGGCTTTAAATCATTTTTATTGCGTGTATAATCTCTTTCTTCTTCGTTACTTCTAAACCAATTTTAAACTTATGTAAGTACTTATCGGATATTAGAAAAATCGCTCAGTAAACATGTATGTGAATCTATCTAGTGGTGCTATAGGCCTGAATTGTGACTTAAAACTTTCTTCTATAGCCTATATACGTTGTGTTTGTTGAACGGTAAATGCTCTGGTGATGTTTGAGAACTCGTCCTATCGGCCTCGTGTTCAAACAGCTTCCTTGGGACCCAACAAATGTGAATACATGAAAAAATATGTGTGATCCCTATAGTGGTTTATCGATTTTAATGCATGGCGTTATTTCACTCACAGACGCGACGTCATATGATAAGCCTAATTTTAAGTATATTTGACCATGTCATTGTTAAGATCAACATAGAAGCATCATTTGAACAAACTTTGTAAGGTCCATATCCCTGAATTATTTTTATCTGATATGGCATTTTGGTCATGTGACATGGACGCTATATCCAAATCATGCACCATATTATGAAAATCGACTTCATTTGACCCTCTGAGTTTTGAGAAATATATGTTTGCAATCCAATAACAGCCACTTTAGCTGAAAAGTCAAAGGTCAAACAAGACCTCTGGTTGCTACCTATAGTCATTGTCTCATTAGGTTAAATATATATTAAGTAAGTATTATGAATTTGGCTTCATAAGTTTTCAAAACACCATCTGCCATGTGTAAATACATCCAGAAACACATTTGACCTTGTCCAATTTTTTTTGTACATCACGTCAACCTTCGATCACTAGTTAAACATACATTTTAGATCCCACATAAGCAATACTACATACCAAAGCCCAGGGCCGGTGACACTTTGGTTCCAGAGAATATTTTTTTCAAGAGATTTATCGCATGTAGCGTGGTAGACATTTTGTCACGTGACCTAGACCACATAGTCATTTTACGTGGGCTAATCTAGTTGATGCTCTATACGAATTTCAGTGCAATTGGCTCTGTTGTTACTGAGGAAAAAATGTTTATATTTATATTGATGGCAGTTTCATATGAGTGACCTCGGACAAAAGATCAAAGGTCAATCGTGACCGTAAATACTTATATACAGTCACCGTCTCATTAGGTTATCCATATGAAACAAGCACACTGGCTTTGGATTCAACATTAAGTGAAAGGTTATTGGTCTTCTGGTTCTGGAAACGAAAATTTTGAAGGGATTTTACCATAAATATGATCATGACGGCCACCTTGGACAAGTGAAAAAAACATATATAAATCAAAAATGAAGAAGTCTTTATATGAAAATTGAGTTGACTTGGCTCTGAAATGCTGAGAAAAATATGTTTTAATATATTTATGAGATTTCAATTTGAGCGACCCTGGCTGAAATGCCAAATGTCAACCTTGACATTTGGGACTTATTTATAGTCGTTGTCTCAATAGGTTAACCACATCTAGTGAGATTAATAACTTTGACTTCAACAGAAAAAAAATTCTTCAAAATTTTCCAAAGTTAGCGCATTAGGAAGCAAATTTAACATTGGCATTAAGTAGGTCACTGTCAGCATATGATCATCATTTGATGAACTCGACTACCTGGTTCTGGAGAAGAAGATTTTAAAGAGTTTTTAACCATATATGGGCGTGGCGGCCACCATGGTCATGTGACCAGGGCCATTTGAACAAACATTCATTCCCGCGTCTTATGGAGTCTCCATATGAATTTGAGTTTAATTTGCCCTGTGGTTTCAAAGGAGAAGATGTTGACTAACGAATGGTGGGCGGAATGAGGGACGCCGGAGTGATTGGTATACTATTTGCTCACCCATGGACCTTCGGTTTAGGAGAGCTAAAATGAAAGAGGAATTTGTGTTACGATTTAAGTTTTAGTTGGCCTTAACTTTGACTCCAATGCCAAAGTAGTGATCAAAAACCTTTGTTGTCATCTACACACCAAAAGTTACAATGGTGCTAAATTTGAAGCTCCATCCATTAAAAATGGAAGGGGAGTTTGCGTTACGAGCATTAACACAGATTTTGAGTATAATTGACCTTGGCGTTTGGCTCCAAGATCATAGTGATAGCCTGACACCTTTGTTGTCATCTAAAACCATAGACATTCATTATGCCAAATATGAACACCCTCAAACAACATTTTAAGAGGAATTTGCGTCACAAGCACACCGTTGATTTTAAGTATATTTGACCTTGCCCATTGAGTTCAAGGTTATATTGGTAATCTGGAATCCTAACGTCATCTATTCACCAAAATCAATCATCGTGCTAAATATGAGCGCCCTCCATCAAAAATGAAAGAGGAGTTCACATTTAGAGCAGCTAGACATGTTTTAAGGATAGTTTACCTTGACCACTGACTCAAGTATCAAAACGGTGATATAACCATTGGGTGTTATCTAAAATCATACGCAGTCAATGTGCTAAATATGACACTCTCCCTAGTGGTTCATTTCATATTTTAAGTAAATTGACCTTGGCCTTTGCCTCAAAGGTCATATCAGTGATCTCGAACCATCGTAATCATCTACACATCATACGTGATCGTTGTACTAAATTGGCTTTGTCGCGAGAAAACCTGTCCTCGGTAGTTTGCGAACAACACAGGCGCAGACCAGCCTGCGCATCCGCGCAGTCTGATTAGCGCCTTTGTTATTCGCTTTTAGTAAAGTACAATATGTAGACTTGCTACAGAAGAAATTTCAATTTTCTAGCTAGAGCATGTAGCTGAGGAGACGGTTTTGAAACTCGCTTTGTCGGAAACCCCGAAGACAGGTTTTATCGCGACTAGGTCCAAATGTGAACAGCCTCCATCAAGAAATAAAAGAGGAGTATAAGTTACAAGCCCTAAGGCAGATTTTAGAGTTAAAAAGGCGGCAAAGGTCAGGAAACGATACAATCAAGTACCACACCTGACCCAGGATACCACATGGAAAAGTTACAAAAATACAATAAACATCACCAACAAGAGCCAAGGGGTCAGCCCTTTCCAAGCAGGTGACCACAAGGCAGCAATGAACAGACGAGAAAGCATGAGAAACACAAGACATAAAAAACACAAATCATTCCCTGTCCGCCTAATAAAAGTTGGCTTAATCAAACACTGGATTGGCATTACACACAGGCAATGAAAACAACCATAATACTGAAGCACGCTTTGGATGACAATGACGTACAAGTACCGTAATGTATCGACAGATAAAGAATGACTTTCTACGGTATTGTCATTATTTGTTGACAAAACCATCAGTACAAGCAGAAGGGACTCGAATTATCGCCATTCACGCGAGGTGTGCTCGGGCAACCTGGTTTTCACGAAAGCTACTTCTTGTAAAGAACGACCCCGGAATTATACGAATTTTGACGATAACTCAGGATGAATGATGTCCAACCCACTGAAGAAATTTTTGACAAGGGTTGTCAGTCAGACAGGTCAGAGACCCACAGGCACAGTACTGTTTCTGCATGGATCAGGTAAGACGGAAATGGCAACATTCTTTTATTTCACCATTGAAAATGTCAGGTAGTTTGTTGTCCTTGATCTACGAGGGAGCTACCATTTTGAATAGAACAGAACCGAGAACAGTATTGAATAGAATATTATGCTAAACGATGTGGATGCGGTTAGGCATCACGGGACGGTTCTTTTAAGGACCTTTTGGCCCGCGGCAGCATACTTTTTTAAAAACTTAATAACTTTTCAACAAATAGGCACATCAACTCACTTCATACCTTGCCTTACTCCCCACAGGAGTCAAAACCTGGCAAATTCAAAATAAAGCCCCTATGGCCCAAAACTAGGTACCAGTGGAATATTTGTTATATTCCCATCAACACTATTTCAATAGTGAAAATACACTGACCCCAACACAACTTATATGGAAAACGAAAGTAACCTGCACATCACCAGCCCTATCACTCACTTTCAGTCTGTAGATCAAAATTACACAATATTCAAAATCAAGAGGCGACCCTTAAATAACCAATTAGGTTTTGGCAAAATCTCTCGGAAAACAGTACACTTTTGGTGCTCATTGTAAACAACTGACAACTGCAGCCGATGCAATGTTCCCCACCACAAGCAGGGCTGTAAGATATGAAGTTTTAGTTTCGTATTTCACTCAAACTTGTAGAAATACCCATCCTACAATACTTTTTAGCTGAAATATGCTCATAAATCAACATTTTAAATTCAAATTTATGCTATTTTGGACCCCTATACTAGAATAATTATATATTAAAATTCGTCCATCCCCAATTTCGAAACTATCCTCTGATGTCTTAGAAATATAATAGCGGAGCTTTTTGAAAGGTGTCCGCCACCGGTGTGTCATCCTTCAAAGTTCTATGCATGTTCCGGAAAATAGCCGTAAATGGACATTGTGAAGATTATTACAGATGTATATTTTCTATCTCTTCTCATCTCTATAATTATTAAGATTGAACTTTATCCCGCCAGTCACGGCTTTTGTCGTCTGCTATCTCATAGGTAGCCTATATTGAAAAAAAAAATGAATCCAGATCAGACCGCTCTAGCAAGGCTCATATTGTTTACTTCCGTCTGAATAAAGAGTATTTGAATATAAATGCATACAGCAGACAAAAAGTGGTGGCGCGACTACGACATGGAGTGTCTTCAATATAAGCTTGCTGAGCCGCCGACGGAGCCTTAAAAACTAATAACAGAAAGTGGTTTGAAGCATACTAGACCGCACACACCAATGTCTTGTTAATAAATTCATAAGAGTCCTTAAGTCTTCCAGCCAGAGAGGACAAAACCAGTTGGTAGGTTTCGATAGTCTTCAGGGCACCACGGGTTGTCTGGTACCTACAATATAGGGAACCTCAGCTAGGGAGTTAGCTCATAGAATATAAATTGTATATCAACAATGTATTTTTTAAGTGTCATTTCTTTATGTAGGTTACTTTATGAATTTCAATATGAGTGTGCTATTACATCTTTAACCAAGTATTCCAGTGTAGATTCTATGATGCATTTCCAAAAATAACATTATGAACACAAAAAATAACTGGCTAGTTTAGCTAATTCCTTAGGCTTCCTGCTAATGAGAAGGTTGTGCTACAGATGCTTCCAAACACAGCCCTGACCCTAACCGGTGACCTAGTTCAGACCAGTACAGTTAAACCTGTCTTAAGCGGCCACTCAAAAAGAAGACCAAAAAACCTAGCTATTTAGTGTGTAAATACAGATCTTGAAGGGACTGGTAATATAAAGTTATGATTTTCAAAGCTAATTCACTTTAAATTATTTATTTATTCATACACTGTTTTATTTGACAACACATTCCTGACTACAAATATACTAACAGGTGTAAGTTGTTATTATTTAAACAGGTAATACGCATACAGGATTGACCTTGGGGCTGTAAACATCTCTTATGCTCAACTCACCTGAGCATGAAACTGCAACTGTGAATAAAAAAATAAAATGCTGAAAAATATTGAGACCTGTATTTCTTGCTTTAATACTCTCTGCTGTTGTATTTATCCTTCTAATAAATGTTAAAATGCCAACAAACGTTGGCGTTTTAACATTTATGAGCAGGAAAATCGCATGCTTAATCGATTTGAGCATGAACAAAATATTTATAATCTCGGGGCCTGGTCTTTTTTCAGGTGATACGGGTATTGGTATACAGTCCTGGATAGAAAGTGTTACGGATAATGGATTTGTCTTCCCACACCTGAGAGTTCTGTACCCGACAGCTCCTCCGAGGTAGTTACGTTTCAATTTGCGCTACATCAAATGAGTAAAATGTCCGATGAACGCTCACCAAGATGGCTACCAATACATGCGCGGATCCAGATGGGGGGCGGGGGCAGGGGGTCCGGACCCCACCCTTAAAATATCACGAAATACAGGGTTTCTTAGCAATACTGGTTCGGATGCCCTGAAAAATCACAAAGCCACCAAGCTAGCATTCAATGTTGGGCCATCATTGGCTGGCCAGTGGAACGCCATTTAAATGGCGTTTCGCTGGCGGGCCGATGCTGGCCCGCTTTTAGTGCTATTTGGGTCCTCTCCCCTCATACAAAAAACAAAAAAAAAAAAAAACAAAAAAAAAAAAAAAAAAAAAAAACGTCAGAGTTGGACCCCCTCTGGCAATACTTTCTGGATCCGCGCATGCAATATATGGCTGCCGCCTGCCCGATTGCATTTGTGGACACTCCCAGGTGTTAATTATATATGTAACGGAAGGTGTTAAAACATCGAAGCAATCTTTAATAATCTTGGTCCTATGCAAATAAAGAAATTACTTACTTGCTTAACAAAACAGCGTTTTCGAAACGTTGAGGAAACGTTTTGTTTACGTTAGGGGAACGTTTGATTTTAACGTTTAGAAACCCTATTTTTTTGCAATCAATTTTTTGGGTTATAAAACGTTTACGGAACCGCATAAAGCGCTGGTTTCTAAATTGAGCTTTCCTTTGAAAATGGTTCATTTTTTACCGGTAATTATCTACATATATATTAGAATTTGATTATTTTTTAATCATGTTCCTTGGCAGTAACAGGTACCTATGTGAAACGTTTATATAATGTTTCTAAAAAGTTACGTTTAAACAAACACATATGCGAAACATTTATATAACGTTTCTAAATGGTTACGTTTAACACACACCTTCATACAACCAAACGCAAACGTTTCCTGTTGCCTGGGCTGTAACTTAGCCATTTGTAATAATATTACTTCCAAATTTCACATATGCATTACTTTCCAAGTTATATACTTCGTTCGAAGAGCGCTCATCCAGATGGTCCACAAATGACTGTGGCCTGTCCGTTTGCACATGTGGACGCTATAAATAAGTTATTTGTTTTCCGGTTTCAAATTTCATAAGCCCATCACTGTTACCAGTCTGTTGCCCAAATAAGTATGGTGTTTTGTCCAACGTTCCCTCTTTAATTATGCGCGGATCCAGAATGTTTTTTTCAGAGGGGTCCAACTCAAAAAGCGGACCATCTTCACTTTGGATAATAGCTTGGTAGCTTTGTATTTTTCAGGGGATCCGGACCAGTATTGCTTAGAAACCATATATTTCTTTTTAAGGTGGGGGCGGGGTCCGGAGCTCCTGCCCCTCCCCCTCTGGATCCGCGCATGTTAATGTGCATTATTTCCCTTTGTTACTGAACGGCATTATTACCCTTTGTCAGAGCCTGTTAGTTCAAGTCAGCTGTGATAAAAATACTTTGCATGGAAGGAAACTCTTCACTCTTTGGAAAAAAATATGTTGCTTAGAAGTAGTATTATAGACTGACATGAAAATACCAAAAGAAATACCTTCGTGGTTTTATTATTTAGAGAGGACATTCTATAATTTTATATACTCTCGAACAAATGTCTATCCCATATGTATATGCAATGGCTACCGCAAGGAAACCATCTAGTGACCTTATATTTAAAAAAATCTTATAGACCATATACACCAATGATGGGGCAACTGTCAACCGTTTGGTACGACAGACGACAAATTTCACCGTCGGCTCCCGACGACAAATCTGTAGATGAGATGGCAGCACAGCTCACAGCACTGATACAGTCGGAAGTTGATGACGGGATTCCGCTAAATAGGATAGTTGTTGGTAAATATTGTTTTGATCTTTTACACAAAAAGCAAGTTCTAAAGATCTGCCAAGACTCCAAGCAAAGATTTGCCAAAACCTCAAGCAATACCACCGAGCTTGCAAGACTGGCAGAGGTACGGTATATGTTCTTAACAATTGGCTTTCATTCACTAAAATTCTTTTTTTTGAAGTATCATCAATTTGAGTTTAAATGAACTAGTCTGTAGATAATGTATGTGTAATGTTTAGCCATTAGCCAAAATGACTTATTTTATCATTATTTACTGGTAAATAGATAGGTTGTGTCTTTTTACCAGTAAATAATGATGTTATATATGATATATTGAGAGTTCATATATTTAGTTTGGAAATAAGAATACCAATTCCGAAATACGTCTAACGTACATGTATTCCAGATTTATTGACTTGAATAGATATTTTGGGTTATTCAGATAACTGTTTTTTCTGGTCATTGTGGTTTAAACCTGTGTAAAATTGTGATACTGGCGAGGACCTATCACAGTTATTGCAAACACGTTTAACCCTTTCCTTCATGAATGTTTATGCTAGGCTCCAGTCACTATGAATAATTATATAAATATTTTTATGTTGATACACAGAACAAAGAAATTACTTGTCCGGTCATAAGACTGTCACATGTTATACCTTAATTATCAAGTGATTTTCGTTTCAAATGGGGAATGTCATGCCTTCACAAATCCTCCACTCTTGAGGCCCACACACTGATGCACAAACAGGTTATTTATAGGAATGCTATTCAATTACAGGTGGATTTTCAATGGGTGGCGGTATGGCATTTCATTTGGGCTACAGGTTTCTAAGAGACATAGCAGGGGTATTTGCTCTCTCCAGTTTTCTTAGTGACGACTCAAGGGTTTACAAGGTAGGACTTGATTTTAAAGGTTTGACGTTTATGACCTTTTAACCATACTATTTTGTAGAATTATTCAGGAAAAATGTGTTAAGATTGTCATTGGAAGATCCTTCCTCCATTCATGTAAAACCAGCAAAGCTCTTTGCCAGCAGACACACAAAACGTTAAAACAACGTCGAGGCAACGTGATGACGTTGCGTCGACGTTGATACGACGTTGATTCGACGTTATGTGTTTACCGGGGTGTTGCATCATGTAAGATTGGTTTTACATCATGGCTGACTTTACATGGCAGATTGGTTTTGCATCAAGGCTGACTTTACATGGCAGATTTGTGTTGCATCATGGCTGACTTTACATGGAAGATTGGTGTTGCATCATGGCTGACTGTGCATGGAAGATTGGTGTTGCATTATGGCTGACTTTACATGGAAACTTCCATGTAAAGTCAGCCATGATGCAACACTAAGCTTTTCTGCAAATGCTTTCTAAGTGTCACACATCTTAAACCTTTTTAAATGTTTTGGTAGGTTTCAGATATGTTGGTTTTGGGATGGACTCTTTGCATGCCGTTTTGTTTCCTTGTATTCTAGGCTTTACAGACAGGGCCTCTACCAAATGCTCGCTTGTTTCAGTCCCATGGAGAGAGAGATGAACTCGTGCCATACAGGTGGGGCAAGGATACAGGGAATAAGCTTCTTTCATCAGGAGTTACAGGAACATTCCATTCTATACCAGGGGTAGCTCATACACTGGACAGAGATACTGTGTTTAAATTGTGTGACTGGATAAATGACGTTCTTCCCTGTGAGACATAGATGGTGCTATCTCATGCAAATAAAACTTTTAAAAAAAATGTCATGTAAAGTCAGATCGTCGGTGAGAAAAGCAGGAAAGACCTTGCTTACCCTTTGTATTCTGATGAAGTTTTCCCATTCATACTTAGACAACAAGTATGGGACAGCCCATTGTGTTCTTAAATTATCAGGCCTTCATTTAAGAGTGCGTAAAAGAAAAATAATTTTCTTATTTCTCAATCATAACATATGTTGGTACTCAAAAGAACCGTCTCCTTGAGACGGTTCTTTTCAGCACCAAAAACAAATGCTCATACTTAAAGGTATGAAAATATTTACCATTTTACACTGAAAATTTTTGCTTATCTAAACCTATGAAATTATGGCGTATTTCTGTCCCTGCAAGATATTTTAAAGTAATCTTTGCAAGCAATGTGAACCCTGATGAAACGCAGCATTGTGCTGCATGCCATCTGGGTCTTCACTGTTTGCTAATTTAAAAGTTCTTGTTTATTGGTCTCTCAAGTGTACAAAGGGTTAATCATATTAATAAATGGGCCTCGTCACGAGAAAACCTGCCTTCGGGTTTCCGACAAAGTGTGGCTCAAACCAGTCTACCCAGCTTCATAGACTAGCTAGAAAATTGAAATTTCACCAGTTGCAAGATTATATTTGCTACTTTTCAATAAGCGAATAATAAAGGCGCTGATCAGACTGCGTGTATACGCAGGCTGGTCTGCGCATTTGTTGTTCACAAACCTCCAAAGACAGGTTTCTCGCGTCAAGGTCCAAATATTTTTTCTTCAAAAACCAAGGAGGTTATGCCATCACCTGCTAACTTTCACAAATAAATACTACTCGCTGTCATTTTGGTTATTTAGTTAAACCTTATCCTTCCACCTTTTTTTGTCCTGGAAATGTCTGCATTTTCATCTGTTGCATATATTCAAGTGGCCTTTTACATCTTCTGCATATACTCAAGTGCACTTCTTACTGGATGTTTTCTTGAAAGCAAACAATCTGAACTTTGGTCATCTTAAAATCTGATCTGGATCCACACTGTTTGACAGAGATGTCCTAGGGATTAGACCATCTAAATTTTATGCCAATTACACATCTAGACACAGTGACAGAAAATTAAATGCATCGACTGGAAATGAGTGATTGTTTTTTTTACATCTATACCATGCGTGGTTCCAGAGGCGGGGCCGGGTGTCCCAACCCCCTTTCCTGAAAAATCACATTATTTTAGGGTTTCTTAGCAATACTGGTCCGGATCCCCTGAAGAATTACAAAGCTACCAAGCCAACATTCAATGTTGGGCCATCATCGGCACACCAGTGAAACGCCATTTAAATGGCATTTTGCTGGCAGGCAAATAATGGCCCAATATAATGGTTTTAGATCCTACCTCTTCTCATCAACAACAAAAAAACATGTCAAAATTGGACCTCCTCTGACATAACTTTCTGGATCCGCACATGTATACTTTGAACAAGGTAGGAGTGAAGTGACGTAGTTTGTGAAGCAGGCATTTCTTTCATATTACAAACGGTATATCTGTTGCTACATTGTACTCTTACTATATGTGAAGTTTGCCAAAAAAATAATTTTCTAATGGGGAAATTTCTCATCCCCTGTTGGGGAAATCATTTATAGGTCCAAAAATGAGAAAATCATTAATACACATTTATAATACCCAAGCTCATGAGACTTTGAAACTACTCGCATATACAAACAATGAAGGCTCAAGCCTTGGCAAACGCACAGTCTCCTCTGAGCTATCATTGCCATTACACACATATTAGGGGTATAGGCCAAGTATTTTGCTAAAATAAAGGCCTCTAGCCAAATTAGATGACTGCACATGTGTACTTAAAGAATCTCTTTATGCATATTCGATAGGTAACCTCAATCTTCTGAGCTGGCTATTCAGCTAAAGTTGAAGGATTCAATAAAGAAACGTGGATGCTCTCTGTCAATCAGAATGATATGGTGCATATATAATGTTGTATAAAATATGGGAACAGGGTAAAACAGGCCTCCAGATAAGAGAGTGTACATGTATTTAAAATTTATTTTCTTATTTCTCAACCTAAACGTATGTTGTGGTTATTCAAAATAACCCTCTCCTTGATAATGTTATTTTGAGCCCCCAAATCACATGTTTAAACTGATGGATAGGAAAATAATCGTAATTTTACGCTAACTCTTTTTTGCTTATCTGGACATATGTAACAAGAAATATCTTTAAAAAAGATATTCGGCGGCTCTCAAATACTTACAATTTTAACACAACTAAGTGACGAAATCCCCTTATACTCCCTGTCTTTTCATGCTTGAAAAGGATGTTCTGTCTAAAACCAGCGAATTTGGAAGTTGTGCTATGTTTCTGGTCTCTCTTTTGCTTGGTGCTCTTTTCGCTGAGCGATATGCATCTGAATCGTTCCAAATTTTAGGCACTTCACCAGCAAAGGCTAGGGAACAATGTTATTAGTCCTAATGTTTTTAAGAAAACGGGAGATTTTGACGATAAATGTATGTACTGAAACAAACTGAAAACCCGGAAAAAACATGCCATATTGTTGTTGTTGTTGTCACATAGGCTAGATTCTGCCCGTCTCAGATCTCAACTTGGAGTAGTTTTCAAGTCTTAAATGGTTTACACTTTCACCACTCTATTTACATATTATGAATGTCTCTATTTACAGAAAAATACTGATATACCAAATCACTTTTGTGTGGAACTAACTCCTATAACCTTTCTATTTCCTGTGGCACCTCGCCATAGCCGGGGTCGGGGAATAAATACATGTAGTCTCAAAAACTGATCGACTAGCTCCCAGTAAGCACGTAAAATCCGGCTACTCTCGGCCTGCCAGAAAAACACCACCCGAAAAGCGTTTTGCTGGCAAGCCCATAGTGGCCCGAGATTTGGTGCTGGCTGTTTGCAAGTTAGCCCCGGGAAGTTAGCC
The DNA here is from genome assembly GCA_964019695.1 of Loripinus fragilis. Taxonomy (NCBI): domain Eukaryota; kingdom Metazoa; phylum Mollusca; class Bivalvia; order Lucinida; family Lucinidae; genus Loripinus; species Loripinus fragilis. Next base: position 110,695,922 of record OZ026514.1, on the reverse strand, counting down.
TTATATGATACATGTTCGTCTGACATACATGTAGTTAAAGAAACTAGAGCTTGTGCTTGTCATCTTCCTAAAGGAAATAGCAAAATACGCTGATACATGTCAGCTGCGGAGGTTGATCTGAGTCTAAGTGTAGGATTGTGGCTTGTGGGCACATTCAAATTGTAGGAAATTATGTGCCATTATTTACCGTTAAATATCCATCCCCATTATAACCTCTTTTTTTAAGATACATTTTTTTTCACAAAGATGTATCTTGTTAAGCGCTATTAGTAGACATTATAACGTGGGCTTTTTGGCTATCTATTTATAACGCACCATGTTGTCTGATTAAAGAGAGACTCTGTCGATAGCTACACTGTCCTTGTAAAAACATGCATTTGCCGGTCAGAGCAAGCTTTGCACGTATTTACTCGCCTGAACCCCGAGGTTACTCTCTAATTCGCAATGAATTTTACGCCCTTGTAATGTAATGCATTAAATACACTTGTTATATTTGTTTTAGAAATAGACTAGACCTAATAATCAGTGATTTTTTTACAAATTTGTTTCTATGAGTCCCGGGACTCACTGGGCCAAAATTCTTTGCATCCCAAACTCGAAGTTCTGCATCCCATACGACGTCCAGTTTGAATTATAAATTTTGTGTATCCATACGAATCCAGCCATTCATAGAAGCCAATTTGGGAAGCAAAACACTGGCATACTTATTTATACTATAATAAAGATAAAACTTAATTTACTTTGTCAAGTAAAATAATAAAGATATAAAAACCTACCTGACTTTCTTACTAATAAAAAGTTCAGTTGCAGACAGTATTTTTCCTTAATTTAATCATATTATCATCTTTTGCCAAGAGTCAGACTTTTGTCTCGCAGTTTTCATATATTTTTAGAGCCCAGGTCATTAGCCCGTGTTCATCTAACTCTGCATGCCTACAAGTGTAGTGCTGGAGTTACTGCATTTGAGCCTTTGGACATACCATATTAATTTTTCTTTTATCATCTGTGCACAGTCCAGTCTCCGTACTTCATGAGCCTGCAGTAATACTTTAACCATTCTATTGGTATTTGCTCGAAGCAGGGTGTTTAAACTTGCGGGTAAAACGCATTATTCAAATGTTTCATTTCGGGTTGGTAGTATTGGATCAGTACTGGTTTATCGGCACTGGTTTTTACCAGTAGTCCGGTACTGGCTTTTACCGGTAAACTCCCCTACAGCGGGTCAGGCATCACGAGACGGTTCTTTTAAGGACCTTTTGGCCCGCGGCCGCATACTTTTCTTAAAACTTAATAACTTTTCAACAAATAGGCACATCAACTCACTTCCTACCTTGCCCTTCTCCCCACAGGAGTCAAAACCTGGCAAATGAAAATTAAAGCCCCTATGGCCCAGAACTAGGTACCAGTGGAATATTTGTTATATCCCCATCAACACTTTTTCGATAGTGAAAATACACTGACCCCAACACAACTTATATGAAAAACGAAAGTTACCTGCACATCACCAGCCCTATCACTCACTTTCAGTCTGTAGATCAATATTACACAATATTCAAAATCAAGAGGCGACCCTTTGATAACCAATTAGATTTTTGGCAAAATCTCTCCGAAAAAAGGACACTTTTGGTGCTCATTATTAACAACTGACAGCTGCAATCGATGCAATGTTCCCCACCACAAGCAGGGATGTATGATATGAAATTTTAGTTTCGTATTTCACTCAAACTTGTAGAAATACCCATTCTACAATGCTTTTTAGCCAAGATATCCTCATAAATCAACATTTTAAATTCAAAATATGCTATTTTGGACCCCTATACTAGAATATATTAAAATTCGTCCATCCCCAATTTCGAAACTATCCCCTGATGCCTCATATCTGAAAACACGTGTTTCCCAAGGGAAGTAATGATCGCTATACTGTTGGGGAGTTTTTTTCAGTACCGGTTTTTACCAATATTATTCAAGACACGATGCGCAAGTTAAAAAAACAAAAACACTCAAAACGAAAGTTGCAAATATTAAATGCAGACTTTTCGCCACAATTTTAATGCATCCTGCAGGACTCTCATGCTTTAAAATCATGCGTCCTTTGTGAGAAGCATGCGTCTGAGACCCAGGACGCGCAGGTAAAAAAAATCACTGCATATTGTCGAAATTTATGAAACAGACTATAATCGTGTAACGCGCATTTGATACGGGAAACCATAATGGCTTGAATAAAAAATACAAAGATTTGCTTTATATAATGCTGTTAAAGTCCTTTAGGATATAGTGAGTTATCTTATATTGCACTTATTTACTATGTGCAATTAAGCAAGGCATGCAAAGAATGGTAGTAAAGCAAATTAGAAATGCTGTACAGCGGGAGTTGACCTATATTCATGATCAATGTTCATTATTAGGACTAGTGCACAGACTGGTTCTTGGCCATTTACATGGAAATTTTCAAGTTAAATTGCATCTATAATAAGATCGCGTGGTCAGTCTGAGTATTAACCAATGAGGGCATTGTTTTCTATCTGGTGTGATGAATATTACAATTTAAGAATACTTCTGATTGGTGAAAATTTGCATAAATTGTAGGTCTAAGGCGATATTAGAACGGCGGCCTTTTGGCCGCCGTAAAAAAAGTTAGGTATATAAGAGGGCTGTTCTGGCCCCAGCTCAGTACAGATGAAAATTGCTTTTCATGATTCTCTTCGGATTGATTTATTGGAACAATTACCCAAGTGTAAAATCTGTGATTTTTATAATTTTTTCATAAGTTATAGAAAATGGCGTCTAAAATAAGCTAAGAGAGAAAACTGCTCATTTTTGTTTCAAATTTGGAAAATTTCTTTTAGAATTAAATATCAGTACAGCCAAATGCAAAAAGAAAATCCTATTGATATCTTGTGTGAATGGTTAACCTTATGATCTGTTAAAATATCTTTTTGGTACAGGTGCTTGTTTGTAGTCTATATGAATTTCTTTGTCAAAGTCTCAAATTTGGTCCAAACTGACCATTTTGTTATTTCAACCCTAATTTGGCAGCCATTTTATGTTACCATAGAAATGGTAAAATTAAACAAATACCAGATTTTACACGTATGCTATTATTCTAATAAACCATTCAAAAGAAATCTGTGAAAGGCAACTTATGTTTTTGGTCTATGAGGGGGTCCAAAAGAACGCCCTCTGCCATATATAGCTCTCACACAGATTATTCGTGTATTTGTAGTGTGTGTGTGTGTGTGTGTGTGTGTGTGTGTGTGTGTGTGTGTGTGTGTTTTGATGGAATCAGAGCTTTTGGTGAAATAAAACAGCGAGACTCGAAATGTAATTGTTTCCTATTTACAGTGCCTACCAAATCTGGAAGAGGTAGTACAAAGAATTAGTTTGCAAATGTGATTTTCTTATGTTCAAAAGACCCAAGAAAATAAACAATAGTGGATGATAATTTCTAGCCAAATATGCAAAAATGCACAAAAGTGAGCAGTCCAGTGCAGCAATAATATGTTCTAAGAGACAAAAGAAAGTACGCACCTAACCTTTTTAGATTTTGAAAAATTGAAATACTGATAATATGTTTTAGTGAATGATCAAAAGAAATACTGTTTAAGCCAATAAAAAAGACCGCAGGTTGGTTGGATCTAAGAGCACCTACCCAGCCCATCCGCCAACACAGTTTCGCTGACATCCAGATAGTGTCTTTCTGTTTCATTATCGCTGTAGATCTATCTAAAGAGGAACTTACATGATTGCTCATGTATTACTGAATTTATTAAAGTGAGGAAAGAGATAAAATACGAGGCTTCCCAAGTAGGGTTTGGTAGCGTAGATTAGACACCCCAAATGCTGTTATATATCATCTTAAGCAGTTGGATCGCCAACTAAATGACACAGAGTGCAACGGGTGACAAGTGAACAGTTAACCCTGCTGCTTGTTTAGCTGTAGGATTGTGGCTTCAAAGGTTATAATGAATTAAAAAGAATACTCATATCAGACGAAGTTCAATGTCAAAATATCAATCTTGAAATAACCATTAAAGATAGTGAATACTGGATAGACTTTCGTATTGTTAAACACAGGCTAGACTATATTATTAGTAACAAGTAACTATCACAGTAGGACGATCTGAAGAAGGGACAGTGTAACTTGAAGCTAAACTCCCAAGCATTAAAGTACAAAACACCATGTACAACTACATTATAAACCACAATAGGGTGAGCACAATAAATCCAACAGCTCAATCTAGCGATTTCAAGTAACTAATGTTGCTAGATAGGGCGCATAGGTTTTGTGTAAAATACATGCAGGGATTATGCATAAGAACACGGTTTGATGTTACTTTGAGTCTTTTAGGTATGCATTCTATTGAATCAAAAATCGATTTCAGACGAACAGTCTTAATGAAGGATTGCACATAGTAGAAGTTTAAAAGAAAATTATATTTTTCTGTGGAAAAGGTAGTTGGTTCAGTCCACAAACTATCAGCAAACAATTTTTTTCAAAATACAGTCAAACCTCGATTATTCGAAGTGGCAGGGACCGCAGGATTCCTTTCGAATAATCGGTAGTTCGAATGATCGAAAACGGGAGTTTTCGGATATTTTCCGAAAAGCTCAGATACTTTCTAAGAACGTAATTGTTTTGCCAGAGTTTGCAACTTCGACTCATGTTTTCCGTGAAGTAATCGGAACATCTGCCAAAGCATTAAAGAAAATGAGCTCCTTGGAGGTTGTGGCCTCATCGTCCCTTATGCTTTGCAGGTCTAAGAACGCAGAAAATTAAAAGAAAATCAGATCTTTATCTACATCCACTACCTATATACATGGTAACATCATCGAATAAATGTTAATTCTAAATTGACGAACCATATTTACTGACGAAATAATGTCTCCTTTTATCTCCTGTCTACTGTCATAGGGTCTCCATCCCAGCTAGCACAAAACGTCGGGCCATCAACGGCCCACCAGCGATAGGCCATTGAGATGGCATATCGCTGGCAGGCCGTTGGTGGCCCGACGTTGTGTGCTTTTTGGCTTGTACTTTTCGTTTATTTCAGCGAAAACATACGATTTGGGTGTTTAAAAGAACCGTCTCGATGAGAGGGTCTTCTTATGCATCCAAACCTAGATTTTGGTTGTTTCCATCAATCGTAAATTTGTGTTTTAGACATTCATTAGAAGTGTTTCGATGAGACGGTTCTTTTGAGCACCCAACACTGTAAAAAATGCGCTTATTATATATAGGACCCATGTTAAAACGTGCTCATGGTTTTGGGATGAACTAAACCGCTGTGTAAGGAGAACAGGGGCTATTCCGACCACACTGAATCAACTGAGAGCAAAAATTATCTACGAATGGAGCAACCTCCCTCAGAATTTCGTTCAGCGTTATGTGACGTCAATGAGACGACGTTGTCTTGCCGTAGTGGACAGTGCGTGGGGTCATACCCGCTACTAAGTTTACATGGACATGGGCGCCACTGCAGGATTTGACTTAAGAATATTATGATATTTACTTTGTTTTGTAATATATTCGATTAAGTTTGGTCTCAGAAAAGTATTGGAAAATGTGAACTTTGATTTTACCATAAATTTGAACTTTGCGTTCTCATTTTTAACTGTTTATTTTATTCGAAATAAAATATATGTATTACAATGTATATTACACGCAAGTCGCGTATATTTGTTGAAAATTTGAAAATGACATGACCAGTATTAACGGAGATATGAGCCCATTTATATGTGCGCACTTATAAGTGTTGTTAAGTGTATAGTGTATATTGCAAAGCCTGAAATTCATACGCAATTAAAGTTATGGGAGCTCAGTGGCTCAGTGGTAGAGTGCTTGACTCGAGACCGAAGGGCAGCGGGTTCGAGCCTCACCGGCGTCACTGCGTTGTGGTCCTTGAGCAAGACACATTTATCCTAGCTTAGTACTGGTTCAACCCAGGAAGAACCGTCCCTATATAACTGAAAGATTGTTGATGGGACGTAAATAATCAAATCAAACAATCAAGCAGCCAATTATCATCATAAGAAAGAAGCCTTAACAGCATACACTTAACGTGGACATACGCTTAAAAAGAAAAAAAAAACAGTTAAATTTCCATATATAAAATTGTTTTTTTTTTCTGACGTTAAAATAAATTTATTCCGCTGTATATTCTGTAACGCGATGCTAAACGTATGTTTTGGTTCTTGAAAATTAACTCTCTAACAATATGTAATTTTCTTCGTTTAAGTTTATGAATTAGAAGAAAATTAATTTCTCCTGAGTAATCGAAATGAGCGCCAGGTGGCGGTAGCAGTGAAATCACATGAGATTTGCTGATTGACGGCATTCAGCTTTTGACAGTTCGACAGTCAAGTTCGCAATGATTTTTATAAAACGATTATCCATGGAGAGTTGGACTGACTCGAAATAATATGAAAGCTACTTGAATTTAAGTTACAAATTAAAATACTATACTTAAAGAATAAAGAAACGCAACAATTACTTCAAGTCATTGTAAACATAAAATGTAATGCAATTCGGTTGTGTAGATGATGTTTATTTCATGAAAGCAGCATTTATCCGTCACATAACAGTAAGTTAATAAGCCACTATATATATATATATATGTCGATCACGTATGCCGGCTAGCATGCGCGAAAGCATCCTCAACCCCAGTAGAAAACTGTGAAACATGGTCAATAAAAGTCAATTTTCTATCAAAAACCGGTTTGTTGTTTACAAAACGTTTTGAATAAATTTGGGGATCCATAAAACCTTACGTTATGATTTCAAACGTTCAACGTCAATAACGTCAAAACCAAATATTGCGTTAAATGCAGTAAAATTCTATTCCTCTTGAGTTTTATTCAATAAAAAAACATTTACTTCAAGAATTTCGACTTTAGAATGTTAGACGTCAATAAAATGTGTATCAAGACGCCAAAATTCATTATTCTGCTCTTTAAAGGCACCATAATGTTTACGCTTTTTTCTGATGAGCGAATCGATAAGCGACAAAGTTTCGGTTACAGTTAGCAAGTTTAATGCTTACTTCCCGCATATAGATTGTTTTCATTTTCAAATGTATGCTGTGTTCAGTATGACTGACGTCAATGCAACATCCCGCTGACATAATTTTACGGGTTCTGTAAGCATGATAAGGTAAGTTTTGCGGGCAAAGCATGCCCTGTTATCTCTAGGTACGATAGACCCTGCAATGCAACAACAATCTCAACTTGACGGCTTTAAGTGACGTTAAATGCTTATTATTTTTCATTGTGCTTCCTTGCATTCCAGGGCTGGTTTTGAAGCAACATTTGACTGACATTTCAGCATGATGCGATGCTTTTTTTTGCATATTATGGAGTCGACGTCATGTAACAAATCATGAAGAAGATTAGGCTTCATGGTCTTCGTTCTGACGTACACGTCACAATTTACGTTTTTGTTTTCATCTTGTAGCGTTAATTTTATCCTTAAAGTGACGTTTTCGTATGTCATCACATGTCACTAATAGTCAGTAAGCCCATTCTAAAAGAAATTTAATCTAAACATCATATTACTACGCAAAATATTTTTTCATCTGTTGCGTATCTTTTTTCCTTAAGTATATATTAGCTGGCTAATGCCTAGAAGCAAAGATGTATAGTAAAGTTTGTAATTTGGACTTGCAGTGTAACATGCGTACACCAGTCGACTGTCCAAGTGCTCTATTCAATTTCATAAATGTAGTTTTGAAATCATTGAAGTTGTTTGTTTGTCTTTTTGTAAGTTAAGAGAATGAAGTGCATTGGGGGAAGATTGGTGGACACTAGTCATCATGTCCAACAATGAAATTTTCTAACAGGTACACCTCACCCATCTGGTGACAATCGATAGGTAAATTTCCGAAGACTTCGGCTGTTTACCGGAAATTCGCGGTGATATGCGATGGTGAGGTGTGAAAATAAACCCTGGGGCTAGTGGTCTTATCTTAATCCTCATAAAACACTAATCGTTTTGGTTTTAATTGAAAAAGGAAAGAGAGTTTAGAGTTTGAAATGAGATTTTATGCAAAGCTACATTAATGCACCAGGTAGGCGGCTATCAATAACTCTCTTCACAATCGACGAATGGGGACCAAAAGTCGGTAGAAACAGTGTTTTTGATTGTCATTTGTAGCCAGTCGTGCGATAAATGGCAATCGAAAACTGTTTCTAACGAATTTTATCTACGTTCCTCCACAGTATTAGCGTTTTCGATTGCCGTCTATCCGGATATATTTTAGCTTTATTTAGATATATTGAAGATCCCCAAAGATTTTAACAAATCCAGCCAAGATGATTTTGATATTGTGTCAAATTGTTTCTGAAAGGAATATACATTAATTTTGACAGTTCCAGGGAAGGGTTAATGGGTTATGCTTAGTAGAAATGTGTTATGAAATATGCATGTTTAAACCATTGTATCCTCATATGCTTACCATTTACTGTGTAGGGAGAGGACGATATAATGTTGTCATAACTTGTGTCCAATCCCATTGCTAATTTATGCAATAAAATGTGTTTAATCTAATCAAATGTTCAGTTTCCAGAAATTACTTAAACATAGTTAATACCCGGGAGTTAATAAGCCACTACCGTCTAGACAGCACATCCAATTTTGTCTGTACTTGTACTGGCCTTACAGTCATGAAGATCCAAGTGTCATAAGTATTTTTCTGAATCCCATCATGATTGTATTGTAAACTGTATATTTGTATATTACTATGTAATTGATAATATGAATAAATTATTTTCCCAATCAGTGGAGAGCAAATCAGCTGACCGACTGCGTAACTAGGCAACCTGAGTTACCTCTAAATTTGGATAGCCTTATCTTCAAGTCAGTGCGAAAAAGAGAATTTCTAAACAGTGACCTATTCTAAACAACTGATACATTATGTATAAATTTGAAAACAAGTCTTGAAAACTGGCGAAATGCTTTCCTCAAAATGCTTTCATTATTGAAGATGATATTCCTGCAAACCGCAACAAGGGCGGTTATGTATTTGGAGTTTTGCAATTCTTTTCGTATGTAATGTATATTTTCACGCGTCATGGCCACTGACACGACGTGCGCGACCTGATAGAATACCCGTGGTCTGTTTTGAAATTGTCGGTCTCTTTGATCATGAATCACCACTGGTGGTAACACCACTGACAACATTAGCAAACAGTCTGGACTCAGACCAGGCACGAAATTTTGATAAGGTTTCAAACTGCTTGAAATTATGACGTATACATGAACCTGGACCCGGTCCGAGACATGTAAGATATTTTTTAAAAGAAGTTAATATAAAAAGTCTGCAGATACATGTAACATCAGTTAGCATGCAGAGTTGATACGCAAGCATATTGACATAAATACTGGGGTTGCGACCAGGTATTTGACAATCCAGTTTGCTCAGCTACAGAGACTAGCTGTGGTGTAGAAATTTTGCCTGAGGTAGGGTTATCTATTACAATTTCAACAGACAAATACGCTGATTTGCCATCATCGCAGTCTGATCTGTGCCTTTGTTGTTCGCTAGCAGCAAAATCAAGTTTGCTCGCAGCTATCTCCCATTATATGAATTTTTCAAAGGATTTAGTTTTAAAATCGGACGGTAGAAATAGCGTTTTCCCCAACTGCATTTTTCTTTTTAAAAATTGCCGCAGACATTTGCCTTACAGCTCTTTCCAAGACCTGTTAGCAGTTTTGCTGGGGTCTTCATAATGCGCTGACATACGCGGATGCATGTTCTGATTTGGATCATCCAAGCGAGAGCCTTCGCTGGGCAACATTGCACGGGATAAGACGTTTTAAAAAAAAGACCTTGATACTTATCGTATCAGCGATGCAATTCTGTGCATATCGTGCGTGCGTGACACTGCAGCAAAATCAGGTTTCCTTGCCACAATCTCCCATAAAGTGAAATTTTCAAATGATATAGTTTTAAAATCGGAGGGTATAATTAGTCATAAGCACTTTTGATGCTTTTTCTCCAACAACATTTTTCTTTTTAAAAATCGCCGCACACATTTGCCGTGGTGCTCTTTCTATGACCTGTTCGCAGTCCTGCTGGAGTCTTCACTTTTTGCTGACAAACACGGATGCGCACTCTGACTAGGTCATCAAAGTTTCAGCCTTCTCTGGGCAACATTGCGTGCGATAAGACGCTTTAAAAAATGAACTAGCACACAAGATTTTGACACTATCGTATCAGCGATGCCAGTCTTGCATATCGTGCGTGCGTGTGTGTGTCAACTCTGTGGAATGTGGGTCTGACTAGCGAACAGGCTGTCACGAGTTCGCTCTTCCCGTCAAGCACCATTCTAATGTTGAAATTGGTCATGAACTATTTTCTACAGTCATTCGCGTTCCTTCTTATTGAAAGAAGGACAGTTGTCAGTCACTGGCAAAACCCCAATCCAGGCCCTTTTGTATCTATTAGATGGGAGCAGTTAGGAGTTATCTCACTACCTTCCCCTCCAATCAACTGGGAAATAATCCAAATGCAGACCCAGTTGAGTAACAATAGTGTTAGCTCACATGACCACGAAAACTCACGTGCGGTTTTAGTGTACCAATGGTCCAACGTTCGTCATGGCATCTTCCCTTCACTTTTTCAAAGAAGTATATCAGCGGACTAATTTTAGTCAAATTACATATAAAGCATCATCAGGTATGGAAGGGGAAAGGTCGCATGTGGTTTTTGGGCTGACTGGCATATGTATAGACTTAAAATGGGAAAAACTTAAAAATCTTTTTTTCTGAAACGGCGAGACCCACAGCTTATAGATGTATGTCTTATGGTCACCCACATAGAACCCGCCACCCATGCTCCTGTTGTCTATACTAGCCTTAGAGTCATTAGCTAAAAAAATCTTCCCCTAAACCATGAGACCACAGCTTGTAGTCCCATAGATTCTGTCAACCATGCATCTTGGGTCAAAATTTACCAAATACTGACGATCATTAGGCTTTAAAAGCGTCCATAATCATAATGGAGAAAAACTTTTCTTAAAAATCTTCTGTCGACAGCTTATTATTTTAATATGTAGCAAAGTTTAGTGTTCAGTGTTTTCTATACGTTAACCCAACCGCGCACCTGGGGTTCAAATTGATCACACGCCAGGGACATTTGCTCTTTTAAACAAAATAAATTGAAAAAAAATCTCTGAAACCAGAAAGCCAAATGCTCAGGGGAGTGGTATATAGGCTAATAGAGTATCTTGCTTCTATGGGACACAGTTCTATATGGAAACTGATTTGCGCTATTTATTAGTGTCAATAATATATTGACTGTCGGTGTCCATCTACCAAGCACCCCCACCATAAGTGGTCCTGGATCCGCCACTGAAATATGTTTAAACCAAGTGTCATAAATGGTGTTTTGAAGTTGTGACGTCATGTTCAACGTTTGACAATACATTTTCTTCGAAAACACCTTTTAATCACGGTCTTGTTTTTAAAATAAGGACACATGCGTTCAGCTCTAGTATTTGTAATTTACGAGTTAGAAGCAATCAAAAACTACCAGGCTTCTTTTGTCGTTTAGTATATTTATTTTGTTGTATTGTGTATACTTGTGTATATGCAAACCTAACTATTACAATGTATCTGGTGTGTGCGTATGTAAAGGAAGAAAATCTGCGTGTTAAATGAGTTTATCAATGCACCATTCAAGAACTTACTTATGGTAACTATAACCATATGCTTTAACCTTTTGCATGGGGAAAACATTTATGTCGAACATTCCAGTGGGCATCTTTCTATTCGCAACTGTCCAGTGAGTTGTACAAACTGTCCAGTGACGAAAATACACAAAAATATTCGATGATAGTCAGTGCAGGCGCTTCGCCAGGCGTAGACCAGGAAGCCTGTGCTTCAATATATGGGCCTAGATGCGAGAAACCCTGGCTTTGTTGCTAGCGAACAACAAAGGCACACACCAGCCTGCGCATCCGTGCAGACTGATCAGTGCCTTTTGATTTGTTATACGCTATCTGAAAAGTAAAGTAACTACTACGTCAGATATCTCTAAAATTTTCCATTCTTTTTGTAGGCTTCATTATGACCTCGCCCCTGGTCACGGCACTCGGAAAGACAACAGTCGGCTTTACGAACATGAAATCACCATTAGAATAACTCAAGATCAGCTCGCTGATTGATTTAATATCATTCCGTACGGTTCATGCTACTATTTTCGGTAAATGTTCTAAAATTTTGAGATTCCTGTTAAAAATGCCTAGGCAAACAGGGCAGACTCGGATCAGACTGCTTCTGAAGCAGCAGTCTGATCAGAGTTCCCTTTTTGCTATTCTGACAAGCATTGTTGCAGCACGTTTTGTAATAATGTAATAATTATTACATTTTGATTTTTTTTATTACATTTTGCGTCGCCAACGTCGACGCAAAATGAAATAAAGATGTAATAATACGATTATTACATTTTGCGTCGATAAGGTGCATATCAACACAAAATGAAATAATGTTGGAAGAAGCTAGCTTATTTCACTCGTTTGAGTTAGATTAGAGATATAATCTTGAAATTTCATAAAATAAGTTTGAAATTGAAATGACCTATTTTTTTCTTCTTTCCTTGACATTTTGAACTTATGCTCTCATTTTAAGCCTATGAACGTTTAAAGACACAGAAAATTTTGCAATAATACTGGTACCACTCATTATGATTCTCTCCAGGGGTCATACTGGACAGATCAAAGGCTAATCTTTATTAGGTGATTATGACTTCCTTACAGGGGGCAATAAAGTGGTCCCATGAAGGGATTAGGTATTTTCTGATAAAATATTGATATTTATCTTAGTGAAAGAAATTGTGTTGTATACAGGTAAGTCCCCTCTTGAGGCCCCTTTAAGTTTATGAGATACTGAAACTGTCCCTTATCAGTAAATTCACTAATGATTCCATATATCACAACATATATGCCTTTAAGCCTCGTTCTGACTATACCTTTGTAGCCACAGTACATCCCGATACCGTAATGCACTGGGACACATTTCATAAAAATTGAATTGCATTCTCACCTTAACGATGTTACCCTGGTATAGCCCTGTTTTTTTCTAGACTTTACATATTATTATATATACATATGCAGAATTTGTTAAACTGGGCAGACCAGGCCTCTACCGTGCCCAACCGAAGTAGCAACGAGTTTTCGGGTAAAAATGGGGCTTTACCGGCTCAAACCATGACAATACCTGTCACAACCGGTGCGAACCGTGACGCTACCGTTCTTAATTTGGGGCTCTACCGTCCTATCACAGGGGCAAACCGTGGGGGTGTCTTCAACGTGCTCGGCTAATAACGGTGGAGACACGGACGTTGCGGGTGTCGTCCCGGCTTACCACGGTATTTGACAGCATTCCTGGTGACTCACGTTGACTCCCAGTTGTTTTCAACAACTTAGAACAACCAGGGAATGAGCCGGTTCAACACTGTTCATCCTGGTTCGCCAAGGTTGTCCACTATTCTGACATGGTTTTACAACAGTTCATCCCTGATCACAAAGCCAGGATGAAACGGCCCCTTAGATATAGACAGTGAGAGGAGCACAATTTCGCACAATGGTCACCATCGCATTACCAGCAGACCAGTGTCTCCTTATTTGAATGCCAGAGGTTAAATAGTCCCGAGTGCAATTACAGAGATTACCGACTGATATGCCTGCTAATGCAGCAGCCGTCCTAACAATTATTACATGTTTACACGCTGGCCTGATCGCGGCGACGTGAATGACGTTATATATGACGCTGATGGTGCATGCATGGGTCGATATGGATGCGTGGGAGGGCCCACGAGGGACAATATGGGTTCCCGTGAGTGGCTTGTTGTGGGTTTGACATCACGAGCAGCATCAGCTCGGGTAACTAAGCATTTTGTTACTATTTTCAGTAAAACATGTAATAAATATGAATTCAGAATTCTGAATTCAAGATTTTTAGGCTGACTTACCATAGAAAGTCAGACCAAAATGCTAACTTAAGCAGATTATGATAGCTTCTCTGATTTATTATTAGTTTATCGAAAGACAATTAAACATTTGAACTTGTTTTTTTTAAGTTTATGTAGGCATACTGCATTTTTTTTAAAAGTTCAGGACCGTTCAGGATTTTGGAAATTTTGAACTTTCACTCATATTTCACCTTACCACACCTTTTACATGGGGAACCTTGACGCAGCGACTAACTATTACTTCATGCATATACTTTCCAAGGCGGTGCTTCTTTTGTGGATCGTTTTTGCTATCCCCTGACGAAGTCGGAGGGATATAGTTTTGGCGTCGTCCATGCGTCCGCCCGTCCTTCCGTCCGTCCGTCCGGAACCATATCTCAGTACCTATTGGTCAGATTTGATTCATTATTTGTACAAATATAAGTACCATGGACTCTCGATATCCTATAAGTTTGGTCAAAATCGACCCCTTAACACTTGAGTCATTGCCCTTGTTTTAGTATAGGCAATTATAAGGCAAAACCTATATTAGCTTTTTTTGTGTGGTGGTCTTCACATTTCATCAAAGCTATTATATTTAACAACTTTTCACTATTAGACCATGATTGCCAAGTGCCTGTAGATAAGCATGGCAGTGTCAAAGTTTTACCCCACCCCCTTTGACTCCACCTAAGGGGTCAAAGGTCAAATATTTAAATTTCGCAATAACTAAGGCAATTGATAATATTTTTTGCTGAAATTTTGCACACAGGCAAAGCAGCAATGGTTACGAAACAAATCAAATGGGATTTTAGTTTGAAGGCCTGGGTCCGAGCCTGATGGGTGGACTTAGGGGGTGGGGCCGAGGTCAAAATTAAACTTTTTCAGAATATGGTCATGTTGCATATCAAATTAAAGCTGACGACGCTGGCAGCAACATGGTAGCAAATATTTTGCCCACAGACACACCCTCGACCCAGGGGGTGGGGTCAAAAGATCAAACTATATTTTTTTCTGAAAGTAGTCATGTTGAACATCAAATTAAAGCTGGCGACGCTGGCAGCAACATGGTAGCAAATATTTTGCCCACAGACACACCCTCGACCAAGGGGTGGGGTCAAAAGGTCAAACTATATCTTTTTCTGAAAGTAGTCATGTTGCATATCAAATTAAAGGGAATTGAGCACAGAGCACCATGAAAGCAAATATGCTGTCATTACACACCAACGACCCCTGGGGTGGAGTCAAAAGGTCATTTTCTTTTTCTTTTCTAAAAGTGGTACATGCACGGTAACACTTTGAATTTACACACACCCTTGACCTCTGGGGTTGGGTTTAAAGGTCAGATATTGAAATTGTGCAGATGTAAGTATTTTTTTTTTATTAAACTAAGCACTAAAGCATACTTGACAGGTGTTTGTTATGATCTGAATGATACTGAAGGTGAACTAAGGGTTAGATAAATGGGATTTATGTTTTGTGATTTACATGTTTCTCTCAAATACCCCTTCGTCTGGGGATATAATTTCGTCGAATTTGTCTTGTTAGTTATGCTTCATGTTGGTGTGTGTTGTTAAGTCGTGTCTGATCTTTGTAGCCTTGTGGTCACCTGCTGGGAAAGGGCTGACCTCTTGGCTATAGTGTGTGTGTGTGTTGTGTTTTGTCACTTTCTCAGTTTTGCTATGAAACCGCAAAATGAAATAATATAGTAATATGAAATAAAGCTTGTGGGTTTTTAAAGTATATTTGCATTAGATGGCTGTATAATTTGTAAATATAACACTATATCAATTGTGTTCATGGGATTTATTTCTCATTATTTTTATAAAGTAATAAGGGCGTTTTGAACGTGAATAAACCATTGTAAAAAATGCTGTAAGAAAAAATCAATCAGTTTACCCTTCTTGTTAAAATTATTACATTGTTTCATAACGTGTTATGCTAGGACAACGCAAAATGTAATAATGTAATAATATGAAGTAAGTATACTGTTTTTATAGTTTGCTTAACGTGAGATGGCTGAATACTATTCAAATATAACACACTATAAATTATGTTCACGGGATTCATTTACAGACATATTCAAATAGGCATATTGTACGTGAATAAACCATTTTATGAATTGCTGTCAGAAAAAAAATCAATTATTTTTCACATTTTTCAAAATTATTACATTATTTCATAATGCGTTTTGCTATGAAACCGCAAAATGAAATAATGTAGTAATATGAAATAAAGCTTGTGGGTTTTTAAAGTATATTTGCATTAGATGGCTGTATACTTTGTAAATATAACACTATATCAAATCTGTTCATGGAATTTATTTCTCATTATTTAAGAGCATATTTAAAGTAATAAGGGCGTTTTGAACGTGAATACACCATTGTAAAAAATGCTGTAAGCAAAAATCAATCAGTTTACCCTTCTTGTTAAAATTATTACATTATTTCATAACGCGTTATGCTAGGACAACGCAAAATGTAATAATGTAATAATATGAAGTAAATATACTGTTTTTATAGTTTGCTTAACGTGAGATGGCTGAATACTATTCAAATATAACACAATAAAAATTATGTTCGTGGGATTCATTTACAGACATATTCAGTAGGCGTTTTGTACGTGAGTAAACCATTTTATGAATTGCTGTCAGAATTATTTCAATCATTTTTCACATTTTTCAAAATTTTAACATTATTTCATAATGCGTTTTGCTATGAAACCGCAAAATGACGTAATGTAGTAATATGAAATAAAGCCTGATGTTTTTAAAGTATATTTGCATTAGATGGCTATATACTATGTAAATATAACACTATATCATATCTGTTCATGGAATTTATTTCTCATTATTTATTTAAAGTAATAAGGGCGTTTTGAACGTGAATAAACCATTGTAAAAATTGCTGTAAGAAAAATCAATCAGTTGTTCCTTCTTGTTAAAATAACTACATTATTTCATAACGCGTTATGCTAGGACAACGCAAAATGTAATAATGTAATAATATGAAGCAAATATATTGTTTTTATGGTTTGCTTAACGTGAGAAGGCTGAATACTATTCAAATATAACACTATATCAATTCTGTTCATGGAATTTATTTCTCATTATTTAAGAGCATATTTTAAGTAATAAGGGCGTTTTGAACGTTAATAAACCATTGTAAAAATTGCTGTAAGCAAAAATCAAACAGTTTTCCATCCTTGTTAAAATTATTACATAATTTCATAACGCGTTGTGCTAGGACAACGCAAAATGAAATAATGTAATAATATGAAGTAAATATACTGTTTTAAAGTATTTTTAATTTGAGATGGCTGAATACTATTCAAATATAACACAATATAAATTATGTTCACGGGATTCATTTACAGACATATAAAAAAAGGTGTTTTGTACGCGAATAAACCATTGTAAAAATTGCTGTAGGAAAAAATCAATCAGTTGTTCCTTCTTATTAAAAATTATTACATTGTTTCATAACGTGTTATGCTAGGACAACGCAAAATGTAATAATGTAATAATATGAAGTAAATATACTGTTTTTATAGTTTGCTTAACATGAGATGGCTGAATACTATTCAAATATAACACAATATAAATTATGTTCACAGGATTCATTTACAGACATATTCAAAAAGGCATTTTGTACGTGAATAACCATTTTATGAATTGCTGTCAGAAAAAAAAATTCAATCATTTTTCACATTTTTCAAAATTATTACATTATTTCATAATGCGTTTTGCTATGAAACCACAAAATGAAATAATGTATTAATATGAAATAAACCTTGTGGGTTTTTCAAGTATATTTCCATTAGATGGCTGTATACTTTGTAAATATAAAACTATATCAATTGTGATCATGGGATTTATTTCTCAGTATTTATATAAAGTAATAAGGGCGTTTTGAACGTGAATAAACCATTGTAAAAAATGCCTTAAGAAAAAATCAATCAGCTGTTCCTTCTTGTTAAAATTATTACATTATTTCATAACGCGTTATGCTAGGACAACGCAAAATGTAATAATGTAATAATATGAAGTAAATATATTGTTTTTATAGTTTGCTTAACGTGAGATGGCTGAATACTATTCAAATATAACACTATATCAATTCTGTTCATGGAATTTATTTCTCATTATTTAAGAGCATATTTAAAGTAATAAGGGCGTTTTGAACGTGAATAAACCCTTGTAAATATTGCTCTAAGAAAAAAATCAATCAGTTGTTCCTTCTTGTTAAAATTATTACATTATTTCATAACGCGTTATTCTAGGACAACGCAAAATGTAATAATGTAATAATATGAAGTAAATATATTGTTCTATAGTATGCTTAACGTGAGAAGGCTGAATACTATTCAAATATAACACTATATCAATTCTGTTCATGGAATTTATTTCTCATTATTTAATATATGTAATAATTTGAAGCAAATATTTTGTTTTTATAGTTTGCTTAACGTGAGAAGGCTGAATACTTTTCAAATATAACACTATATCAATTCTGTTCATGGAATTTATTTCTCATTATTTAAGAGCATATTTAAAGTAATAAGGGCGTTTTGAACGTGAATACACCATTGTAAAAAATGCTGTAAGCAACAATCAATCAGTTTACCCTTCTTGTTAAAATTATTACATTATTTCATAACACGTTATGCTAGGACAACGCAAAATGTAATAATGTAATAGTATGAAGTAAATATACTGTTTTTATAGTTTGCTTAACGTGAGATGGCTGAATACTATTCAAATATAACACAATATAAATTATGTTCACAGGATTCATTTACAGACATATTCAAAAAGGCGTTTTGTACATGAATATACCATTTTATGAATTGCTGTCAGAAAAAATTTCAATCATTTTTCACATTTTTCAAAATTATTACATTATTTCATATTGCGTTTTGCTATGAAACCGCAAAATGACTTAATGTATTAATATGAAATAAAGCCTGATGGTTTTTGAAGTATATTTGCATTAGATTGCTGTATACTATGTAAATATAACACTATATCAATTCTGTTCATGGAATTTATTTCTCATTATTTATATAAAGAAATAAGGGCGTTTTGAACGTGAATAAACCATTGTAAAATTGCTGTAAGAAAAAATCAATCAGTTGTTCCTTCTTGTTAAAATTATTACATTATTTCATAACGCGTTATGCTAGGACAACGCAAAATGTAATAATGTAATAATATGAAGTAAATATATTGTTTTTATAGTTTGCTTAACGTGAGAAGGCTGAATACTATTCAAATATAATACTATATCAATTCTGTTCATGGAATTTATTTCTCATTATTTAAGAGCATATTTAAAGTCATAAGGGCGTTTTGAACGTTAATAAACCATTGTAGAAATTGCTGTAAGCAAAAATCAATCAGGTTTCCCTCCTTGTTAAAATTATTACATTATTTGATAACGCATTGTGCTAGGACAACGCAAAATGAAATAATGTAATAATATGGAGTAAATATACTGTTTTAACGTATTTTTAACGTGAGATGGCTGAATACTATTCAAATATAACACAATATAAATTATGTTCACGAGATTCATTTACAGACATATTTAAAAACACCGTACGCGAATAAACCATTGTTAAAATTGCTGTAGGAAAAAATCAATCAGTTGTTCCTTCTTGTTAAAAATTATTACATTGTTTCATAACGTGTTATACTAGGACAACGCAAAATGTAATAATGTAATAATATGAAGTAAATATACTGTTTTTATAGTTTGCTTAACGTGAGATGGCTGAATACTATTCAAATATAACACAATAAAAATTATGTTCAAGGGATTCATTTACAGACATATTCAAATAGGCATTTTGTACGTGAATAAACCATTTTATGAATTGCTGTCAGAAAAAAAATCAATCATTTTTCACATTTTTCAAAAATATTACATTTTTTCATAATGCGTTTTGCTATGAAACCGCAAAATGAAATAATGTAGTAATATGAAATAAAGCTTGTGGGTTTTTAAAGTATATTTGCATTAGATGGCTGTATACTTTGTAAATATAACACTATATCAATTCTGTTCATGGGGTTTATTTCTCATTATTTATATAAAGTAATAAGGGCGTTTTGAACGTGAATAAACCATTGTAAAAATGCTGTAAGAAAAAATCAATCAGTTGTTCCTTCTTGTTAAAATTATTACATTATTTCATAACGCGTTATGCTAGGACAACGCAAAATGTAATAATGTAATAATATGAAGTAAATATACTGTTTTTATAGTTTGCTTAACGTGAGATGGCTGCGTGCAAAATTTCAGCAAAAATATTGACAACTGCCTTAGTTATTACGAAATTTAAATATTTGACCTTTGACCCCTAAGGTGGGGTCAAAGGGGGTGGGATACAATTTGGACACTGCCATTCTAAGCCACATGCACTGAGCTCTTATGGTCTATAGTGAGAAGTTGTTAGATATAATAGCTTTGGTGAAATGTGAAGATCATCATACAAAATAGCTGATATAGGTTTTGCATTATAAATGCCTTTACTAAAACAAGGGCTATAACTCAAGTGCTTAAGGGTTGGTTTTGACGAAACTTATAGGATATCGAGAATACATGGTACATATCATTTGTACAAAGAATGATTCTAATATGACAAATAAGTACAGAGATATGGTTCCGGACGGACAAAAGTGCGGATGGACGGACGGAGTGGAAGGACGGATGCACGGACGACGCAAAAATATATCCCTCTGACTTCGTCGGTGGATAACAAACAGGCGAAATCCAACGGCAATATTGATAAAAAAAAAAAAAAAAAAAAAAATCAACAGTTCATCGAAAATCAAAACAATTGAATAATTATGCCATCTATCATAGCATGAAACAAAGTGTTTATCATTTGAAACCGATCTGATGCCATTTACGCAAAATGTAATAAAAAAAGTATGCCTACTATCAACGCATAATGTAACAATTATTACATTTTGAACCAACTGCACATGATTGACGCAAAATGAAATAAAAAATCTAGATTATTACATTTTGCGTCGACATTTACGACGCAAAATGTAATAAAAAAAATCAAAATGTAATAATTATTACATTATTACAAAACGTGCTGCAACAAAGCATCCCTGATAACCAAAATTTTATTTGAAAAGGAGAAAAGTGTTCGAAATTTTAGAACATTTACTGTAGAATAGTAGAAAGTGTGAGCGAGCCGAATGGAATTTCATACGCGTATCAATTGGACCAGTCCATTTCCGTTTTAAGGGTTGTTGGATGGTATATTTAATGTATGTTAACTTTTTAATTTTAATAGAACATTATGTAAGCAAAAGTGGATACCCTGATCAGAAGCCGCGTTCTGCGGCGTCTGGTCAGAACGCGGCGTCTGGTCTGGGTCTGCACTGTTTGCCTTTATCCCACAAAAAGGACGCTAGGTTTATTTATTTTAATGAGGATAAGGTTTTAACCCCTAAAGCACCAATCACAACAAAAGTCGTCTGCTTTCCTTGGCTGCTGAATGTATTAGAAGCAGTTTTGAGAAACATTGTAGACCCAGAGACCCAAAGTTGTATAGCTATACATCAAGGAACATTTCCGTATAAAAGTGACCTGAAGTTTGCACCTTAAACATACGGCCAAGTCAATACTTTTTCAGTCATGTCGGAACATTTGCCGGCTTGAACCAGGAGGATAAAGTGTCTTGTTTAAGACACAACTACTCAATATTAAGATGTCTTTTTGAACTTGAGACATCTCGTACCTAATATAATGTACACTTTTTCATCAGGTTCTTTGCTTATCGCATTCTTATATCCATCCCCTCAATCCCCACCATTTCCCCTAACCACACGCCCTGCATACAGTGAGTGCTTCGATTTGGGCGCAACACCTTGAGCGACTTTTTCTAAAGTTACGTTTGAGCGACCATACGTTTGAGCGAATTTTTACAATACGAATGAGCGGATACGTTTGAGCGACTTTTCTTTTCATAGGTATTCAGGTATACCTAGATGGCTATTTGGGTCAGTCTCCGCATTTGCAGTCTGATCATAATTTGCGTCTCTGAACCGTTCTCTCATCATCAGGCCCATGATTATGGTCAAGTTTGTAATCAAAAATGATTTTGTTTAACACCTGGTGTCACAACCTTTCTTTGCACATCTCCATAAACAATTGTTTTTGTAACTTTGTCTGTTCTAAATTTAAACTCATCGACTAAAATCCATGGTTTCCTTTGTTAGTTAAAATATTTTTTGTATAAAAAGGACTTGTCACAAAGCACCTTAGGATAAAAAAGTTCGCTCAAACGTATTGTGAAACTTGATAAAAGTTCGCCCAAACGTATTCATACAAAGTTCGCCCAAACGTATTCGCTCAAACGTATTGTTCGCTCAGACGTATCGTCCCCTTCGATTTAGGAAGTCTTCACGTTGTTTCCTGTCATATTTTCATTTAACCACTGGCCTATAGTCAGGGTGTCGTACTAGAGTACATGTTCCCTTTCCATTTTCGAAATTAACGCATTTATTTGAATGCATAGTCACCAACCGAGACGTTATTGAAAATGATAGGTAGATAAGAACTATTTTGAATATCAAATTTCTTTTATTGTCGTTATTTCTAATTAGTTGGTTGTTAGTACTCGAGCCATGGTGTTCCAAAACATAATAGGTACAACAAACGAAATGTCATAAAGAAATATGAAAGTGTTAAAGTTTTGTGAATTCCTTCACGCGACTTTATGGATAGAATAAAAGTCAATACTACTTTAATGAAAAATAAAACGAAAACAGATTTTTCGCGATGTCTCGTACGAATAGTTTGGCTTTTAAGTAAATATTGCACTATACATGGCCGTGCATTTAACCAGTAGCACTAAACAAACATAGATTCAACAGAAACCATGCAATGGTTCACACTTATTTACACAAGAAAGGTATCTGACTTGAAAATATTCAACATGTTCGACAATAATTAACTTTTTACTGCATTATTGTTGTGAAGCGTTCTTTGAAAGTGAGCTAATTCTTTCAGTGAATATTTGTTCAAATATAAAAGGATTAATGTGTTGGGTATTTGAAGATGTTTCACGACCCAAGGTTAGTTTATTCAGTTATGTAGATATGAAGTGTCTATTTAAACATCAACTGGTTAGACAGATTTTCAGTATAGTTTAATTCACTATTATATGAAGAGTTAAATAGTCAATTTCACTTCAAGAAAATGTGTTATTCATTTTTTTTTTTCTTTTGGAATAGTTGCAGATTAAATGGAGGAGTATTTTTATGTGCTAGATAGACTAGAAAACATCTGAATTTGAACGATGTATATTTAGTAAGTTATAAAACATGGAGTAGTTTAAAGGTTTTCAGCAATGAATACCAAAATTTTAGAAACTGTTATCGAGGAACTGGATGCGGGAAAGTCCCGGGAAGGAGATGCAAGTAATAAAGCTGTACGAAAACCCATTTCGACAAAGATCAAGAAAGCCAGAAAGGGCAGACCAAAGAAAATGAAATGTGAAAAATTGGGGATTGAACCAAAGTCAAACGACAAGACAGAACTAGTTGTGGAACTACCTAAAGTAGATAAAGGAGGAGAACAGCACACAGAAAAGCAAACCGTGAACCATATATTCAATGTCAATGTCATGGACGTAAAAGCACGTGAGGAATCCCTCGCGATAAATGAACATGAAACCACCAAAAACGTTGAAAACCATTCAGAATCACAGACTGACCTAAGCAGAGGTACCAAAGTTGTTGAAGAGGGTAATGCCAAGTTTAATGAAGACGACGAAAGTAGTACAAAACTGTTTACACGCACATTTGCGCTTTTAAAGAAAAACACAGTTTCCACCAAAAATGATATTATTATTACTCCAAATTTCAGAGAAGACACTAAGCTAAAAAGTGATAACAAAGAAAATATTCTTCAAAACAAAAAGCTTACACGTTCCCAAGAATTTTTCAGATCAAATTCGGATAAATCTCTTCTAACATCAAGAAGTGAAACCGCCATATCGATGAACGCTCGAAATGAACCAAAATTTCCAAAAAGACTTAGACCAAAATCAACAAGTGCATTATCGAAAAAATATTTGGAGGCATACTTACCCAGAAAAAGTTTTTTCAGTTCACATGATAGAGTTTTACGTGAAGCTGGATTTCAAGTAGATGATGCCATGAAAAATAAGAAACGTCCAAACTGGAGGCTGATTCTTAGAATGCATACTGACGAAGAATTAAATCCTGATTTTGGAAAAGAAACTGAGCAGCCTGCTACGAATGAACCTCAGATTAAAGAAGAATCTGACGATGAAGTAAGTGAATCCATAAACCTCATGGAAGCTGTAGAAACATTGATTTCACACGAAAAGGAAGGCCAATCAGCTAAACGTAAGTTAAGATTTGCTGCAAAGAAACTTGGTTTGGAAGACAAAAGTGATTACAAACCATTACTGGATTATTTAAAGTATATCAACGATCACCCAGAGGAATATATGACTATGACCAGATACACGACTAAAAATATGGATTATAAACATCCCAGTGTTATGGTAAGAATGGCGCGAGTGTTCCGGAAAGCTCACCACGGTACTGCGAGAAACAATATTTTTACTCACGCCTTGGCTGGTCTGAAACCGAAATTTGTTGAAGCCACAGCTCAGAGACATGGTCGCGCTGAGCTTGGTAGAACTGAGTTCAGTACCGGTAAAAAGGAGCAGGGTGAAAGTCCTCAAGAGCAGAGCAGTGCATCACAAGATGAGGGAAAGTCGGAAATAGAAAAACTTAAGATTAAGACAGAGAAGTGGATGGGAACTTTAACAACGATGCAGATATTAAAAGCCAAGGAATATGCATTAAAAGACGTTGGAGAAGAGGATATATCAGTTACTAAATGGTGGCTAGCGTTCAAAACGTGTCACTATCTCAGGATACCGCCAACTGTTATCGACCAAACCCTCTGAATGTATTAACCCTTTATGCGCCAATAGCAACAAAAGTCGTCTGCTTTTCTCGTCTGCTGAAATGTTTAAGAAGCCTCTATGGCAAACAGTGTGGACCCAGATCAGACTGCTCCTATAGGAGCAGTCTGTTCTGGGTCCACACGGTTTGCTTCTATACTTAATTCGTCTGTAATGCTAGGCAATTATTTGCAGCAGACGACTTCAGCAGACGACATTTTCAGATGCATTTTTTTCTTGGCGCTTTAAGGGTTAACCCATCTCGTTGAATGGAATTTCCCTGTTATCAATGGGACCAGTCCATCTCCGCTATAAGGGTTTCTTTTTATTTAAAGGGGGTCTTGCATCTGTGCCCACGCATGGATTTTCTTTAAACTTTGCATGATAATGACTCGTTATATACAAACTATGAAAATGTATGTTTTGAATTAGATAGTTAAGAATAAGGCTTTGGAAGCAACCCTGACGTACTCCACCTTTGAGGTGACACCTGTCTCTAATTTTCCATGTCCTAAATCTATAGTTTTGTTTATTTCCATGATTTATCATCTAGATTAAATCCAAAATACCATATGCATTATATTAATACCACGAAACCATTTGGATATATTATGGTTTACGTTTTCTGAAGAAGTGATTATAAAATTTCAATATTTTTTTTTCAAAAATTTACAAAACATTCAACATTAAGGTAGTAGGGGACTCACCGGCATATGTCCAAAAGTGTTTTATCTTTTAATATATTATAATATAGACTTATACTTATAATCTAAGACAAAAAAAACAATACCTCACCGTTCTTTTTTAAAAGTTATTTGATGTCAAAAACTGCAAAATCGCAGGTTTTTGAAATAAACAAATACAGATTTTGTTAACAAATTAACAAGAAACGCAATACAGTTTTTTTCAGAACAAATACTACTCACACCAGAGATATAAATAAAAACAAAAAATAGTGAAATAACATGTATTTACACAATTTATTAAGCAAAATCCTAATTAAGTCAAACGAATTAATGCCCCAAAAAACATTAATATTCAAAATAAACATATCAGAGAATGTAACTGGAACAACAAAAAACATATTTTTACAAAGATATTTTCATGAAGAATCTAATGATTGAATAAAAAATATGTGTCACCGTGCTCGTTTTTTTGTTTTGGTGACTTTTCTGAAAAATCGTGAAAAAAATAAAGACTACAATAAGTGTTGTCTCCCCTTTCCACCATTTTTTTTGTTTGTCTACGCCCTATTGTATATCACTGGGCGGAGACATAGCTATTATTGATTAAGCACTGACAAATGGGCGTAGAAAGTGACAAAAACGATTTTGACCTAGCATATGTTTTGTTTGATTTGATTCTTAACGTCCACTCAACAATCTTTCAGGTATGCGGGACGGGTCTTCCTGGGTTGAACCAGTACTAAGCTAGGATACCTAGCATATGTGACCCAGCACATTACATTATGATTCTCATTAAAGCTTGGCTATAGCATGTCTTGATACTTTGATGCTTTCTTACACGTAGGATTTATGTAGATAAAAGCTAAAAATTATAGCTTTCTTCTTGATGCATAGATCTAAATGTCATTTAAAGAATAGACTTACAAATATGCAATAAGAGGATAAAACATTCTTTTCCTTGTATTAATGATTGGCAAGCCTGAATGTGATGTGTTGCAACCAGAACCACACAGCGGTGAGGCCTGCAACACATTATCGCACAAGGGCTTGACAAACGTTAATATACAGAAAGGAATTTTATATTGTCATTGTAATATATTATAGGACTTTTTGGGTACTGTAAAGGTGGCAACTTTGATTTTCATATCTGGGCGTGGTTCGGTTATTTCAACTGCTCAAGAATGGAAATCAGGTTCTATCCATTGGTTAAGCGTTTAAAAGTTGCTTAAGCCGCGCAGGTCTGCGTGCATTTCATGAAAGTCCTGTCCGTTAATGCACTGAACCCACTTTTATTAACCCTTAAAGCGTATATTACAACACAATTGTATGTTTTTATCGTCTATTGAAATATTATGAAGCCTCTTAAACAAACAGTGTAGATCTAGAGCAGACTGCTCATCTAGAGCAGTCTGATCTGGGTCCACACTGTTTGCCTCTATACTAATGTTAAACAATAAACAAACACTTTCGAATGTAGTTATAACGCCTCATTTTCAGATTTTACCTATGTCTAAAGAAGACTAATAAGGCAGTCATGAGGTGCCGCCTTTACAGTATCCAAAAAGTTCTAGAATACTTTCCTTTCAAGCAAAAGCATTTAAAAAAAATGTCCACTTTAACATAGTGAAGCATACAACAAAACCACACCTTATAGGCGCAATCGAAAACATCAATACTATCGACGATTATAGACCAAAAATAGTTAGAATCATAGTGTTTTTTTATTACCATCACTCATCGAACAGGCGACACTTTGCAATCAAAACACTGTTTCTAGCGAGTTTTGATCCGCGTTCGTCAATGGTTAAGAGTGTTTTCGATTGCTCACTATCCGGTGTGGAAACAAACTTTTTTTTCAACAGAAACATGACTGAAAAATGTAGATTACTCCTAGCTCTTGTTTCAGATTGTTTTGGTTACGTATTCATTGTATCAATACACATACCGGATAGGTGGCAATCGAAAACGTTGATGCTATCGACGAACGTAGATCAAATACCGTCAGAAACAGACTTTTTGGATTGCAGTTTGTTTGCCTGACTGGCGACAAATGGAAAATTCTAGCGATTTGCGATCCACGTTCATCGATCTCGATTGTCGCCTATCCGATGTAATAAAGTAGCGTATCTTATGATAATTGAATATTTTGGTCATTTCTCAATAAAGCATAAGCGACGGTATCTTAACTCGCAGAGGATATCCGTGAGCAGGTTGAAATGGCAATTAAGGTTTTATCGGAAATAAAGCCCGCGGTCAGTGATTGGTCAACGATCAACCAAAATATAACACATTATTAAATAAAATGTACAATTGTCAGCGATTGAAACACCTCAAGTTTCTATAGTAAACAATTATTATAAGGTATATAAAAATAAAAGGATGATACATTCTTCTGTCTATTAACGTTTGCCAAGCCCAAATGAGATAATGTATAGTAGCCTTAACCATGAAGCTGTGAGGGCTGCACCAAGTGGGGATCCAGAGGGGGGGGACCCTCCCCCCTCCCTGATGAAAATTCCTGGATCCGCGCATCTGTACCATGCTTGCCAACCATTTATATACAGAAAAGAATGTTATATTGTCATATATCTTCCTTTCAGGCACATGCAGTTCCTATTGATTTTATTAAAATGTATGCAGAAATGTCCATTTTATTATCATGAAACATGCAACGAAACAAAATAATTTTTTCAACAGAAACATGAAATAACTCCTAGCCCTTGTATCAGATTGTTTTGGCTACGTCTTCAGTATATCAAAACACACTAGATAGGCGGCAATCGAAAACGTTAATGCTATCGACGAACGTAGTTAAATATTGTAACATAATTTTGGATTGTTGTTTGTAGTCCGATAGGCAACAAATGGCAATCACAAACACTGTTTCTAGCAATTTGTTATCAGCATTCATCGATTGTTTAGACTGTTTTTTATTGCTGCCTATCCGGTGTGATAAGGTAATTGAAACAGTTACGTCATTTCTCCATAAAACATTAGTGACCATGTACCTCCATGGGACCTAAAACATGAGAATGTCACATACAAGGCATGTGCACGTCTACAACCCCCCCCCCCCTTTTTGAGGTGGGGGTGGGTCTTAGGTTAGTGGCAGCATGCAGAAATAGCAACCGAGACATGTATATAGTATGTATATTTATACGGTCCGCAACTAATACTGAATGACTTCATACTCTGGGTGATGTTTTTAAAAGCTAATACTTGCATTCCTTCTTTTTGTGAAAGCAAAATACTTACAGAATTACGTTTCAAGCATCAAAGAGTTGTCAGGGGAGAATAATATCTACCGTCTTAGAAAATAAGTATTCTCTTTTAAAAACAAGATTCAGGAACGATAACTCTTACACTCTTACTTTTAAGTAAAAGTAAGGTTATCTTTTGACATGGGTCCCGCACTACCTTAAATTCCAAAGATTGATATGTTTTAGTCTTTGTCAAGATATCATATTATCACAAAAACATGCCATATACATCCTACTGATCTGAGCCAAATTTCATGAAAATCCAAAACCGGTAACTTTGTCATTTCCTACCTCTAATGGGTATAGGTCAGTTTTAGCAAAATTAATTATTTAGTTGAAATTAATCAATAATTCGACAGAAGGAGGTTGTTTTTAAATCTACTTCCACTTTTCTTAAAGAAAGACATGTTTAGACAATTTCAAATGATTCAATTGATAGAAATGCCAAAGGTCATGGCCCCATGTCATGACACTATGGGGCCAAGACAATGTGTATCACTTCCTAAAGTCCTGCATGATATTGTTTAAGAAACATAATATCCTATCAATAAACATGTGAAAACAAGAAGACCAAATATTTCTATACATCCCAACTGAACTAGAGTAACCACATTTTGGTGCCGTGATCAGGATTAAGTGTAACAGAGTCATATCAAAGGTATCATAGAACAGTGTTCTACATGAATAAGTTAGGTCCAGAAAACGAAACTGTATGCCTGGAATATACAGCCAGCCAAAGAATAAATGTTGCCACTTGATGGAAATCAGCATCAGTTTTACAAAATAGAATAAACAGAGAAGATTTAAGCATTAATTTTGCAATTCCTTTGAAGCAAAGAGTTCTCTGTGACCAAATTGGTTCATTATAACCAATAGGTTTGACAGGGGCTTATTCTTGTGAACCAGGTTTATTAATTAGGCTTACAATTATAAAACCATAGATATAAGGTTCTTCTCCTGTATGAACTGACTTGTCATAAGGTTTCTCTTCTGTATGAATTAAAATTCGTAATAATGTTACATATTAAGTGTAACATTGGTTAGATGTAGTTTTAATGTTAGAAACTAGATGTGGTAAGTCCAGTGTCACCATATTGTACCGTTTTGGGTAATATTATTGTGTAAACACTTCATTAAATAAGAATCATGACACTTAATATCAAAGAATATTGTTTTTTTTTTCTTTTTCCAATCAGCAATAGGGAAAAACACTGAACATATCAACTTCTACCAATAAACGTACTAGCATGGTGATTCAAACTAAGCAAGTATTCAAGTATGTTTTACAGTGAAACATGATTATTGTATTTTTTACATTTTGATGAATTAGGGCCATGTGTTTACATCAAGTTGAAAAATATGTTACCGGTCCTTGAATTTCATGAAATTTTGTCTACATATTTTTAACATATATGGAAAGTTTATATGTTGAAATGGTATCTTGACAAAGACCGCAACGTGTAAAAATTTTAATTCCAAATTCGACTGAATACAAAATATATAATTAAAAATTGGGGTACCATCTCATAAAAATGATTGCCCACCCGCTATCCTAATACATACAAAGCCATTTATAGTATCAACGTACTTATCAATGATATAGTTATTTAATAAAGCATTTCTGCGCCTGTTACATGATATGTCAATTACTTTAGAAATGATTATAACTGGATACCCTAAGGTATTGTAGTGATATCATACATGACGTCATAAATTAGCAATGGAATAGCATAAAAACTCAAATGCACCATAAATATAAAAGTCATACCCCAGACAATTAATAAACATAATATAATCAAATTCCAAGCGTGGGCAGACTCCCATGTTAATTTCCCATACCATGAAAGAGCCCCTTTTGATAAAACACTCTGTATGCAAACAGTGGAGACCTTGATCAGATGGCGCTTTCAGCGGCGTCTGATCTGGGTCTGCATTATCCGCATAGGTTGCACAAAAAGACGCTATGCTTATATGGGTATACGAGTCCTGTTTGACAATAAAAGATAAA
The DNA here is from genome assembly GCA_964019695.1 of Loripinus fragilis. Lineage (NCBI taxonomy): Eukaryota > Metazoa > Mollusca > Bivalvia > Lucinida > Lucinidae > Loripinus > Loripinus fragilis. Next base: position 110,665,054 of record OZ026514.1, on the reverse strand, counting down.
AAGGGATCTCATTTTTTTTATCATTTTGGAATGGTTCAGTACCGGTAAAAAGGAGCAGGGTGAAAGTCCTCAAGAGCAGAGCAGTGCATCACAAGATGAGGGAAAATCGGAAATAGAAAAACTTAAGATTAAGACAGAGAAGTGGATGGGAACTTTAACAACGATGCAGATATTAAAAGCCAAGGAATATGCATTAAAAGACGTTGGAGAAGAGGATATATCAGTTACTAAATGGTGGCTAGCGTTCAAAACGTGTCACTATCTCAGGATACCGCCAACTGTGATCGACCAAACCCTCTGAATGTATTAACCCTTTATGCGCCAATAGCAACAAAAGTCGTCTGCTTTTCTCGTCTGCTGAAATGTTTAAGAAGCCTCTATGGCAAACAGTGTGGACCCAGATCAGACTGCTCCTATAGGAGCAGTCTGTTCTGGGTCCACACGGTTTGCTTCTATACTTAATTCGTCAGTAATGCTAGGCAATTATTTGCAGCAGACGACTTCAACAGACGACATTTTCAGATGCATTTTTTCTTGGCGCTTTAAGGGTTAACCCATCTAGTCGGAATTTCCCTCTGTTATCAATGGGACCAGTCCATTTTCGCTATAAGGATATCTCTCTATTTACATTTTGATAAACACTCTGTATGCAAACGGTGGAGACCTTGATCAGATGCCGCGTTCAGCGGCGTCTGATTTGGGTCCTCACTATTTGCATAGGTCGCACAAAAAGACACTATGCTTATATGGATATAATATACGAGACCTGCCGTAGTTGACAATAAAAGATATGAAGAGATCTTTTAAAGACCATTTCTCATTTTACCATTATTCAATGTAGGGGGGCGTTTGTCAAAATTTCCAAGTCATTTGATTTGGTTGAAATGGTTTTATCATAACAACCAGGGCAGACGCTAATATTATGTCGTATTTTGTGGCATTTCATCGGGGTCCACACTGTTTGATATCCTTACATTCTCGACTGAGTACTTGCTGTTCGTTTGTGATATAAGAACTGTGAACCAATCTGTCATATTCATTAATAACACATTAAAGAAGTGGCTTCTGTCCTCTTCAAATTGCGAGACTGAAACCCCATCTTTGGGGCTTGTGGCCAGGTCTGCTTAGCTACTGAAACTAGCTAGAATTTTAAAATTTTGCAAATAGCATGCTTAGCTATAAAACTTTTCAGATAGCAACATTCAAAGGCACTGATCAGACTGCGCGGATGCACAAATTTGTATATGTCAGGTATCAGTCGCAGTACGTCAATATATGTTAGCATTATTACCCGTGAGAAGCACGTACCCATTACAAATGAGCCGTGGCATGGGATTTCCAACAATGTGGTATGTGCGACCAGCAAAACCTCAGATCAGCCTGCGCATACGCGCAGTCTGATCAGAGCCTTCGCTTCATGCTTGAATATTCTACGAGTGTTATGCTACTAGCTGAACGTCATTTGGAGTTTCTAAGCTTAATAGGAGGCTGCACAGACTCGTCTGAGTCTATTCTTGTCAAAATGCCACATTGTTGGAAATCTCATGTCGCGGCTCAAATAGTTGTGTTCTCTGCTAATCCAAAACCCAGACTATGAACCTATGTATAAAAAGCACATGAGTAGAAAACTACTATTTGTCTTTTAAAAGGTATTTATACGAAAATGCGAGTAATATATTTTTCTTCTGAAACTAGTATTATGTTGTCCATTGTGTAAATTTCTCTCCCTATGGTTGTTTCACTCGTACCCTTATCACAACATTCCGAAATAAAAGTTTGTTATTGTTAAGAGTTTTGGATACCTATGTGACCAGAGGATTAAAATGACAATATTTACATTATGAATATTTATCTGTTTAATATTTCTATTTCACATAATACAAATAACAATCGTTTCTCACGTCCACAGAAATGACGTTTTACAGAGAAGTCAGTTAATGTCAATATTTTAGCTTGGCATTTTAATAATATAATAATGCATGTAATTTTACTGCTTATCACAATTTTCCAATCCTTAAACGTTAAATACGCAAATGCATGAGTTATAGTAATCCACTCTTAAAAACGTTGGCACTAAATATCTCATAATGTGCAAGGGCTATACTGATGCAGATGGTATAAAATAGATGCACAATGGTTGGCAACCTGAACGGCATTTATATTAACACGGTACATGCGGACAAGTCGCGGCATACATACTTTTGTTTAGTTATAACACAAGCTCCACCCCACCTCCAAACATATTGTGACTCGCAATGAAAAGCATGTATGAATGGAAAGTATGCAATTATTTTGCTTTTAGGCGGACGAAAATTATTCATGAACAAATTGTTGTGGTTATAGATGTGTATCTCTTTAGTTGAACAGACTGGCTTGGACCTTACCAGTTCCCACACCCCAAGACATAGTTTCTCGCGCCAAGGCCCTATTGCAGACAAACTCCTCTTTACTCAAACTGAAACCCTGGTCTCATGAATTTCGAGTTAACACAAGTCGACTGTACATACAAGCTTTGCATACCTAGACTGAATCCTTAAGATCCAATATTCGAACATCTTGTCCTACCAAGGGTTGCGATTGTCGAAAGGTAGATACGACGAAACCTTCGCTGGTGAAGATGATATTCGAAATGATCACTTTATTATGTTCCCATAACTTTCTCGTCTGAATGTTTTCTTCAGAAATATATTACAGTTAGCTCTCAATAACTCGAATCCTGGTAGTTTGCAGTACCTGCTTTAAACTCCAAATACTTGCCATCTACATTTCATTCAGAATAGAGACGTGTACGCTGCTGAGATACGTTGTGTATTTCTAAAATTATTTTGCTATGTTTATCAACATTTGTGCTTAGGGTAGTTGAAAGACTTATTTATCCATTGGGCCATGTCGTTAGATAAAAATCTTTTTTTGGTGAAAACGAACAACCAAGGCGCTGGTATGCGCAGTCTGGTCAGCGGCTTTGTTTTTCGTTTATAAATGTACAGTCTGACCAGCGCATTTGCTGTTCGTTTTCTGTAAAGTAAAGTAAAGTTAAATTCAAAAATTCAATATCTTAGTTATACAGGGTATTAGTCTCTCTGGCTGTGTTTCCGTTCTTGAGACAAAACTTCCAAAATCCAAGGATAGTCTTGGAGTAGTTTGAAAACCGTCAATCTATTTTAATAAGAAGTAATAAAGTAATATTTTCCTCAAGAGTTCTTTGACTCATGTGACCATTTCTTCTACAAAAGTGTATAAAAGTGTTTTTTTCGGAAGCGTTCATATTTTAGACAAGAATCTGAATTGTGGACCAGGGCCCAAAATTACAATGTCCCCTTAAGGTTAAGTGCTGCCTTAGTTAAGTATACTTTTTTGAATGTTTGATAAATTGCCAAACTCGTAGAAGAACATATGGTCAAAGATGTCATTGTGGTGTCCCAGAATACATAAAACAATTTTGATTCTCAGAAATTTGAAAAGTATTTTTTATATCCTCAAAAATCAATACTTAGCTAAGGTAGTACTTAAGTTTAAGGAGGCATTTGTAATTTTGGGCCCAGGTAATACAATGTATATGACAACACACCATTCAAGCAAATATTTGACAAACTATTATTTATATATAGTTGAGCACAATACAAATACATTTGCACCCTCTAGCATGTTGGTGTTATTTGAGTTTATTTGAGCAGCGGATTATTGCAATTGACCAAGTTTGCAATCTGTATGGTAGCACTGGCTAAGTGGTGTAGCATGAGATAACCCTTTCCGTAAATATTACATCAAGGTGTCACAGCACTTAAATGACACACCCAGCTCATTGCCATCTCCGCTCGCTTGAAACGCCTACTGAAAGTTCGTTTTCAAATGACTGCTAAGTGCTGAAAGATGGCAAGCTTTTTCAAAAGCTAATACTTGTACAATACAAACAGTTTGCAGTGTAAAGCCCTTAAAGGGGAATTACATCCGACTTTAATGAGTTGTTTTCATCATCCGATAGAGAATTTTTCTTTTTTTAGATATGTTATAAAAGGTCTAAAATTAATGCTTTAAGGAAACTACATTTAGTCGTATGATGGCCCACCATTAAATGCTAGCTAGGTGGCTTTGTGACTTTTAGGGGGCTCCGGACCAGTGCTGCTAAGAAAACCAATATTTTTGTGATTTTTTTTTTTTTTTTGGGGGGGGGGGGGGTCCGGACTTTGTGCCCCCCACCCAATGATTTTTTTTTTTATTTGATTTTTTACGTCCCATCAACAATCTTTCAGTTAAACAGGGACGGGTCTTCCTGGGTTGAACCAGTACTAAGCTAGGATAAATGTGTCTTGCTCAAGGACCACCACGCAGTGACGCCGGTGAGGCTCGAACCCGCGGCCCCTCTGTCTCTAGTCTAGCACTCTATCACTGAGCCACTGCGCTCCCCCCCCCCCCCCCTCTGGAACCGCGTATGCATTGCATGACCCTATGGAGGTTGACCTTAAAAGCGTGTGGTGTGGTGTAAATGGGTTTGTAATAACCGATACTCGAGTGTTATACAGTACTCACGTTGGATGTGAGAGTTCCCTGCAGGGGCGGATTCAGGATTTCTGAAAAGCGGTTCGTATGTATATAGGGATCGGGGATCGCTTTGCAGATTTTTATGTCATTTTCCTTAAATATTATTTCATTATCGTAGGATATGTAAAAAAACGGGGAGCATGGAGGGGGGTTGAGCGAATCCCCTGAATCCCCTCTGGATCCGCCACTGCCCTGGTCTTCAACTTTTCTTAAATATTTAGGCCGAATGGAACTTCCCACTCTTATCAATTGGACCAGTCTGTTTCCGTTTAAAAGGGTTGTTGGGTGATACTTTTAATTTTTATTCAAATTTAAATAGAATACATAAGCAAACAGTGGAGCTGTCTGATCTTGGCATGCACTGTTAGCATTTGTTCATGAAAAGAACGCACGGGTTAAGTAAAACAATGCAATGTAAAAAAAACAAGAGAAATTTACTCCTACAAAAACAATTGCCAAGAAACGATTGTAGGCTATAGGAAAATACTTTTTGTACTGTCAACGCGTTTTAAAATCAAATACAATCAATTTTATTTACCTTGTGAAATCAATATAATTATTATATCAATACCGTTATACGTGGGAGTTAGGTTAAAAAAGTAGATCGTTTTTTATATATCCATTGTCCAACTTCTAAAGACCATAAATTATAAGAACTGCGACCCACAGTACCGTTCTAAGCTGGTGATCTTATTTTTCAACTTATTAAGACCCCACCTAACGTTTCCTTCTTTCATTTTTCTCATTTGATTGCTCAGGGGCGGATCCAGGATTTCTGGAAAGGGGGTTCATATGTATAAAGCTGTGGGGGTTCGCTTTGCTGATTTTATCTCATATTACTTATATATCCTATAAACATGAAATAATTTGGTCTCACTGAGACCAAATAATTTCATTCTCATAGGATATTTAAAAATGGGGGCGGGTGGGGATTCGAGCGACCCCCCCCCCCCCAAATGCCCCCCTCTGGATCCGCTACCTTTGCTTGACAAGGTGCACTAAAATACCTTTCATTTTTAATGAGAAGGATTTTAACACCTTCCCTTAGGTTTCATCCCTTCAAGAAGGAAGTGTGTGAATCCTGTTGGCAATTTCTTAGATAAGTTGGTGATATAAAAGAATACCACGTAAGTTGTAAGCAGAAGCAGAAGGTGGGGCTTCGTCTTTTGATCATCAGACCATACACTTAGGTTATTTGAGTTAGTATTTTCAATATTTCATTTTCAAAAGCAGATATTAGATTTATTTAAAAGAAAATATTTACATTTCTTTAAGTCAAACAGTATATTGGCTGAGTCTATGCACAGCAGCTTGAAGTTTTGCACCTCAATAAAACGACCAGGATATTATTTCACGCAAAATAGTCCATTTTTCACTGGGTTGTAAGTCTGCCAGTTCATGTGAATATCCTTCTTATTGTTTGTCCTGAACTGACCAACGAATACGCTTTCAGAAAATGCTGCTCCTATCCTGGTTGCTGGTCATTTTCGGTAGATTGAGGCCTCTGTTATTGCAGAAATAACCCTTCAGAACTCCCCAGTCAACAGAGGGTTTGTCTAAACTCCTGTAGTTCAATAAAAAGCCAAATTTGCCCTATCTAAACACACATTAGAGCTCGGACCCAGTGTAGATTGGGTCCGAGATTAGAGTGACTTTAAGGCCATGTATAGTTTCAGAAGAAAGCCAGGTTCATCATGTATAACAGTAGGTGTTGTAAGAGATGATTTAACTATATAGTAAAATTAATTGTGGTCTTGCGCCATATGTTGAAGAGCAGAAACATAGATTTCAACAAATAGTTTTAATCGCCGCTGGTGTACAAAAATGTATTTTGAAAAAAAATGTTTGCTGATAGTTTGTGGACTGAACCAACTACCTTTTCCACAGAAAAATATAATTTTCTTTTAAACTTCTACTATGTGCAATCCTTCATTAAGACTGTTCGTCTGAAATCGATTTTTGATTCAATAGAATGCATACCTTAAAGACTCAAAGTAACATCAAACCGTGTTCTTATGCATAATCCCTGCATGTATTTTACACAAAACCTATGCGCCCTATCTAGCAACATTAGTTACTTGAAATCGCTAGATTGAGCTGTTGGATTTATTGTGCTCACCCTATTGTGGTTTATAATGTAGTTGTACATGGTGTTTTGTACTTTAATGCTTGGGAGTTTAGCTTCAAGTCACACTGTCCCTTCTTCAGATCGTCCTACTGTGATAGTTACTTGTTACTAATAATACAGTCTAGCCTGTGTTTAACAATACGAAAGTCTATCCAGTATTCACTATCTTTAATGGTTATTTCAAGATTGATATTTTGACATTGAACTTCGTCTGATATGAGTATTCTTTTTAATTCATTATAACCTTTGAAGCCACAATCCTACAGCTAAACAAGCAGCAGGGTTAACTGTTCACTTGTCACCCGTTGCACTCTGTGTCATTTAGTTGGCGATCCAACTGCTTAAGATGATATATAACAGCAATTGGGGTGTCTAATCCACGCTACCAAAGTAAGTAAGGGTGCAAAGATCAGGAATCGATACAATCAAGTACCACACATGACCCAGGATACCAATGGGAAAGTGACAAACTCACAGTAGACACCACAAACGAGAGCCAAGAGGTCAGCCCTTTCCCAACAGGTGACCACAAAGCACATATAAACAGACGCACACAAAGACATAGCAAACACAAGACAGAACAAAACATAAAAGATCCACAAAAGAAGTACCGCCTTGGAACGGTCAGTAAAATATTTTACTGGAGGGCTTAAACCAGTTTTACGGCGCCAACCTCACCCTTGCTTCTGATGTGGACCAGGACACATTTGTGAATGTGACAAACCCTACTTGGGAAGCCTCGTATTTTATCTCTTTCCTCACTTTAATAAATTCAGTAATACATGAGCAATCATGTAAGTTCCTCTTTAGATAGATCTACAGCGATGATGAAACGGACACTATCTGGATGTCAGCGAAACTGTGTTGGCGGCTGGGCTGGGTAGGTGCTTTTAGATCCAACCAACCTGCAGTCTTTCTTTTTGGTTTAAACAATATTTCGTTTGATCATTCACTACAACATATTATCAGTATTTCAATTTTTCAAAATCTAAAAAGGTTAGGTGTGTACTTTCTTTTGTCTCTTAGAACATATTATTGCTGCACTGGACTGCTCACTTTTGTGCATTTTTGCATATTTGGCTAGAAATTATCACCCACTATTGTTTATTTTCTTGGATCTTTTGAAAATAAGGAATTCACAACTGCAAACTAACCCTTTGTACTACCTCTTCCAGATTTGGTAGGCACTGTAAATAGGAAACAATTACATTTCGAGTCTTGCTGTTTTATTTCACCAAAAGCTCTGATTACATCAAAACACACACACACACACACACACACACACACACACACACACACACACACACACACACACACACACACACACACACACACACACACACTACAAATACACGAATACTCTGTGTGAGAGCTATATATGGCAGAGGGCGTTCTTTTTGACCCCCTCATAGACCAAATACATACATTAAGTTGCCTTTCACAGATTTCTTTTGAATGGTTAATTAGAACAATAGCATACGTGTAAAATCTGGTATTTGTTTAATTTTACCATTTATATGGTCACATAAAATGGCTTGAATAACAAAATGGTTGAAATAACAAAATGGTCAGTTTGGACCAAATTTGAGACTCTTGACAAAGAAAAATCACATAGACTACAAACAAGCACATGTACTAAAAAGATATTTTAACAGATCATAATGTTAACCATTCACACAAGATATCAATAGGATTTTCTTTTTGCATTTGGCTGTACTGATATCTAATTCTTAAAGAAATTTTCCAAAATTTGAAACAAAAATGAGCAGTTCTCCCTCTTAGCTTATTTTAGACGCCATTTTCTATAACTTATGAAAAAATTATAAAAATCACAGATTTTACACTTGGGTAATTGTTCCAATAAATCAATCCGAAGAAAATTGTGAAAAGCAAATTTCATGTTTACTGAGCTGGGGCCGAAACAGCACTCTTATATACCTAACTTTTTAAATAAGCCCAGATAAGCAAAAAAGAGTTAGCGTAAAATTCCGATTATTTTCCTATCCATCAGTTTAAACATGTGTTTCGGGGGCTCAAAATAACAGTATCAAGGAGACGGTTATTTTGAATACCCACAACATATGTTTAGGTTGAGAAATAAGAAAATAAATTTCAAATGCATGTACAAACTCTTATCTCAGTGGCGGATCCAGGACCACTAATGCTGGGGTGCTTGGTAGGCGGACATTGGTAGTCAATATTTTAATCCATGCCCTACTACTACTAGTTAAAATCAGAACTGTGCCCCCAAAAACAAGAGGCTCGATGAGCATACATCGCTCACCTGAGCAGGTGGCGTGATGGTTTCAGAGAAGATGTTTTAAGTTTTCTTTTAAAGGGTCTTGACAGCAAATGTCCCAGGCATCTGACCAGGACCCCAGGTGAATATGTATAGTTGAAAGGGTTTACATATAGGGAACACTTATTATCAAATGCTGCACGTTTTTAAAAAAATATAAGCTGTGAACCTTGATGTTTCAGAGAATAGTTTTAAAGCCCCCGTCCCTCCATTCTGTCTATGGAAGCTATTATAGCCTATAGAAATGATGGTCGGGATATGGCTAAATTGAACCCAAGATATGATTGGCAGGATTTATATAGAGGACCAAGGCTTTGCTACATTCTAAATGTATAAACTGTGGGTCTAATGATTTCAAAGAATTGCTCCCATTGTAAGTACGACCAGAGTTCAAATCCAATCAGCACAAAATCCTAATGCAGCCTTTCCCCTTACCTAATGATGCTTGACACTAAATTTGACTAGAACTTGCTGCCTGCTTTAGAGGTATTCTACAGGCTGTGAAAACATGAACAGACGATGGCGGACGACGGCTGGATGACTGGTATACTAACACATGTACCTCACATAAGCCTTTTGCCCAGGTGAGCTAACAATGGTGTTACTTAACTGAGTATCCATTAAAATTGTTCAGTTGCTAAAGGGAGGAGAAATAAGTTGACATCATTTCTATGTGCTTCGATCTACCATCGTATGATCGCTGGATACAAAGAGGCCTGGGATGTTTTTTGTCAGTAACTGACAACTGCCCTTCTTCAACAAGAATTATTGATAACTCGGACCCAAAATGGGTCCGAGTTGATAATGACTTAAGAAAATATATTTCATGACCAGTTTAAAACATAAAATGGTGCTAGACTGGAGGGGCGAACCCATGACTGTCTGAATAAACATTCCACAGAAAGCACGCACGTGCACACACACTATGCACAGACTCGCATGAGCATTCGTTGCTCGCTGGTGCGATAAGTACACATGTACCAAAATCTAGTGTGCTAGATCAAATTAATTTTACTGGACAAAGCAATGTTGCCCAGCGTAGGTTCTCGATAACATTCGAAACTTAGATGACCCAAATCAGAGTGCGCATCTATGTATGATAACGCAAAGTGAAGACTTAATCAAGACTGCTGAACCAGGTCATGAAAAGAGCAACGCGACAAAAGTTTGCAGTGTTTTTTGTAAGAAAATGGGAGGCCTGTTTATGACAATTTCTACAGTACGATTTTAAAATATCATGATAGACCCGATTTTGCTGCAAGCGAACAACAAAGATACAAATCAATCTGTGAATCGTCGCAGTCAAATCTTTGTTTTGTTTTATTTTGGTTCTTTACGTCCCAGTCAACATTAGTCAGCTAGGTCAGGACGGGACTTCCGGGGTAAAACCAGTACTAAGCAAGGATTATTGTGTCGTGCTCGAGAACACAATGCTCAAACCTTCATCCCCTCGATCTCGAGTCAGCCACTGTGCTGAATTCTTTCGGGAGTGCAGTGGCTCAGAAAGAATTCAGCGCAGTGGCTCAGCCCGGGGGGTGGGGATGGGTGGTACTCTGATATTTCTTTGGGTGCTGGCAATTCCTGTAACTGAAGATGCTGGGCCCGAGCCTACATATAAGGGAAAAATGAGAGTACCCCCCCCCCCTGGGTGGCTCAGTAGCAGAGTGCATGACTCGAGACCGATGGGTTGCGGGTTCGAGCCTCACCGGCACCACTGTGTTGTGGCCTTGAGCAAGACGCGTTACTGTATCATTGCTTAGTACTGGTTCGGCACAGCAAGACCCGTCCTGACGTAACTGAAAAAAATGTTGACTGGGCCGTAAAGAATCAAATCAAACGAAGCAGCAAATGCTCCGATGAGCCTATGAAAATAAAACTACATGTATGCTCTGTATCTCTAAAGAAATACGATAAACCTACATACGGGAAAGCTAGTCTCTGCAGATGAGCAGGCTGAATTGACCATTACTCAGTGTTAATGTCAACATGAGTGTATATCCATATCAACTATTTGCACGATTAGTGTTTTTTTTTTCACATTTTTGCCATCCATATATTTTTTATAGTTGCTTCTTTTGAAAACCCTTTCATGAATATGTCAGACCTCAAGTCCGTTTGACTCCTTATCAAATTTTCAGACCTGATCTGGGTCCAAACTGTTTGCTGATGTTATCAGTGGTCAGCAAAGGCAGTGGCATAGTGGACCACCAGTGGTGCTAGAACAACAATTGATCAAAAGAGACCATAATTTCCGCATAGACCACAGGTATTCCATCGGGTCGCGTGTGTCGTGTCAATAGCCATGACGCGTGAAAACACACATGACATACAAAATATTGTCCAACTCCTAACCTTCCTTTTCAGCGGTATTCGGGTAAGTAATAATATCATTATCAATAATGGAAAAAGGCATAATACATTTCACCATTTTTCAAGACTTAAATTTAAAACATTCTTGCGTCATTATACAAAATGTAAAATACTTTAGAAGTTCCCTTTTTTGCTGACATGAAGATAAGGCAGTTGCATGGTTACACAGTCGGTCAGCTGATCCGCTCCCCCACTGATTGGGAGACATAATTTTATGATTAGGCAATTAACAGCCTTTTTAATCTCAAGGGTGCTGACTTTAAAACAAGGCACACCGAACACGCAAAAAGGTACCTACAGTCCACGGAGAAGAAAAAATGTAGGTTAAGATTTTTTTTACAATGGGTTCACCTGGGGGTGCTAAAGCACCCAAAGCACCCCCCCCCCTAAATCCGCCACTGTGGGATATTCCTTGGAACTGAGCCAAAACTTATCCCACCTAATTTTATTAAAAATGCTTAACTATAAAATGATATGCATAAATGAAATGTCATAGAAAGATAAATTCTAAAACGAAGAAAACTCTTGGGGTAGGAAGCGTCACAAATACAAGGAAACTGTGAACGTTGACTTTACGATATATTTGAATTTTGATTTCGAATTTTAAAAGTTTAAATTCAAATGAAAATTCAAGTTTATGGAATATCATGTCATGAATGTTATATATATCTCTGTTGAAAATTTAAAAATGATCTGACTTTTATTTATGAAGATATGGGTCCATTTATATGTGCACACTTATAAGTGTTGTTAAGTGTATCAGTATGTTTTTGAAACGCTTGAAGTCCACAAAAGGACATGTGGGGGTAGGTCCAGAGTGCAAAAGGACCAGAACATTGTCAAAATGCATTCAAAACATCCTAAAAAGTGAAAAGAGTTCATAAAGCGACAGTGGTTTGTGAAAGCTCATTGTATACACTGACGTTAACAAAATGAGAAGAGGCTATTCGGCTGCACAGTGTACAAATATTTAATTTGAATGCCCACACTGTCTATGAAAGAACAATAAAGCATATTTAAGAGATTTCTGGTGAACTTTTCGCGATATATTTTTTTTTTTCAAATTTTAATTTGATGGGTATCGTTACTTTCTAGTCGCCGACGTGTGAAATTTCTTCCTCTATTGACTATTCAAACAATCTCAATGCATATTACTCTACGATAGTTCGGCAGCGATTTTATTTACTACCAAAAATGACAAACAGTATGTGTCAGGTTTCTTTAGTCGTTAAGTATATATTCACAATACAACATGGTTAAGCGCTGTCCATTTCAGATACCGGGCCCGAGGTTATAAAACTGTTTCATGCCCAACTCAACTGAGCATGAAATTTGTCAGGCTCATAAATGTTAAAATGCCAACAATTGTTGGCATTTTAACATTTATAAGCATGATAATACAATCTCTGAGAATTTGAAAGCAATACAAGTATTTATTTTTTAGCATTTTAGTTTTTATAAGCAATTGAAATTTCATACGCAGTTGAGTTGAGCATGAAGAAAGTTTCAACCTCAAGGCGTGTTCAAATATAAGCGGTTAATGGATACCAACAGGGGAAACCCTAAAAATAATATACAGAATGACCCTGAATTTATCTGTGGCGAATCACAGTTTTAAGAGGAGAAATTTAATCCAAATCGATAAAAAAAATGTGTACATTATTAAGTTAATTATATCAATATTTCATAAGTACTTTCTAGTTATAGGTTTCGCTAAATCCGTTCAGTGTTAATAAATTCATGTCTGTCCACTTTAATGTATTCACGTCTGTCTTATGATCCCTGCCACTCGAATTGCATGTAAACATCTTCCAGACCTCGCTATACAAACTCACCCTAACCTTCTTTGATCACCTTTTTTCATTACTGAAATAACTCTTTGCATGCTGGGTAATTTTGCTTGTTTTTTGTCGAATGTCGATTTTTTTCGAAACTAAAGGTCTAAAAAAGTGATTTCAGAAATACAACCTGAGTGCCAAAAAGTTTGAATCCACATCAGACCCGACATTTTGTTAGGCCTGGTCTGTGTCCAAATTCTTGCAAAGGTCAGCTGACGATACTAGCAGACAAAAAGTTAGAATAAAAATAATGATAAAAAAGCTGGCGTCAAACCCAAAATGTGCAGACTCTTGCGCAAGTCTTTCTTGAAACACACACACACGCACACACATACGCACGTACGCACGCACGTACACACACAGAGAATCCGAAATGACACTCTGAAAACTATGGAACTAATGGAGCATCTCAACGGTCCTTATAGTACTAGACAAACCTAGCTGGCTGATTCTAAAAACGGCGTTTCGGATATGTGTATTCTGTAGTGGGTTTTTTTGCTTCAAAATTTGAAGTTATATAATATAGCATTATTTATCATTTCTAACGGTCTCTTGAATTTCAGACATGCTTAAACTTTATCCTACATTTTCAGTCTTTTACAACGAACCTAAATATACTGACGGACTTTAAAAACGCAACACTTGGATAACAGCTTTAATTTATGTCTCGAAAAAGAAGGCAGAACAATAAATTTAATTGTATGTTAAAGAGCATTCATTTGTAAGTAAAGCATTGAAAGCTTGTCCAACTAAGATGAACTAAATGCACTAAAATATAAACTTTTTGAGATAGGGGTCAACTGTTTCATGTGACCAAATGTTATGAATGGAAGATTCCCTACTTCTTTAAATCAAGAAACATTGGAAGCATCTAAGTCGTATCACGGACTTTGTTAGTCATCGAGGAATCACTCTCATATTGATTGGCAGGTCTGTGATACAGCTTATTTGCGTATATGACGTTTATCTGGGTGTACCCTTTCATTCAATAGCTTAAAAATCTCCTCTACTTAAGAAATGTTTAAATGGCTAAATTCATATGGAGCAAATAACGCCGTCCAGTTTAATTATACAGTTAAAACTAAAGTGTTTGCTGAAGACGCCAACTCATGATGACAATATCAAAGCAAAGGAAGTTTACATTTAACAGTCCTTTGGAAGATATAATGGGAAGTTAGTGTTGCGTAATTAAAGTCCGTCAGTATATGTTTAATGACTCCTTATTAAAACGTAGCTTCTCCCCAAAATTAAAAAAAAATGCAATCCGTTAATATTAATATCAAATTCCATTTACGTGTGTTTTGAAGAATAATGACAATATAGATTGTGACTGATTAGATTAAAAACTGAATAATTTGAAAACGAAAATTTCTATTACAGTGATCAAATGTAGCATGAATGGTTTGAACTACGCACGTTATGTTTGTTAGTAAAAAAATCGGCAAGCTCAAGTGTATACTTTTAAAATCGTGCAAACAGTTAAAATCTTTGCGAGGTCTAATGGTTGTCAAGTGGTTTTTAAACTTTACCAACGACAAGATAACGCCTTTGATAAAGCTTTAATTTCTTTATAAACAGTTCGCATCTAAGGAAGGTGGAATGTAGATTACCTTAATAAACTACCAACACGACTTTTGAAGAGGGTTCAACCAATAGGAATCTTACTATTACATGTACAGCTTGGTCTCCTCATGGCTAAACCCAATCCGATCTGCTCAGCTACACAGAAAAACGAATAATAGGCAATTGATGAAATGAAAAATCCAGCTAGAAATGATCGTAGGGGTAACCTCGTGTTAATGAAAGGCACCGATGCTAAAAAGCTAGTTCTTACCTTCCTTTGAAAGGATTATGCCTGTGCATTTTTTTATTTTTATGGGTCCAAATTGAGGGCTACCAAAAATAAGCTGTTTTTACGAAAATTTGTTAAAAAGATGCTCTATACCTCTTATATCATCTAACTTGGCCTTTCTAGCACCCTTAGGACAATCTCTTACGAGTGCCAAATTCCTCCTTGGGATCCCCTAAATACGAAAAAATGTTCCTAACAGATACACATGTTTGGACTTTGTGAAGATACGTGGTTGCCATGGCAACCTGCAAAGCGAATCTTAAGAATGGGGGTGTACCTACAAAATAAATTATATCTCGGTTGTTGCTTACCACAGCCAACTAAAATTGGTACCATATAAAAACTAAGTCAAGGGCCTTTTATCTTGTGGTCAGATATTTAAATTATCTTATTTACATATTCATTTATATTAATGAAATCCATTAAACATAAGGGGAAAATCATTAAAAAAACACTATAAATAAACTGATTTCAGCCTCAAACGATCATCAAAACACCACCCTTGCATGTTTTAATATCATCAATGATACAATTTGACAAGTCTCTTCATCTAGTGGTGGTATACGAAATTACTTCATTTGCATATTCAAGAATATTAATGAAAGCCTTATAAATAAGATGAAAACATAAACAAACATCATAAATAAACTGATTCCGGCCTCAAACCAACTACCCCATGATCTAATTTGACTTACTTTGCACCCAAAGACAATTTTGAATTGGTGCCAAATTGTTCCCTGAGACCCCTAAATGCGAAAAAAATCCCCATGAATAAATCGGTTTGGGCTATGTGAAAACGCATGGTTGCCATGCCAACCAATAACGCGTTTCTCAAGGATGAGGATGTAACTACAAAATCAATCATATCTCAGCTGCTACTTAGCATAGACTAAATAATTTGATACCAAATTAAAACAAGACATGTGCCTTTAATTCCATGCCCCGGAAATGCAAAGTATCTAATTTGCTTCATGAATATTAATGAAAACATTAGAAATTAAGGGAGAAAGCATATAAAACACCATAAATAACTAATTTCAGCCCAAAACCATTACCAAACCACCACTGTTGCATGTTCTATATCATCAGTGATTCAATTTGACACATCCTTTCATCTTTTGGCCATATTTGAAAATTATCTATTTGCATATTCATGGATACTAATGATGAAAACTTAAAAATTAGGACGAAACCATTGGATAAACGTTTACCCTAATGGGTAATTAGACCTACATTGAACCCCTAGGAGCATTTCTTATTGACGTCAAATGGTAAAATGAAGCCCTTTAAAGACAAAAAAATATGTTCCCGAATGATAAATTCATTTTGGTTATGTGAAATTGCATCATATCCATGGCAACCTGTTATGCTATTTTAAAGAATGGGGATGTTTTTACAAAAAATCTCATATCTCAACAGCAACTCATCCTAGAACACTAAAAATAGGAAGTGAGTATGACCAGGAAATAACACAATCACAAACCGCAGACAACCCCGTGGCACCGCGAGGATGAGCTTGGTATTAAATAAACTCAAAGACATAGCACTTTTACTTACTGGTAGAACATATAAATTATCTAATTCGAATATTCATGAATTTCAATGAAAATATTGGAAGGGAATAAAAAATTGTGGAAAAATTAAGGTGGTATACTTACAATATTATTCATATCTCTGTTGATAATTGCCTTAGAGGGCCAAACTTGATATCAAATTAGTGCTATTACATATATCTCTTATCTTATGGGCAGATATGAAAACAAAGTCATTTATATATTCATGAATATCAATGAAAACTTTATAAATTGACGAAAAATTGCTGTAAAATCAAGGGGGTATACTTCTAAAGCTACTCATATCTCATTTGCTTTGTGACATAGAGTACCCAACTTTCTACCAACCCTAATGCATAGAAAAAGCAATTTTTACCTAGTGGTCTGATATAAGATTTTTTTATAATTTATTTTATATCGTCAATATTAACAAAACATTAGATAGAATTGAACAAATGTAAAAAAAAATAATTGTGTTGCATCTACAAAGTTGCTCATATCTCAATTGATATTAATCTTAGTCTTCTAAGCACGGTACGAAATCAAAGCCAAGATAATGGTATTTCATATGATGCAAAGTGTGCTACTCAGCAAAAAAAGAGTAATTTTGTAAGTTCAACCCCTTGATTTTTCCTCAATTTTTCATTCATTTTTAATGTTTTCATTAAATTCATGATTAAACAAAGTAGATTATTTTCATATCCGCCCATAAGATAAAAGTACTATGTCTTGGCATTACTTTGATACCCAGTTTAGTACTCTTGGGTAACTAATAAGTTAGATATGAGAAATTTAGTAAGTGTGTCCCCTTCTTTTTTTCTGTGATTTTTCGTTTATTTCTAATGTTTTCATTAAAATTCACGCATATTCAAATAATATTTCTTTGGCAACATACTATAAGGTAAGAGTACTATGCGTGATATCACGTTTGGTACCTTAGGGCAACTATCAAGTGAGATATGAGGGTACTAGTTTTTCCAATGGTTTTGTTCTCGTTTTTAAGTTTTCATTAATATTCAATATAGGACCACCAGTTGAAATAAACATTTAGTTTGGCCCTTAAACCAACCCTTTTACCAAGTTCAAGCTGATTTTTATCACTTTCCTTGTCATAATCTCTATGATATAGTTAGATTTTTTTTTACAAATTTGTACTTACCGTTGACCTTGTACTGAGTAAACCAGGGGTCAAACAAATTGCAACGCCTAAGAAGTCGACCGGCATGCACCACTGATTGCTTACAGCAGTAGATTCTTTCATTAACATTCAGTCCCCCAGGGCCACATTCAGATTTTCGCCACTTGCCTATAATAGTGGCACTAAACAAACAGAGCAAATGCACAGCACATGATGGCTTTGGCTACTGTCCGTTCTAAGACGGTGGCTCTGTTGTCGTTAACTCATAATTTGTTGCCGCTTCAATTGTTTTATCTTAGTTTTGTGGTGTATAACGCTGTCTTTAGTCTGGTGATCATCTTATGCTTGTGCACAGTTGGTTGCTCGACTGGATGTACTCTTGTTGTGGCGAGTGTATTTGTTGTACTCTTGTGTCGTGATTTAACAACAACAGAATCTAGGGTGAAAGTTTGGCACCTGTAAAATGTATTTAAGCCCCCCTCCCCCTGGTGGCTTAGTCTGCTGTCTGTTCTAAGGCAGTGGTTCTGTTGTTGTTAATCTATTGTTTAATGTATTTGCCTTTGTTTGTGGGAGTTCTGTCTTTGTCTGTGTTTTGTAATGCATTACTTTGTGTCCATTCTAGTTTTGCAATCATCTTGAAGAGGTAGAGAAATCTGGTTGCTTTGCTATTATTGTCTTGCAGATGTATCGTTACTATAAATGTTCCGTGGCTCTTCCTCGCGGTGCCGTGGTTTGGTCTGCAGTGTGTGACTGTGGTATTTCCTGATCATACTCACTTACTTTTTGCTATTCGTGTAAAAATGTGTTTTGTGTGTGTGTTTATTTGCGGCGTTGGGTTACAATGGCAAAAAACTTGTTCACTCCTTTTTATAGGATGTGACTCAACTATGGGGTTCGTCCTTGCATGCTTAACATTGTGTTTAAATCGACACAGAGGGACCAGCATGTTTATACTCATTTATGTGTCAACTTATAAGTCCGCAAAAGAGATAGAAAGCCAATTAACCCTTAGCAAAATCAAACAAATAGGTTTTCTTTTCCGCGTTTAAACAATAGCAAAATATTACATGTATACAGAAATTAATGTACAGACAATTCTTTTGCGATGGAGTAGGTTGTCTATATTAATTTTCAACTCTAAATCAGTCTAAGTCTCCCACCCCTCTTTCTAGGACCGAGCAATGCTCTGTTAGCGCTAGCTCCAGCATTGACCATACGCCTTTTCCATATAGCCATCCGTTCATCGGATTGTTCGTCTTTTTGCATTTGTTGCTTGATAATTTTTCTTGTATCAGTCATGGTTTCTACTTTAGTAGGCGGTCTGAAGCTTAGCCTAGCTTCAGAGGCATCTGAATTTTTCCTAACTGCGTTTTGAAGTTTGACAAGAAAAGCACCTGCAGATGCCACTGAAACTATAGACATACGTCTATCACATGATACCCTTCGGCCCATATATGGAGATTCATTTTCTATTTGCGACGCCCTACGTCCCAAATATGGAGATTCATTATCTAGTAACGACGTCCTCCGTCCCAAATGTGGAGATTCATTATCTAATAGGGACCCCCTGCGTCCCTCCTCTCCATTTGCATTGTAGTCTGGCATATTCTGTTGCAGTTCACTCAGACGTCTTGCTCTGTTAAATTTAAATATGCTGTTGCTTCTTTGTCTACCCTCACTATTCTCATGATTCTCAGTACTATCTGGAGAAAGATGTTCATTTTCATGATGACTGGGTGACAAATCTGGATCTGTTATAGCAAAAATCACACCCCTTGACTCTGGTCGTTTTGAGCAACCATTGTTAGGGACTATGTTTCCCTGTCCAGAATTATGTCTCACTTTAGAATCTATATTTCCTTTAATCAAATTTACTTGTTCGTTGTTGTTTATATCTGTGCTATCGTCAGGTGAAGAAACCTCTGGTATGATTTCATGTACGCTGTTTCTTGTAATTGTCATTCTAGAACGACCTCTTAGTTCATCTAAGCTCGCTGCAGCTTTAGAATCTCGCCTTGAAAATGGCCTTGAGCTCACTGACAGAAGATTGCTGTGCACTGTTTTATGACTATCTTCACTTGGTTTGTCCAGTTTTGATGGCTGTTTAACAACCAGTTTAAAACGTCGCGTTCTTCTGTCTCTAGCATTCTGATAGATTTCTGCCACAGTGACACGTTTAGCATCTTGCCCTCTTAATGACTTCTGTATTGGCACTCGGTTGTTGATTTTCATATCTGATGCTATTGTAGGTGTTTTAAAGCTTGTCACTTGCCGAACAAGGGCCAGTTTTTCGTTTATAGGATCATAATTTTTGTATGCATCTGAGGGATCAAAAGCAACTGAATCCATTTTATCTTTAACAAAGTAGTCATTCATGGGCTTAACTATGAAACTGCCATCCCTGTTTCTAAGTTTGATATTTGTGTTTTTAACGGATACTTTTGCAAAGGAATGTTTACTCACTGTTATTTTTCGTGATGAAGTTCTTTCCGATTTTGTATCTAGTACTCCGACAATTTCTTTGGTCTCACTTGTATCTGTCAGACAATTTTCTGATACCTCGTCATCATCAATATGTGTCTTATCAACACCTGCTGTTTTAGGCCTTACTTGGTTGGAGTCTATAGTTTGTCTGTCGTGTGTATTTACACAATTTCTTGCAGGAGCTGTCTGTGGTCTAATAGTTGCTTCCTCTTCTTCGTCAACAATAGTTTCGAGAGCCCAGGGTGTGTTACCACGTGACTCCCACATAGGAGAATTAGGAGTAAGTGCCAATTCCTGTTTTTTCGCAAACGGGTCACGGCCATCCGCTGCGTCTTCTGATCGGTATAGGGAGTACATCATGTTTTTAATTTTCTCCTTGTAAAGCGCCTGTAAGGTTTTCTTCACATCTTTTTCGTCTTGTATTAGAACATTCATGTTTGAAAGAAACTCTTTATATAAATATTTGCATCTTGCCAGGTAGTCTTGATGCGCTGCACCAGGCATGCCCATATTTCCACCAGCCATCGTGATGTCAAATCCAAAATTGCGGGCGAGCTCAAACTCGTTTGTGAATGTACCCATTGTGACAATCTGAAACAGAAAACAGATATAGAATTAACCCTTTTACGACCAATGGAGTTTTCCAAAAAGTTTGATAAGTTAAAGTCAGGATGGTCCATTAAATATTTTGAGGGATAACCGGTTATTATTTCAAAAATATTAAATTTCTTTCTCTGAAGATGGATTTTGTCTTAGTAAATAGTGCAGAACCTGATAAAATGCCGCATTTCATCTGGGTCTTCGCTGTTTGCTAAATTACATGTTTAGGAGTTTCTGATCTACAAAGGGTTAACCTTAAAGCGCCAAGAAAAAATGCATCTGAAAATGTCGTCTGCTGAAGTCGTCTGCTGCAAATAATTGCCTAACATAACTGACGAATTAAGTATAGAAGCAAACAGCGTGGACCCAGAACAGACTGCTCCTATAGGAACAGTCTGCTCTGGGTCCACACTATTTGCAATAGAGGCTTCTTAAACATTTCAGCAGACGAGAAAAGCTGACGACTTTTGTTGCGATTGGTGTATTAAGGGTTAATGCCGAATAACACTTTCCCCAGATCACCTATAGAAAATAAGTTGTTGTTTTTTTATATTAAGTTTTGATAGAAAATAAGTCAAATAGTCCAAGGCATCACACAGTGGCCAATATTGAAGGCACGAAACATACAGTGATGCTGTGTTTCCCCGAAATATTTCGCATATGAATGGTCTTTCTTCTACTGCAGGCACTGCCCAGACCGCGCTCAACTACCGTCACTAGACTCTGAGGTGTGAGTTCCAGTAAATTAAGTTCTTGTAAATGGTAATCGGGCAATTTAAGTAATCTGAGTTTTCGAGAGTTTACGTTATATGGCATCGACCGTTGCGGTATATAAAACAATTCGAATTGAATATGAAACATACATGTGGATAGCTGCTGCATGCCTTTGGCTGTATTTGCTTGGTCTTAGATTCTATGTGGCATTCTTATAAGCAATTCGTCGTTCGCCTTTGCGATGACATGGTTGTCCAATATTTTAGCAATAATTAGTTGGTGTATACAATTAACCTACTTCGATCATATAGTATAATTTCACTTCGAAAAGGCAATATTAAGACAACTTAGCTCTTCCCCTCCTTGTTGCGACTTTTGTCGTCTGCTGTTGACATTTGCAAGCAGTAACATCGGCCCTGATCGGGACCCAAACTGTTTGTCACTGGTATTACTAGTACTTTAAACTCAGCAAACAACAAAAAGCTTTGCAAAGTTACCCATTATGCGAAACACGGCGTCTGATCAGGGTCTCCACTGTTTGCTTACAGAATGTTCTATCAAAATTTGAATAAGAATGAATACTACCACCCAAAAACCCTAAAAACGGAAATGGATAAGTCCAATTGATAAGAGTGGGAAATTCCATTTCGGCTGTTTCTCCTGACGTCATAGTTACGTTTGCTATGTGGATTCTGGTAGTGATTGTGGAATTTCCTAGTCATACAGTAAAACCTGTCTTAAGCGGTCACTCTAAAAAAGACCAAAATTGGCTTTCAAGACCGATTATCGCTTAATACAGGTCAATCGTATTGCAGAATGCTCCAAATTCCGCAATACTTTCGACCTTCATTAAGCTACCATTTGTCATTAAGATCTCTGTTTTGTCTATTTTTGAACGGCCGCTTAAGACAGGTTTTATTGTATTCACTTTTCAAGCTTACCCTTTGAAACAAACCACTAACCACTACGTACTCCAGTCACCTTTATAAATTGAAGTGACCAACCCGCATGAAATACAGAACACTTAACTTCATAAGTTAATCCTTTCATTCGCTTGTCAATTATGTGTTTGTCAAAATTAACGGATTATATTTTTAATAGTATTAAATCATTACTATGTGGATTAAGAGAATGGATTTGTACCAACCAAAATATTGTCTGTATCGTCTGTGCGGAAAACGAAGGACCGAATCACTCTAAGCAAATGCACAAACTTCAGTATCGGGCTCTAAGTCTTCGTCAACGCCAGAATCGGAAGAATATGAAAAAGGGTGAAGTTGATTGCCTTAAAAGATTAACATACGTGCAAAATGCGATGGTGAGTATCTTCTCCTGCATGCGCGGATCCAGAAGGGGGAGGGGCAGGGGTCCGGACCCCCCTGAAAAATCACAAAAATATAGGGTTTCTTTGCAATACTGGTCCGGATCCCCTGAAAAATCACAAAGCTACCAAGCCAGCATTCAATGTTGGGCCATCATCTGCCCACCAGCGAAACACCATTGAAATGGCGTGTCGCTGGCGGGTCGATGATGGCCCATTTATAGCGTTATTTGGATCCTCTATCCCCCCCCATCAATTAAAATAAAAAAAACGTTATCAAATTTGGACTCCCTCTGACAAAACTTTCTGGATCCGCGCATGCACGACACAAAACTGCAGTGAACATCTAATTCTCTGAGAAGGCGGCATTTCTGCACACTGTGGTTAATGTCTTAACATTTCATCAAGATGTCGTTCTGAAGTTGCTTTAGTTGGCAAAATTAAGGGTTTTGGTAGGCTAGCCTAAATAATTTGCTCTTATCGTTCAGCATGGAGTGTGGTCAATTTACACGACACAAAATCGAAGTCTCTGAGAAGGCTGCACGGCTGCTCACTGTGGTTTATATCTTAACGGTTCATCAGGGAAATTTCGAAAAAATGTCGTTCTGAAGTTGCTTCTGTTGTTAAAGGGTATTGGTTGGTCAGTCTAAATAAAACGCTCTTATCGTTCATGGATTGTGGCCAATTGTCTGTATAGAAGTACAGTGATTAACTCGGTGGCATATTTTGTCGTCTGTCGATAACCATTTCAAGCAGTTTGGAGCCAGATCAGACCCGATTAAAAGTCGGACCTGACCTGGATCAAAACTTTGGGAAACTGATGATAGTTGGCAAAATTAAGGGTATTGGTAGGCTAGCCTAAATAATATGCTCTTATCGTTCATGGAGTGTGGTCAATTAACACAACACAAACTGCAGGGATAAATCAAAGCCTCTGAGAAGGCTTTATCTGCTCACTGTGGTTTATATCTTAACGGTTCATCAGGGAAATTTCGAAAAGATGTCGTTCTGAAGTTGTTTCTGTTGGCAAAGGGTGTTGGTTGGCTAGCCTAAATAATATGCTCTTATCGTTCATGGAGTGTGGTTAATTAACACGACATAAAACTGCAGGGAGCATCGGGGCCTCTGAGAAGGCTGCATGTCTTCTCACTGTGTTTAATGTCTAAACGGTTCATCAAGCAAAATTCGAAACTATGTCGTTCCGAAGTTGCTTCTGTTGTTAAAGGGTATTGGTTGGTCAGTCTAAATAAAACGCTCTTATCGTTCATGGATTGTGGCCAATTGTCTGTATAGAAGTACAGTGATTAACTCGGTGGCATATTTTGTCGTCTGTCGATAACCATTTCAAGCAGTTTGGAGCCAGATCAGACCCGATTAAAAGTCGGACCTGACCTGGATCAAAACTTTGGGAAACTGATGATAATCCAGAAAGAATTTTTCGAAAATGTCAAGTTTGAAAAAAATCAGCAGACGACAAAATCATGCATGCAAAGAATTAACATTAAGACGCCTGAGTAGCTATTTAGAGGGCCGTGATGTCAACAAGAAGTTAAAACTAAGTGGCGATTTCCAACGAATAGCGGTTTAATCTTGATCTCGGAGTACTGGCGCCAGGTTGAACTGTATGCACAGAGGCAGGGGTCAACGACACGGCAAGCTATAGCATATACTGTCCTGCCAGCCAAGACTGACAGTGAGGTCATGTATCGTTTACAAAGTTATCAGAGACTTATCGATAGATTACGTGTGTATTAATCCTATCCGCAGGATAGGATTAATACACAAGTGGCCTTTCGATTCGCGTTAGCTCAAATGGAGTGTACAAATTAATGTTTTACTTAACAATTGTGAACAAAATATTCCGTCACTGTCACTCTTGGTTGGCACGACAGTACTTCGCGCAGCTATCCAGTGGGTGTTAATGTCTGGTAAACCCTCCATTTCTAAACGCTGGAAAGGCTCTGGTGGGCCTGGGCGGACGAGCAAGGCTCGTCTGAGTATTCCATTGAACGCTTGTTCCTTTCATCTGCTCTTCTCGTCTGCTAATGTTCTTAGGTAGTCTGTATTGCAAACAATATGGACCCAGCTGCAGATCAGACTGTCCCCCAAGGACCAGGGACCTGGGTTCATTGTGTTATCCAGTCTGAAGTGCACTTGCAGGCCTTCAGATTTATGGTGGGCCCGGGTCATTGTCCCATGATTTCAAAATATGGCCCATCACTTTCCAAGGCAGTGGGCCCAGTGGACCCATCCTTTTTAGTTGTGGAAAAATCTCACTTTAATAAAATATTCATCTTACAGCGAGTCTACGAACTCCACAAAACAGAAAGTACATGTAGATAGTTATGTCTTAAGCAGCCACTCAAAGCGGCAAGACAAAAATGTTAATAACAAATGGTAGCTTAATGAAGGTCAAACGGATTGCAGAATGCTCCCCTTGGAGCATGTGTCACTTCGGCCCACCTGTCTTGAAAAAAATCTGAAGCCCTGCACTTGAAATGGAATTGAACGAAGAATTAGCCTATACTATATATCCTGGTGAGCTGCGTTGAAACCCATGAAGGCGAAGTTATCAAGTGGGGACTAGATGCGATTGTATTTTGGCTACTTCTTCATCTACCCTCATAGTTTTTGTATGCGAGCAGTAAAAACTCTGACGAGACTGCACCGATGTAGTGGATTTTTTTTTATTAAGAACGTATATATATATATAATCTTATGCAAAATACACTATAAGCAAGTTTGTCCATGACATACATGTATTTCATATCATGCAAAATTCTTCAGAGAATCTGCAGAGGCATATAATTTGTTAGATGACATATTACAGTCGACTTTCACAAACTCGAAGCCCACGGGCCCATTTTTTTCATTTCGAGTTATCAGAAGTTCTTGTTTAAAAAGTGGTTGGTCAGCAAACACTGATTAATCAAAAATATAATTATAATGACCATTGTGGGCTTATCAGTCTTTATTTTCGAACTAATTAACCCCAGTGACATATATTAGGTCACTGTTAACCCTGACCCCGCAACAATATTTTTGTCCTGATAATGTCGTCTGCTTTTAACGCCGTCTGCATTCATGTGCTCTTCAAACTCCATTTTATCATGGAAGCAAACACTTTGAATTCGAAAAAGAAAATACATTTAATTTAGCCAGCATACAAAACTTGAAGTGTAGCCTATGCGAGCAGCGAATCATCTGGCGATTCGGCGATTTCGTACCGTCTCGCAGTTATATAGAAGCATTCGTTGCTAGACAATGCGATACCATTAATACTGAAGTGCCAAAATTTCCGATTTGGGTCTAGTTCAGTGACGGTTGGTCTTGTATGGTCCTGTGCAGACTTTCTTGCAAAAATAGAACATACTTTCAAGAAATAATTTATTTTTACCTGTTGTTGCTTATTCATAAATAAGAATTACATTTTTCTTAAAAACAAATAGTTATCTTATAATTTTATTTTGGACTCAAATTTGGTTTATTCAGTGACATATATATTAGATATACGTCGATCATTGGTTTATTCAGTGACCTATATCTATATATGTCACTGGTTTATTCTTTATTCAAAACTTAGTATTCAGTATTCATTATTTTTCTGATAATCGTTTAAAAATAGAATATTCTTTATTTTAGGACCGTTATTATTCTCTAATTATCAAAACATTTTTCTTAAAGACTTTAGGCCTATTCTCTAATAATTAGAAAATAGTTCACTAATCAAAGACAATTCACAGACACTGCTTTTGAAGACAATTAAAAACAGTTCACTGACACTTTCGACACATTTGCTATGCTTATTGGCCTATACTCGGAAAAAATATTTTTCCTGTCAAAGAAAAGTATTTTACCGTTCATCAAGACCGTTGCGTCGTAGGATCATGAACCGTTTGCATTTCTGTCTATTGTAAAAATATATCGTGTGCGTGATACGTGTGTTGATGCCACATGAAGCTTAACTGATAGATTCATATAGCCCAGTTTATTGGGCTTTATTTAGCATATTTAGGAAATTCGCCAATGTTCAATGCAAAGTATTCCGTTTGATTTTTTCTAGAACAGCGAACATGCAACTAAATAATCATCTATCTATCTATCCTCCTGTAAACCTAAACCTCCGAGGAGGACGTAAGGTGGTGTTCCGGTATATACCAGGAGCTAAAGGGTGTTAGATGGAATAAAAGCATAGAAAAAAGTGGGTGAAAAGAGTTTGTACAGTGCGATGGAGAGTGTTAGTAAAGTTAAAAAGATAAAATAGTTGCTGGTATCTAGGGAGTGGAGTGGGCTACCTGGCAAACAGCAGTACTGAACTGTGCCAAGGTAGGCAGGGTGGGTATGTGGTGTGGTAGGGCGTTCCAATGTATTATTGTCCGAGGAAAGAAGGTGAAGGTGAATCATTAGGATAATTCTCAATGAATTGTCGAAATTTGGACATTTATAAGACATATTTTATAAAATTTGACGGCGAAATGTCCATTTATTTCGGTGAACTGTCTTTAAATTAATCTTGTCTGTGAAGGGATTTCAAGATTTCAAGATTTTAATACGGATCAGGACCCCTAACCGAGGTATAGATCCAACTGTAACACATATACATGAAACAATAACAATACAAAAAAAAAAAAACATTGAAGAAAGCTTCAAAGAAGACTAGAATTGGACGACAATCCAAGACGAATGGAATGTAAATGCAGCATGAGAGCAGACCTACTGGTATCAACCGGTTAAAGAAACACTCACCCTTCCTCTTAAACAAAACAAAACAGATGAGCCAACCAAGTCAGTATAAGTTGTTGGAATAGTCCATCAGCTGGTACTGACCAGGCTGTTCCCCTGCCAATATACAGGGCAAAAGTCAAGGAAGATCCAGTGCACTACCACTTTACCGATACCAGGAGCTCTGTACTGGTTCACTCAAGAAATATGCAATAAATGACAGTTTTCAGATCTAAATGTTGCTGTGTATCACTTTAAATGTTGCTAAAATGTCCTTACAAAACTTACTGAGCTTAAACAACACCTGTATATCTTTGTTATTCATAACCTTACTGAAAATGACAGTGCTTGGATGGCGGGGCAAGCCCCTCGGGAGACACAACCTTCTCTGCTCATCAAAATAAGAGCATTCAAATAAATAATGATACTCGTCACCAAGTCTGTTTACTCTGCAAAGCTCACAATTCCGGTCATCCCTCTCAACACCCCAAAATCTACCAAGTTCTATAGGTAATTTATGATTTAAGCACCTAAAATGACAAAAAGCCATAGCTAAATCATTGGGGAGCAAATGAAAATATTGCTCAAATACTAAGTCTGTTTTAAATATTCTATAATTGAGACATTTAGCTGAGTTAAAAACTGATTCTCTCCAAACCTGTTTAAAATTTTCTATAAGTTTTAACTTAACCATCTTGCTTATAGATTGCGGCACATGTGCAGTGTCTTGAGAATTCCACATATCATTAAGACCACTTGATATAAGGCATTCTTTGATACATAACAGCCACCTAGAGTGAAAAAGGTCTCTCTGGTGCATTGAGAGTAAGATTTTATACAGTCTATAAGCAATTTTATCATGTTTTCCATTTATAATGCGTTGCCAAAAACCAACCATTCTTGATTTGCATAGAATATTGATAGGATATCTTCCTAGTTCACCATATAACATTACATTAGGTGTGGTCTTTTTAACTTTGAGAATGATTTTGTAGAACTGGGTACACAACCTTTCTAGTATATCAGAATTTTCGAAACCAGTTGTTGGCTCTGATCTTGGAATCTATCTGAACTTGGAATAATTTCTGATTCCAAGTTGAGACATAAGCATCTCGAGATCAAAGGTGGCATATCCTATGACGCAATAGAGTCTGGAGACATATTGTTTAAAATAAACAGCTGATAAATACTGGAAATGAATTGCTTGGCTGGTGCAGACATATTTGCTCGAGTCAAGGTATAGTATGATATATATTGTATGACAGTCAGTAGAAATGGCGGAACAGGAAAGCATCAAATTCCGGTGTCTCACCGGCGGAAAAGCTTTAGCCTAAAGTTTAGGCATATTTCGACCGCCGCCTAATTTCGACCACCTAATTACTTTGTTTCACAAAAATCTTGGCGCACCTCTGGTTTACCGGGCGCAGTTTATGATGTAAGACTAAATCTTAACATTCTGCATGTTAAATAATGGGAGCTGCGCCCCCACACCCCTGCTTCCTTTTCGTGTCATTTGAAGCCTGAAGGCCATGTTGTTACAATCTTTTCGGATTCTTATATGGTAGAAACCCCAATTCAACAAATAGAATAGAATGCGCCCGGTAAACCAGAGACTACCCAAAATCTTAATAGTCTGAATTTATAGCTCTATATTCTATCTATCTAATGTACTTGCTTCGCCCATACTTGCATGAGCATTACACCAGGGAGTGCTAATTTTGATAAAATAAAAAAACAACAACAACAAAAAGCAGAAAAAAATACACAAAAACTTTTGGCTGAATTTTTGTTTAAATATGGTGTGCCCTAACTCCTCTGTGAACTGGATATTGGCCCTTACTCTTGCGCTCTTGCTCTTGGGCTGATAGATAATAAAACAATAACCAAAACAATAGGACTTGAAAGTAACAAACAGTTAGGAACCTGACCAGGCTTGACAGAATATGCCTGGCATTCTGTCAGGCCTGATCTGGACCCAAACTGTTTGAAAACTTTATAGACATAGAAATTTTTTCTAAAGACACCAGCTGCCTTTGGCGGCTTCGACAACCCCGGAAGGGGGTGGTTGAGGTGTCTTTAGACTGTAAACACTTGCTGTTTCCGTAGGGCCTGCGGTAGTTTCCACCCCATGTCGAAGAAATACGAAATTAAGCAAACGTCACAGGGGTCTGTTACTCAACACCGAAGGTGTTTTTTACTCAACACCGAAGGTGTTCTAAACAACTTATTGTAAGAATATGCTAACAGAAATGTGGTTATATTCGAATATATTTATGTACATTTGAAATAGTTGATATTTAAAATTTTTAGCGTAACCGCCCAAGGTTACGGAAACTAATTATTCTACAGGTTCAAACATTTTTTTTTCGCCAGCTTATGGATCCTTGAGGACAGACAAATGCGGGTACCAGCACTAAGGCCTTAGCAACTGTCAAAAGCTTCGAAATATCTGAAATTTGCTATTTTGTGGAAAATGTGCAACAGTCGACAGTGATCGATTGCCATTATATATAATAATAGATTGGGGACGTTCCCTGATGATGTGATGATGCAGAAGCCTCGAGGCAGAAGCGGGGGATGCGCTTACCAGAACTCGGGGGATCTAAAGTGAAAGTAGACCTCAGGCTCAGTGTAAGTGTTCTCAATTTTCACGGCTTTCTCCTTTCTTTCTCCCTACTTGCAACTTGTGCAACAATTACTTCACAGTACTACACACTGTGCAGAAAAACTTCCAAGCCATGGATGTAAACAAATACATGTACATACAGACTCCCATTGGATTATTGATTTTTTGAAGTTATAGGTCATCATTACGCTGTACAATGTGAGGTACTGTTCAGTCATGCTTTCCAACTGTTTTACTGCGGAGAAGCCAGTTTTCAACCACAGGATGGGATTCCGCTGTAGGTATTTCTTTACCAAATGCCATTATTTAATATAATGACACCTGCTTGATTATTTTCATAATCGTTTAATTATTGATTTGGGCAGAGTCCCGAGAAAATCTGACTTCGTTGCATGCGAACAACAAATGCGCAGACCTGCCTGAGCATTGGCACAGACTGATCAGCGCCTTTGTTATTCCCTCTGAGGAAAGTATAATTGATAAACTTGCACAAAGTACACACAACATTTCAGCATTCTAGCTCATAGTCTCTGTAACTGAGCAGGTTGGTTTGAGTGACATGGTCTGAACCCCTGAGACAGGTTTTCTTGTGTTGGGGCCCATTTATCAAAATCATGCTCTCTAAGATCCAGTTTTAACCCCCTCAAATTGACAAAATGTTTTTTTTCTAATTTCTAAATCAAAGAACATGTCAGGCGATAAAGTATGTTGAAAATGTTTTGAATTAACCTGATATGAGCATGCATCCTAAGTTGTGAAGTGCTTGATGTCAATGTTGTTATTCCATTATGGATATATATACATGTGCCACCTACAGGTTCCTAAATCAGCCCAAGAATTTTCAGTTCCCTCAACATTCATTTGGCGTAAAGAAGCCTGAGCAGAGAAGTTTTCAGCCGTCGTGGTTCAACAGCAGGCTCTGGCTTTATTATGTCATTTGTGCATGTTGCCTTGTCTACAAGGAAATTTGCACGTCAAAATCCAGACAACTTATACATTTTGATGGGTATTCTACTGAAAAAACGTTTATTACATTTTGTATATCTTTTTGAAAATATTAGTCTTTGAAGTGCCACCAAGTCATGATAGTGCTAATAGTAAAGCCTGTCTGGACATGTAGGTGAAATAATGTCAAAGAAGCATGCAGAATCGTGGCTGTCTGAAAAAGATTTTGTCAAGAATTCAGTTTCTTGCGCGTCAAGGAATATCTTTTCGAGCGAAAGTTTGTGACCAAAACGATTGAAATCTGGTCCAAAGTTCCAAACTCATCAGTTTGACAAAGAAAGCATTAAAAACGCACATAAAGCCGCTTAAAATTCAAAAAATTCTCTGGGGAGGTCCCTCAAACCACCTAATGAGAGGGAGTCTTCCCCCGTCTCGTCCTCTCCCCAGTCTTATACCTTCAGCACTCGATGGTCTCTTCTGCCAGACCACTTTCAAATGCTATGCAACGGCCCTGGTCTTGCTGCCAAAGCCAATTTGGCTCTTACAGTTACTTTAGGGTTATTCTCCTGGCTAAGGTAGATTTTAAAACAAAATGTAGACAGATCTATATGTGTCAAAGGCATTTTTCGGCTATAAGTTGAACTTTGCTGTCATCCAGTCATATGAAATATCGTCTGACTGATGCCGTCGTTTGCTCATCAGTGGATTTACTTGTGGTCTGACAAGAGGAGCATAGTCAAAGGACCAACTGTCAGGTGTGTAATTTGCGCAGAAAAGTCGCTGCTTGTGCCGAAAACACTGTTTTAATCGAATCAAAAGCAGTATTGGTTAAATTGTTAACCCGCAATTGATATGCTATTTACTGCACTGTCACAGTCAGATATTTTGTGTGCAATGCGGGAACTATAGTCCTGCCGCAATAATAAGAAACCCGAAAATCTGGAATATTATTTTATTACTTGCATTTTTCCGACAATTTAGCTCAAATCTGGATTTAGATTATCCTGCAGTGTCAGAAGAAAATTGTTTGAAGAATCTCTTACCACTGACCTGACCCCTAAACTCTTGGGAATTTGGACATTTTTAGGCTTTCTGAAAAGCGGGGGGAATTTAAACGTTGTAACAGCCATGTGGCAGCCTGTATATTTGTACTTCAATTTCTACAGTTAACTGTCAAAAGCATCAAACTTTTTTCCTTTTATCTTTCTTTTACTACTGGCACGATCGCACTTTTAAAAGCGCGTTTGCTTTGTACAAGTCAGTTTTATTTTTCAGCACGATAGTATCGATTCAATCAATGTAGATCCAGATCCAACTAATCCAATACGATCAGTTTGATCCGGTTAAATACTGTTTCCTATGTTTGTAAGGACATTTTCTACTAAAACACCGTGATGTGGTTATTATGGACAGTTTGTCAAATTCTGCCTGAAATTATTCACGATTATTGAATGCTCAAGGTCATATAAATTGGAAACGTACATCCAAAGTGATTTATTCGCAATCCTAATTTATGCAGCAGTACCTTATATGTACGATACTCTTTATGCTATACTGAACAAAAGTGAAAACGCTACACTACAATATTCTATATTTTGTGAAAAAGTATTTGACGAAAAGTATTTACTAAAGCTTAATAATGTTTTCCAGACCTCCAGCAAATGATTCGTCGAATTTCCACCAATTTGTCTCTTTTGAAGTCTGAGTTATGTTCCTTTTTGTGTTTAACCATTCCAAGGTGGTACTTCTTTTGTGGATCATTTGTGTTATTTATGTTTTGTGTTTGTCATGCTTTCACATCTGTTCATTGCTGCCTTGTGGTCACCTGCCGGGAAAGGGCTGGCCTCTTGGCTCTTGTTTGTGATGTTTATCGTGTTTTTGTCACTTTCCCATGTGGTATCCTGGGTCAGGTGTGTAACTTGATCGTATCGTTTCCTGATCTTTGCCATCTTGCTTACTTTATTTACTGAATTATGCAATCGCGCATGGGCAAAAAACATTGTTATGTTTATCAGATTTATCATACTTATGCTGCAGTAAAACACAAGAAAGCTGACTTATCACTTGAAAGAAGCGCAGAAATCAATTTAGAATTTATCAAATTTGTAAAAAAAAATATAAATCGTCTCCCTTTGACGAAAGATGGGGAATATTAAATGTTTGGTAATCTTCGATTTATCACGATTTTCAATAAATTTCTTTTGCCAGATCAGGTAGACCTATCAGCATATTGTTCCTACCATTTCTCGACCAGTAATGTTCTCAGACTAAGATGCAACAACACATTGATTTTCCAATAGAGATTTCAGGGATAAAATTTAAAGCTTGGCCAATTTGATGAAAACCCTGTTTTCTAAGGTTGCTTTTCCAGGGGTGTAAATTCTCCAAATAAGTTACTCGCCCTTCATGTCCCAATTTTTCTATGAGATGCTGTAAATTGAAAAAGTACCACACAAATTGTCAAAACTTTTACTCGCCCAGCATAACATTTTACTCGCAAATGCGAGCGGGCGAGTGGAATTTTACACCCCTGTTTTCTAAACGATCAAAAGATTTTTTTGATAAATCTTTCACTCATTTCTGGTTGTTACAAGTCTAGACTACCATTTCTTTCAGTCGGATTTGGTTGGCAGTGGATTTCTGAAGGCCTAAGCTACATTGTATATGAGCTTTCCGTTCAAATTTGTAAGCTGAAAAATTGAACCCCTGTCACATTTAAATGACTTTCGTGTGTTGCTTTACAGTACTGGCGTGCATCATTTTGCATATAAATGGCAAACAATTCAGGTGTAGCGTTTTTGCTTTTGTTCAGTATATAATCGAGTGATTTAGTCAACCGTTGCATATTATTAATAAACTGGGTCACTTTATGTCCATTCTACCAACAGTAATACTCACCTGTTGAAAAGAACCAAATATATGCCAAAATTCCATCTAATTACAGAAAAACACAGCAAAAACATCAGGTTGAAAATTTTGCCAAAAAATACTGCAGCTTTTTATACACGCATATTGAAAAGTTCAAGAGAAAATAACGTGAAAAGATGCTCTTAAAGTTGATTTTTTGCGTTTCTTATTAATGCGGCAGTACTATAGCACTAGTGTAAGTTTGCAACTAGGATCTGATTTCAAAAGAAGAATCTATTTTGTTTTCCACCGTTTCTAAAAAAAGTGTACTCGCTGGCATTTCAATTAGTTTTACATCTGATTTGTAGGTACTGCCTTCTGGGCAATGCAAATATAGCCCATCATGATACCGGCATTGAAATACTGCGGTGGTGCGAAATCTCGGTTAAAACGGCCCACTTTGCAATCAAAGAAAAGCTCAAAGAGAGTGCTGTTATAAAGAAAGATGGCAAAAAGCAGATGACAACAGGGGTGAGAGACCTCTGTGTGAAGATTGGAAACCTGGCAGATCATGGCTGGTTTTGTTGTACAGTTGAAGAGCATGGAATCTGTTTTGTTTGTTTTGTTTGATTTGATTCTTTATGTCCCATCAACAATCTTTCAGTTAAACAGGGACGGGTCTTTCTGGGTTGAACCAGTACTAAGCTAGGATAAATATGTCTTGCTCAAGGACCACAACGCAGTGACGCTGGTGGGGCTCAAACTCGCGGCCCCTCGGTCACGAGTCAAGCACTCTACCACTGAGCCACTGCGCTCCCATGGAATCTGTACCAAATTGCAGTCTGTAATCAGTCCATTCAAAGCCTCTATTGCCGAGAATTAACTTTTTTTTAAAAAATCTTTCAGAAACCATGGCAGAATGTCAAAAGTTATGATTTGGAATTTGGAGGCATTCTGTAGGTCCTGATCTGAGTCCGGTTATCAGCAGATGACAAAAGTCACTGCTAGCAGGAAAGGGTCAATATATATTTTTTGTGGTGCTAGTGCTCTGTCGGTTTTATCGATGGAAATATAATTATTATGTAGGTGAGCAGGCAATTTAATGGTAGTGTAATGTAGAGCTGCAACGATTCACTGAAAGTGTATTGTATCAAGATACTTTTTCTGACGATACGCGTATCATATCATGAGGTCATTTCATGATACATAAACGATACAGCATTTCGTGTTATATATTACATGCTGATTAAGAAATGAATTTAAAAGTATATGTTTTTGTTCAAAAGGAATGTTTTTCCTTTTTAATTTTTTCTGCTTAAATTAGTATACCCTTTTCCATGATAAACTTTTGATCTATCCTGTTTTGAAACAGTATCAGCTGGTTTCTGAGAATCCAGCTAATCTTAATATACATGGTTTTCAGCTCTGCTTTTAAATACATGCTAATAATTGGAATATTTTAAATAAATTTGATAAAAACTTGAAAAGAGTGTAGTACATAAAACATCCAGTATGACAAAGATTAATTCATGTATTTGGGTATTTCTCCTAATCTCATAGATCTATGTTATTTCTAAGGTTCTCGAGTTGTCAAAAATGTATCTCGACACATATCGTATCGTGAGGCAAATATTCTGATACATATTGTATTGTGAGGTAACTGTATGGTTGCAGCCCTACACATACCATGAGTCCAGTCCAGTCCCCAACATTGCACAGCCCCTAACATTGCACACTAGACAAAATGCGGTCTTGGTGAATTATTATCACTTTTTGGGGTAGATAAATGATCCTCATGTCAACCTCAGTCATTGAAGTCAATAATTGTATAATATTATACCGTGTATTTATACCCCGCCACTTTAAAAAGTGTGGGCTATTATGTTATGCCCTCCGTTCAAAAAATTACGTTAAGTGTCCATCCGTG
This sequence comes from Loripinus fragilis, assembly GCA_964019695.1. Taxonomy (NCBI): domain Eukaryota; kingdom Metazoa; phylum Mollusca; class Bivalvia; order Lucinida; family Lucinidae; genus Loripinus; species Loripinus fragilis. Next base: position 110,629,151 of record OZ026514.1, on the reverse strand, counting down.
GGCACAAATGTCCGTCCATAGTCACCACTTTGTTCCCGCTCTCTATCTTGAGCATTTTTTTTCACGGATTTTCTTCAAGCTTTGTTTTAGAGTTGATATTGGGGAAAAGTGGTTTGGGATTGTAGATGGGTAAATTTTGACAAGTAAACTCAGAGTTATTGCCCTTGATTTGTGTTGAAAATTGGTTTCAGTGCACCATATTGAGCAATTTACGTCCTTTTTTCTTCAAACTTTGTACATGTATATGAGTTGATATTGGGGAGGAGTGGTTTGGGATCATAGATGGGCAAATTTTGTCAAATAAGCACAGAGTAATTGCCCTTTATTTACAAAATGTATGTGGAAAATTGGTTTCCGTGATCTATCCTGAGCATTATTTGATCAATTTTCTTCAAACTTTGCATGAGAGTTGTTATTGGGAAGGAGCATGTTGTTTAATTTAATCAAATGACTACAGACTTATGACCCTTGATTTGAAAATATGATGAAATTTTGTATAAAAATAAGATCTAGGTTAGAACAACTGCATTTAAATTTTCATACATCTTTAACTGAGTTATGGCCTTCGATTTATGGATTAATTTGTCTTTGTATTGAAAATATTTCGAGGCAGGGTATGATGCATGCCTACAGCTGCTCTTTTATTTTTTCCTAACTGTGTATAAAATGACATGTATGCAAAATTCCAATTCTCGGGGTTTGCATGGTCATGTTCCCAAGATGCGGAGATAAAAAAACACCTGACCCCCCCCCCCCCCAAAAAAAAAAAAATTTGTTTATTAAAGACATGAGTTTTATTTCAATGGAGAAATGATATTGTGTGAGTACATAGGAGATTGTTTCAACGGATGATTATTTCAAGGAGGATGGGTACTGTACATAGAATTAGATGATTATATGGAGGCTTATTTCAAGGAGGATGGATACCGTACATATAATTAGATGATTTCATGGAGGCTTATTTCATGGAGGCTGGATACTGTTGATTACTCAGAAGATATACTCATTTAGAATATTTCATTTTCATTGGAGTATAATTAGAGGAAGAATATGTTGTGAATACATAGGTGATTGTTTCAATGGTAGATTATTTCAAGGAGGATAGATATATATACATTTGGGATATTTAAATGGATAATTATTTCAAGGAAGTAATGGTGGATGGATCAATAGAGTATTATTTCATGGAGAAAGGATATTAAGTGAGTACATATGAGAATATTTCAATGAATGATTATTTCAAGGAGGATGGACAATTTTTATTACATAGAAATTATACTTATTAAGAGTATTTCAATGGAGCATTATTTCAAGGAGTAATGGGGGATGAATCATTGTGTTAGTACATAAAAGATCATTTCAAGGAGGATGGATATTATTTTTTGATACATGTACATGTACCTTGGAGAATTATTACAAGGAGTAATGGTGGACCAGGATCATTTGAGTATTTGAGTATGGACATTGTTTGATTACATAGAATATACTCATTTGGAATATTTCAGTGGAGTATTATTTCTTTCTTTCTCTATATACTGCCAGACCCTCTTGCAAGTATTATCGGCAGGTGTACTTTGTACACTCGGATTGCAGGATGAAAGCCTACAAGTAACCATATCTAAATTACTGTACGGTTCTTTAACCTGCACAGGGGGTGACTTTCCCTGCACAGGGGACATCCAGTTAACGTCTCGATCCGAAGGACGATGCACTTATCTAGCCTCATCCCTGCAAATGACACTAGAGAAAGCGTGTTTGGAGTAATGGAGGATTGATTGATAGAGGATTATTTCAATGGAGGTAGGATAATGTGTGAGTACATAGAATATTTCAATGGAGTATTAATATAATTTATTTCAAGAAGTAATAGAGTATGGTTCGATAGAGTATTATTTCAATGGAGGAAGAATATTGTGTGAGTACAAAGGCGATTATTTCATTTTGTTGATTATTTCAAATGAAAATATATGGGGTCCTCATTTGAAATAATTTTTCGATGGATATGCTCATGCATTTGGGCTTATAGAAAAATGAAATGGAAAATATACTCATTTAGGCTTATTTCAATGTGGAGGATAGATATTGTGTGATTACATAGTGGTGGATTATTTCAAAGAATAATGGAGGATGAATCAATAGCGTATTATTTCAATGGAGGAAGAATATTGTTTGAGTACATAGATTATTTTGATGGAGGATTATTTCAAGTATGATAGATATTATTTGATTACAAAAAAAATACATTTGGAATATTATTGATGATTTCAAAAGTATAGCTAACAGTAGCATAAGTAAAGTAGGGTTTTGTATCAGAAATGAGATTTGAATAAGCTTTATTTCTGAAAATAGTGTCATAGGCCTATTCTATGTCACTTATCTAGAAGAGGAGATCTAGCAAGTTATCGTTTCAGACTTATCGGTTGGGACCAGTTATTATTGATATTGAGTTCTTTCGTATAAGCTGCTGAGATAGCTGCAATATCGCCAGTTTTGTATCATCAATCAAAGTAATAAGAAATTGACAATAAACTTAGATAAATGAGATTATGATAAGCTGATATCTGACAATAGTGTCATGGGACTATTCTAGAAATTTATAGTTTCAGACTTATACGTTGGGACCAGTTATTATTGATATTGAGTTCTTTCGTATAGGCTGCTGAGATAACTGCAATATCATCACTTACTTAGCAATGGAAGTACATGTAATTAAAAATTAACAATATAAGTAGAAAGTGTTGGTCTCTTTTTATAAGTTGGAAGAATGATTATCATCACCAAAGGTGTGCACCTTCCATCTCGGTCGGCCCTCAACCTGCTCTTTGAGTTTTTACAGAATATTAGGGATGATTTATATGTCTGCTGCCTATAATGTAACTAACAAAGTGGTCCGTAAGTAGCTGCCCAGCCTCTTTCCAGAAATCGAAATAAAAGAGAAGCAGATTGATGGACACTAACAGTTCTCTATGTGCATTTAAAAACATTATCAAGGTATATTATGTATGTATGTATATATATATATATATATATATATATATATATATATATATATATATATATATATATATATATATATATATATATATATATATATATAGGTTTAACTTGAGGTTTTCTTTAGCTCTGACTATCTGTGAGTCATGAGCCCTTTTCTTTGTTTCATCATGGAGTGTTAATTTGATTAGAGTGTTTTCCATGATGATACATTGCATTAGTTAGATGGCCTCCATGCGAGCTGAACATTTCTTGTACTTCAACAACAGCAGAATCTAGGGCGAAGATTTGGTACCAGTAAAATGCATTTAAGCCCACCGGTGGCTTAGGCTGCTGTCCGTTCTAAGGCGGTGGTTCTGTTGTTGTTGACTTTTTGTTTATTGTTACTCCCATTGTGGGAGTCTGTAATTGTTCTAGGTTTTGTTGTACGTTACTTTATATCCATTCTAGTATTGCAATCATCTTGATGGGGAAGAGAGGCTGATTGCTTTGCTTAATTTGTCTTCCTGGTGTCTCGTGATGGTTGAGTGGCTCTCCCTCGCAATGCCACGGGGTTGTCTGCAGTTTGTGATTGTGGTATTTCCTGATCATACTCACTATTTTAGATATACACAATATTTGAGAGTAAAATTAATTGTAAACATTTTCATACCCATCAGTTCCAACATATATTTTGGGTGCTCAAAGATGTGAGAGATGATATAAGGAAGGAGTGTTATGGGATTGCATATCTTAATTTGTAAAATAAATACAGAGTTAAGGCCCTTGATTTGAATCTTGAACAGAGTTAATGCCCTGATGTATGTGATTTTTTATACATGTATCTTCAGTTTAAATGGTGAAAATATGATGAAAGTTGTATTTGCCTGATGTATACTAGATCTATGCTGAGACAACTTCAGTAAGTTTTTTCATAAATTTCTCCTTCGTGACTACATTCAGAAATTTTTTACCTTTTAATCCAACCCACATGTTGAGGGTGTGTGTAAGGAGAGAATATGTGCTTGCATGGAGCTATATGCTCCATTCCCTTTAATTTGTTATGCAACATGACCATGTTCTGAAAAAGTTGAATTTTGACTTTTTGACTCACAGGGTCTGGTGGGGGAGGGGGGTCTGAGGGCTTAAGATTTGCTACCAAGTTGTTGCAATTGTGGTTACCTTTAATTTGATATGCAACATGCCCATGTTCTGAAAAAGTTAATTTTGACCCGTCCCCTAGGGCTATGGGGGAGGGGTATGCATGCAAAATATTTGCTATCATGTTGCTACGTATTTAGCATATTCTGACACCTCTAATTGCATTTCATGGAAATATTCCAAGATTGGGCTTTCCCAACTTGGAATATCACTTATGTTAAGTGATTTGGTGTGTTACAGCATTAATTAGGTAAATTTACTGTGAAAAATGATACTTATTGTGGAAAAAGACATATTTATTTAGGGTTTTAGCATATTTGTACTCATCTAATTGGATTTCATGGAAATATTCCAAGATGGGGCATATCTCAACTTGGATTATCACTTGTTTCAAGTGATTTGAAGTATTTTCGCATTAATTAGGTAAATTTACTATAACAAATTAGACCTTTTGTGGATACAGACATATATATTTAGGTTTTAGCATATTTGGACACATCTAATAGGATTTTATGGAAATATTCCAAGATGGGGCATTTCCCAACTTGGAATATCACTTGTTTCAAGTGATTTGGTGTGTTTCATTATTAATAAGGTAAAGTTACTGTGACAAATGAGACCTTTTGTGGAAACAGACATATCAGTTTATGTACTTAGCATGTTTGGACACATCTAAGTGAATTTCATGGAAATATTCCAAGATGGGACATTTTCCGACTTGGAGTATCACTTGTTTCAAGTGATTTGTGTGTTTCAGCATTAATTAGGTAAAGTTACTGTGACAAATGATACACACAGTGGAAACAGACATATATTTATTTAGGTATTTAGCATATTCTGACACCTTTAATTGCATTTCGTGGAAATATTCCAAGATTGGGCATTTCCCAACTTGGAATATCTATCACTTATGTTAAGTGATTTGGTGTGTTACAGCATTAATTAGGTAAATTTACTGCGAAAAATGATACTTATAGAGGAAACAGATATATTTATGTAGGGTTTTAGCAAATTTGTACTCATCTAATTGGATTTCATGGAAATATTCCAAGATGGGGCATTTCCAAACATGGAATATTACTTGTTTCAAGTGATTTGGTGTGTTTCAGCATTACTTAGGTAAAATTACTTTGACAAATGAGACCTTTTGCGGAAACAGACATATTTATTTAGGTTTTAGCATATTTGGACACATCTTATAGGATTTTATGGAAATATTCCAAGATGGGGCATTTCCCAACTTGGAATATCACTTGTTTCAAGTGATTTAATGTGTTCAGCATTAATTAGGTAAAGTTACTGTGACAAATGACACCTTTTGTGGAGACAGACATTTTTATTTAGGTTTAAGCATATTTGGACACATCTTATAGGATTTCATGGAAATATTCCACGATGGGGCATTTCCAAACATGGAATATTACTTGTTTCAAGTGATTTGCTGTGTTTCAGCATTAATTAGGTAAAATAACTTTGACAAATGAGACATTTTGTGGAAACAGACATATATATTTAGGTTTTAGCATATTTGGACACATCTTATAGGATTTTATGGAAATATTCCAAGATGGGGCATTTCCCAACTTGGAATATCACTTGCTTTAAGTGATTTGTTGTTGTTCAGCATTAATTATGTAAAGTAACTGTGTAAAATTAGAATGGGAAATTTTTTATATGTACTTAGCATATTTGTCCACATCTTATAGGATTTCATGAAAATATTCCAAGATGAGGCATTTCTCAACTTGGAATATCATTTGTTTCAAGTTATTTGGTATGTTTCAGCATTAATTAGGTAAAATTACTTTGACAAATGATACCTTTGTGGAAACAGACATATTTATTTAGGTTTTAGCATATTTGGACAAATCTAATAGGATTTCATGGAAATATTCCAAGATGGGGCATTTCCCAACTTGGAATATCACTTGTTTTAAGTGATTTGGTGTGTTTCAGCATTAATTATGTAAAGTAACTGTGTAAAATGAGAGCTTTTGTGGGAAAAAAAAACATATCAATTGATGTACTTAGCATATTTGGACACATCTTATAGGATTTCATGAAAATATTCCAAGATGAGGCATTTTCCAACTTGGAATATCAATTGTTTCAAGTGATTTGGTATGTTTCAGCATTAATTAGGTAAAGTAACTGTGACTAATGAAACCTTATGTGGAAACAGACATATATATTTAGGTTTAAGCAAATTTGGACACATCTTATTGGATTTTATGGAAATATTCCAAGATGGGGCATTTCCCAACTTGGAATATCACTTGTTTTAAGTGATATGGTGTAGTTCAGCATTAATAATGTTAAGAAACTGTGTAAAATGAGACCTTTTGTGGGAAAAAAACATATCAATTTATGTACTTAGCATATTTGAACACATCTTATAGGATTTCATGAAAATATTCCAAGATGAGGCATTTCTCAACTTGGAATATCATTTGTTTCAAGTGATTGGTATGTTTTAGCATTAATTAGGTAAATTTACTTTGACAAATGATAGCTTTGTAGAAACAGACATTTATTAAGGTTTTAGCATATTTGGACAAATCTAATAGGATTTCATGGAAATATTCCAAGATGGGGCATTTCCCAACTTGGAATATCACTTGTTTCAAGTGATTTGGTGTGTTTCAGCATTAATTAGGTAAAGTTACTGTGACTAATGAAACCTTATGTGGAAACAGACATATATATTTAGGTTTTAGCATATTTGGACACATCATATAGGATTTTGTGGAAATATTCCAAGATGGGGCATTTCCCAACTTGGAATATCACTTGTTTCAAATGATTTGGTGTGCTACAGCATTAATTAGGTAAAATTACTGTGAAGATGATACTTATTGTGGAAACAGACATATTTATGTAGGATTTTAGCATATTTGTACTCATTTTATTGGAATTTATGGAAATATTCCAAGATGGGACATTTCCCAACTTGGAATATCCCTTGTTTCAAGTGATTTGGTGTGTTTCAGCATTAATAAGGTAAAGTTACTTTGACAAATTAGACATTTTGTGGAAACAGACATATATATTTAGGTTTTAGCATATTTGGACAAATGTAATAGGATTTTATGGAAATATTCTAAGATGGGGCAATTCCCAACTTGAAATATAACTTGTTTTAAGTGATTTGGTGTGTTGCAGCATTAATTATGTAAAGTAACTGTGACAAATGAGACCTTTTGTGGAAAAAAAAATTATGTCCTACTTAGCATATTTGGACAAATGTAATAGGATTTCATGGAAATATTCCAAGATGGGGCATTTCACAACTTGGAATATCACTTGTTTCAAGTGATTTGGTGTGTTTCAGCATTAATTAGGTAAAGTTACTGAGACAAATGAGACATTTTGTGGAAACAGACATGTTTATTTCGGTTTAAGCATATTTGGACACATCATATAGGATTTCATGGAAATATTCCAAGATGGGGCATTTCCCAACTTGGAATATCACTTGTTTCAAGTGATTTGGTGTGTTGCAGCATTAATTATGTAAAGTTACTGTGACAAATGAGACATTTTGTGGAAACAGACATGTATATTTCGGTTTAAGCATATTTGGACACATCATATAGGATTTCATGGAAATATTCCAAGATGGGGCATTTCCCAACTTGGAATATCACTTGTTTCAAGTGATTTGGTGTGTTTCAGCATTAATTAGGTAAAGTTACTGTGACAAATGAAACCTTTTGTGGAAACAGACATTTATATTTAGGTTAAAACATATTTGGACACATCATATAGGATTTCATGGAAATATTCCAAGATGGGGCATTTCCCAACTTGGAATATCACTTGTTTCAAGTGATTTGGTGTGTTTCAGCATTAATTAGGTAAAGTTACTGTGACAAATGAGACATTTTGTGGAAACAGACATGTATATTTCGGTTTAAGCATATTTGGACACATCTTATAGGATTTCATGGAAATATTCAAAGATGGGACATTTCCCAACTTGGCATATCTCTTGTTTCAAGTGATTTGGTGTGTTTCAGCATTAATTAGGTAAAGTAACTGTGACAAATGTGACATTTTGTGGAAACAGACATATATTTTTAGGTTTTAGCACATTTGGACACATCTTATAGGATTTTATGGAAATATTCCAAGATGGGGCATTTCCCAACTTGAATATCACTTGTCTTAAGTGATTTGGTGTAGTCCAGCATTAATTATGTAAAGTAACTGTGTAAAATGAGACCTTTTGTGGGAAAAACATTTCAATTTAAGTACTTAGCATATTTGGACACATCTTATAGGATTTTATGAAAATATTTCAAGATGGGGCATTTCTCAACTTGGAATATCATTTGTTTCAAGTGATTAGGTGTGTTTCAGCATTAATTAGGTAAAGTTACTTTGACAAATGATACCTTTGAGGAAACAGACATATGTATTTAGGTTTTAGCATATTTGGACAAATCTAATCGGATTTCATGGAAATATTCCAAGATGGGGCATTTCCCAACTTGGAATATCACTTGTTACAAGTGATTTGGTGTGTTTCAGCATTAATTAGGTAAAGTTACTGTGACAAATGAAACCTTTTGTGGAAACAGACATATATATTTATGTTTAAGCATATTTGGACACATCATATAGGATTTTATGGGAATATTCCAGGATGGGGCTTTTCCCAACTTGGAATATCACTTTTTTCAAGTGATTTGGTGTGTTTCAGCATTAATTAGGTAAAGTTACTGTGACAAATGAAACCTTTTTTGGAAACAGACATATATATTTAGGTTTAAGCATATTTGGACACATCATATAGGATTTCATGGAAATATTCCAAGATGGGGCATTTCCATGAAATCCTATTAGATGTGTCCAAATATGCTAAAACCTAAATAAATGTTCGTTTCCACAACAGGTCTCATTTGTCACAGTAACTTTACCTAATTAATGCTGTAACACACCAAATCACTTGAAACAATTGATATTCCAAGTTGGGAAATGCCCCATCTTGGAATATTTCCATGATTTCCTATTAGATGTGTCCAAATATGCTAAGCACCTACATAAACACGTCTGTTTCCACTATAAGTATCATTTGTCACAGTAAATTTACCTAATTAATGCTGAAAAACACCAAATCAGTTGAAACAAGTGATATTCCAAGTTGGGAAATGCCCCATCTTGGAATATTTCCATGAAAGCATTTAATATGTGTCTAAATATGCTTAAACCTTAATAAATATGTCTGTTTCTAGAAAAGGTCTCATTTGTCACAGTAAATTTGCCTAATTAATGCTGAAAAACACAAATTAACTGGAAACAAATGATATTCCAAGTTGGGAAATGGCCCATCTTGGAATATTTATATGAAATCTAATTAGATGTGTCCAAATATGTTAAGTACCTAAACCGATATGTCTGTTCTCACTATAAGTATCATTTGTCACATGCTTTTTACCTAATTTATGTTAAAACACACCAATTTACTTGAAACAAGTTATATTCCAAGTTGGGAAATGCCCCATCTTGGAATATTTCCATGAAAACCTATTAGATGTGTCCAAATATGCTAAGCACCTACATAAATACGTCAGTTTCCACTATAAGTATCATTTGTCACAGTAAATTTTGTTAATTAATGCTGAAAAACACCAAATCACTTGAAACAGGTGATATTCCAAGTTGGGAAATGCCCCATCTTGGAATATTTCCATTAAATCCTTTAAGATGTGCCCAAATATGTTTAAACCTAAATGAATATGTCTGTTTCATCAAAATATCTCATTTGTCACATGTTTTTACCTAATCAATTTTAAAACACATCAATTTACTTGAAATAAGTTACATTCCAAGTTGGGAAATGCCTCATCTTGGAATTTTTCCATGATATCCTATTAGATGTGTCCAAATATACTAAGCACCTACATAAACACGTCTGTTTCCACTATAAGTATCATTTGTCACAGTAAATTTACCTAATCAATGCTGAAAAACACCTAATCAGTTGAAACAAGTTATATTCCAAGTTGGGAAATGCCCCATCTTGGAATATTTCCATGAAATCATTTAATATGTGTCCAAATATGCTTAAACCTAAATTAATATGTCTGTTTCTAGAAAAGGTCTCCTTTGTCACAGTAAATTTACCTAAGTAATGCTGAAAAACACCAAATCACTTGAAAAAAGTGATATTCCAAGTTGGGAAATGCCCCATCTTGGAATATTTCCATGAAATCTTTTAAGATGGTCCAAATATGCTAAAACCTAAATAAATATGTCTGATTCTACAAAAGGTCTCATTTGTCACAGTAACGTTACCTTATTAATGCTGAAACACCTAATCCCTTGAAGCAAGTGATATTCCAAGTTGGGAAATGGCACATCTTGGAATATTCCATGAAATTCAATTAGATGTGTCCAAATATACTAAGTACCAAAATTGATATGTCTGTTCTCACTATAAGTATCATTTGTCACAGGTATTTTCACTTAATTAATGTTAAAACACACCAATTTACTTGAAACAAGTTATATTCCAAGTTGGGAAATGCCCCATCTTGGAATATTTCCATGAAAACCTATTAGATGTGTCCAAATATGCTAAGCACCTTTATTAATACGTCTGTTTCCACTATAAGTATCATTTGTCACAGTAATTTTACGTAATTAATGCTGAAAAACACCAAATCACTTGAAACAAGTGATATTCCAAGTTGGGAAATGCCCCATCTTGGAATACTTCCATGAAATCACATAAGATGTGTTCAACTATGCTAAAACCAAAATAAATATGTCTGTTTTACAAAAGGTCTCGTTTGTTACAGTAACGCTACCTAATGAATGATAAAACACACCAAAATCACTTGAAATAAGTTATATTCCAAGTTGGGAAATGGCACATCTTGGAATATTTCCATGAAATTCAATAAGATGTGTCCAAATATACTAAGTACCACAATTGATATGCCTATTCTCACTAAAAGTATCATTTGTCTCATGTTTTTTTTACTTAATTAATGTTAAAACACACCAATTTACTTGAAACAAGTTATATTCCAAGTTGGGAAATGCCCAATCTTGGAATATTTCCATGAAAACCTATTAGATGTGTCCAAATATGCTAAGCACCTACATAAATAAGTCTGTTTCCACTATAAGTATCATTTGTCACAGTAATTTTACGTAATTAATGCTGAAAAACACCAAATAACTTGAAACAAGTGATATTCCAAGTTGGGAAATGTCCCATCTTGGAATATTTCCAAAGAACCCTTTAAGATGTGTCCAAATATGCTTAAACCTAAATAAATATATCTGTTTCTACAAAAGGTCTCATTTGTCACAGTGAATTCACCTAATTAATGCTGAAAAACACTAAATCTGTTGAAACAAGTGATATTCCAAGTTGGGAAATGCCCCGTCTTGGAATATTTCCATGAAATCCTTTAAGATGTGTCCAAATATGCTTAAACCTAAATAAATATATCTGTTTCTACAAAAGGTCTCATTTTTCACAGTAAATTTACCAAATTAATGCTGAAACACACCATTTCCCTTGAAGCAAGTGATATTCCAAGTTAGAAATGGCCCATCTTGGAATATTTCCATGATATCCAATTAGATGTGTCCAAATATGCTAAGTACCTACATGTAAATTGATATGTCTGTCTCTCTATAAGTACCATTTGCCACATGTTTTTTTTACCTAATTAATGCTTAAACACACCAATTTACTTGAAATAAGTGATATTCCAAGTTGAGAATTGCCCATCTTGGATTATTTCTATGAAATCCAATTACATGTCTCCAAATATGCTAAGCACCAACAAAAATATGTCTGTTTCCACTATAAGTATCATTTGTCACAGTAAATTTACCTAATTAATGCTGAAAAACACCAAATCACTTGAAACAAGTGATATTCCAAGTTGGGAAGTGACCCATCTTGGAATATTTCCATAAAATCTGATTAGATCTGTCCAAATATGCATCGTACCGTAATTGATATGTCTGTTCTCTCTATAAGTACCATTTGTCAGGTAAACCTGGGTTTTATGAGGTGGGTTTACTCGAGCGGGTAATATCGTGCCAACTCTGACCCCACCCCTTCTGGTTTCAGAAATATCCAAATGTCACTAAATGCAATTTCAAACTGAAATAATGGTGAATTTTATTTCGCAAAAATTTTATATCATATCTAGTAAATATATCCAGCTAATGCAGTTAACTATTACACAACAATCATATAGTAAAAACCTTTCTTTTAATATCAAATATTATTGCAATTATAATAGAAATCCAGGTTACATCCAAATCACAGACACAGGGAAATTTTATAATAATAATGTCTGGAAATTACTGAGGTTGGGTGACAAATTCCACCCCCGGTATTTACCAGTGGCATTTACCTGTATTTCCTGGCATGGAAATAAGTCTCAAGTTGGAAATACTGGCAAATATAATGTTTTTGCGGTGAAATGGCAATTTGTGTTTTAGCTGTAAAATGCAGCAGATATCTTTAGGAAGTTGACCTACTTTTCAATAAGTGTGGAAAACATTGTTGATGCTGACAAGCTGGTCTATGAAAGAAACCAGCTGATCAGGATCTAGGTGGGGTTTTTTTTAAAAAAAGATTCAAAAGAACAAGAGTTAATTTTGGGATCAGCAGCCTTAGTGAAGAGGTAACAGAATAGCCAGGGGCAAGGATGAACAGTATGATGTCATGATTGACTTCATATTTTAACTTAAGACAATTAAAGTCCAGGTGACTACAAACAGAGGTGTCTTTTATTGAGTTATAGTTTGGCTTCAAATTTCAGGTATCCCCTGGAAGTCAGAAAAATGGTGTAATATCAGTATTGAAACTGAAATTTTCACACCATTACCTAAATAATCATCATGACTTTAAACACTCATCCAAATACCCAACCTTATCTGTAGCTATGCACAAGCCAACTGATTAGTACTTTGGCAGGTACGAAACAGGGTTTTTATTCTTCTAAATTTTCGCTTAATTAAAATTTAATGTTAAAGAATTAGACTTATACCTTAAACTAAGATAATTTAGCTGATAGCTTGATTTTTACTTATAATATTGTGGATATTCAAATTACCTTATGTCAGGCCTGATCAGTGTCCAAACTGTTCGCAAAAGTTATCAGCAGACAACACTAGTAGGCATAGAGTTAACCCTTCTCATTTTTGTACCCGTAAATAAGTACTTTGACAAACATTGAAGACCCAGATCAAATGCTGCTTGATAAGGTGGCATTAAATCAGGATCTGCACAGTATGCTTAAAATTAACAATCTTCAGGGACATTTATACATGATTTTATAGAAAGTTTGACATGAGACCCCTTAAAATACAAAATGGACTATTCCATTTTTCTTGTATCAATATGTATGGGATAATCCATCAGAATGAAAAAGGTTATCTGATTATGCATTCATTCAAATATTCACTTTACTATGATAATGAACTTAGAATAACTGAATTATACTCCAATATTACACTCTTATCAAAGCTGCTATTTTGGCCAAATAAAAAAATATGGTTGGTTCAGGTTACATCTTGAACAAAATTAGGGTAGGTAGGTTGTTTACTTTTTTGAAAACTTTTTTTACTTGGAGTATTCAGACCTGCTTGGAAATGAAATAAGATAACTGATATAAAAGGGTCTATTTTTGAAGATTTACCCATGTTTTAATCCTCTTCCTTCCAAAACCAAAGACTGAATGCATAGAAATTTAGATTTCCATTTCGAATGGCCATTTTGATATGTATTTTTTCTCCAAAATTCTGAAGTTGGAAGATTTAATTTGTTCTGCAATTCTCTACCAACTTCAGAATTTGGATAAAAAAAGTTTAGAGTAGGGGGTAAAAAATTAGGGTAGGTTGGGTAACCTGAGCCACACATATTTTTTTCTTGGCCTTAGATTGATGGTACTGGCATTTGTTTTTTGTGGGTGAAGGTATCTCATTACATATTAGCACATATAACAGGCTGAGTAGCTAGATTTGGAACTTTGAAAGGTTTTGGAACTTCATTTTTGACATAATTCATTAAATATAAATATATAGATATTATCTGTTGCATGTGTTACAAATTTGTCTGAACCCATAGCCTCTAGTAGTGATTAATATTAAACATCAGACTCCTAACATTGGTGTTATCTATCATGAAGCAAATTACATTGTACTTTCACATCATCACTCAGAAATTTTTATGATACTGAAAAAGATTTGTAATGAAAAACATTGTGTTTTTTTCAATATTCACAAATTTCCCAAGGAAATACATAGGTACCCCTTCCGTTAGCCACATAATAATAAAAGGGATATTATTATATGTTGCCCCCTGCTCACCAACGGGGAGGTGGAAGTAGGATTTTGAACAGGATTTTTTAAAGTTTAATGTCTGCAGCACTGATACAAAGCACAAAGCATATTTCATAACTTTTTAGCCTATTTTGTTTTAAAATAGGCTTTTTAAATACTGCACTGGAATACATTGGCATATATCTGTGTATACAAGACAAATTTTACTAATACCTGAATACTTTATTCATACATATAGGACCAAAGCCATATATATTTTTAGGTTCTTTCGTACTCCTGAAATTGAGTCAGTTATTTTTATACTGTATGCCACAGGGTCTAGGTATATAAATATACTTCTACTGCCATGCGATATAAGTCGGCTCTTACAGCGATGTGGTAGTGTTTGCCTGTAGATCAAACAATATAGGCATCACACATGTTTTTTCATGCATTAACATTTGCCGGGTCCCGAGGAAGCTGTTTGAACATGAGGCCATTTGGCCAAGTGTTCAAACATCGTCCGAGGGACCCGGCAAGTGTTAATTCAATGAAACAAGCATGTGTGATCGTTATTTATGCATATTTTACCTGATTTCAGCATAAACCGCGCTGCAAACGTCGCTTAAACATTAATTATCCCTTCTCTTACGCTTGATTTCTCTAAACAAAATGGCCTCATCGTCAAACTTTCGAACGTCATTACGTCGCCACAACGTCATATATACGCATGCAACATTTTCGAGAACGAAAGCACCAGCGAAATGGTCAGTCACAGCCACAAAGCTTTCCCGTGTAACGTCATGCATACAAATCAGGGCCCAGCTTAAGCTTTTTCAAGTAAAAGTCATGTTCAAATAGCACATGAATCTCACGATTTGAACATGGATTTTGCGGCTTCGAACAGCTTCGTGGAACGATTTCCCATGCAAGAACCTGGATTTGATTCCTAGCTGGAACAGGTTTAAATAATTCGGCTCTACACCAATGGTTCCATACTTTTGTGGAGATTGAACATGAAATAATTTCTTCAGTCATTCATTCTCCTCCTTCCGCCGAGAAGGGTTGTTGTCATTTACAAGTGAAACAGAAAGTACATGTATGTGCACGAAGTACTGGTTAACCGCTCAGTCAAGCTTGACCAGAAATAAGTGTGGTTAGATGAATTGACCAACATCAGGTAAAGATAAAGATAAAGATAAAGAAGCCTTATTTAACGTCGCTTATAATGTAACACACAACATTAGCTCATGAGCTATTCTGCGACATAACAATTATATCTTTAACAGATACTTACCTGTCTTTATCTCCCTAGCACAACCCCTTTTATGCGAGCGTCAGCAAGGGAGCTGCTAGTACCATTTTTTACACCTTTGGTATGGTGCGGCCGCGGGATTCGAACCCACGACCTCCCGCTCCGAAAGCGGACGCTCTACCAAATGAGCTATCGAGGCGGTTGATGGAGATATAAGAATCCAGGAAAGAATCAAACCAAAAGAACATATGTGCATATTATAGTGTTCTTGTTACAGCTCAAAATTAAAGCACCCGCAACATTTAACCAGTCATATTGATTTTTAATCCTACCCTACAATAACCCCAATCAAATGGTGAAGCCTTGACTGAGGATACAATTAAGAGCTACATCGTAATATCGCCATATTGTTGTTGTTGTTGTTGTAGTCATAAATTCTCCCAGTGTTGGGACACCTCCGTAGAGTGGAACGTTGTTAGCGAATACACAAGGTTAAAATGATTATCAATCCATCACCCTATTTACACTTTAAGAGTTCAGTATATACAGGTTAAGAACATATTCTTTTATAAAAATTAAGTCTTTACACGACGTTTAATTAAAGTTCCGTCACCACAGATTAAAACCACATAGTTTTTAAAAACGTTTCTGGCAAACTTCTCGATAAAAAAGATTGATTAGCAACCCTGCTTGGACTTGTGACGGACCGACTTCTTCGACTTAAGATTTCTATTTCGACGAGGAATTAATGACAGTTTCTTATATCTTTCGCAGTCGAGTGCAAAACACAATCTTCTAGCTTGGAACTCAACATTTGACAGTTCATTACTCTGGGTGTTAATATCTAGAAGCGCACTACAGTCTATGACTAATTTTAGCAGGGTTACATTGTCATAAGCAGTATTACACACACCACTACAAGCTTCTAGGAGTGAGTCTATGATAGGATTTCTTGTTGCTGCAAGCTCGGGACACTCCAACAGAAAGTGTTGCGTTGTTTCTTCTGCACTTTTACAGAGGAGACATGTTGGGTCTACCATATTCTGGTTGAAAGATGCTCTATTGGTCTGTAGTATGTAGGTACCAGTGGCTAATTTAAGCTTTGTATGCACACGAGTAGTCTCTCTGGCGTTCTTACATGACTTCAAGAGATGGTGACTTCTTCCACTGGCATAGTTGTCCACCGCCAAATACTGTACGCTTGGGTAAAGGCTTGCCCGTTCCTTGACAAATCTGACCCAGTAATTATTTATATGCTTGTTGACTCTATGTTTCCATGCAACCTTTGACTGGGGACACTGCAGAAGATCCAGAGGCTCCGGGAGACCGTATTTCCTCATTATATTCTTAACTGCAATGTACCAGCTATGACTACGATCATCTTTCACCGTTAACTGTCGTTCTGCGAGTCGCACCTCTATCGATGTATCGTCTAGTCGGCAGATATTACCAAACAGGGAGAGAGCACGTTTATGTATAACACCTTCTAGTGGAATAGTTCCAGTGAGGATATAGACAGCTGGATCAGCAGTTGTATCTGGGACGCCCAGAATGTGTTTTAGGAACTTTTTATTTGACCTCTCCAACATATCCATATACTTCTTCTCTGGGAGTATGACTTCTAGTCCATAGACCAAGGTTGGTAACACATAAGTTTGATATATATGAACGGCTGTTTCCGGATCAAGGCCATTATACCCATGGAGACCTGAACCCATCAGACTGTACAACATTTTCCGAGCTTTCTTGATGTTTTCTTCCACCGTCGCCTCGTTGGATATAGCTGATCTCTTAATACCCATATGTGTTGTCTCCTGAACAATTGGCATAGGTTTTCCGTTAATGGTCCACACAAAGTCTCCAGTGTCCACCGGTTTCTTCCCTCTTCCCGGGACAGGCATGACCACACTCTTGACCGGTTGTAGTAGGTAGCGTTCCAGTGTGCTGTAATCGTCTCCCTCATCTACCAGGGTCTGTAATTCCTCCTTGCTGTCACTAAGCTCTGTCATATCATCTGCACAGGTGGGAATAGGGCAAGGTATCTCTCCAACCATACCGCCAATCATCAGGTTGGTCACTCTGTCTAAACACGGGTCAACATAGACCTTATAGAGGTCAGTACTGAGTACTCCGCCTTGACGAACCCCCTGCTCTATCAAAAATGGCTTTGACATCTGGCCACACCAACGTATCACTGTTTGGGCCTCCCTGTGTAGACTGTGGATAAGACTCCAAGTTACTCCTTCAACACCGATATGGAAAAGCTTCCTCATCAAACTGGCATGATTAACCACATCAAAAGCAGCCTTAGCGTCTAGGAAGGCAATAAAACTGTCCTTCTTCTGGTCCTTGTTTTCTCTAATGTACTCCTCCAAAATAAGAGCGCAGTTCATTGGGGAAGAGTTCTTAGTGAACCCCCTCTGCATAGGATTCTGGGTGGCATCAATATTTGGTTTAATCCTTTCACGGAGGATGCTTTCTAGTAGTTTAGATAAAATTGGAAGAACAGTGATTCCTCTGTAGTTCTTGGCATCTGTATTGGAGCCTTTCTTCTTAAAGATAGGTGTCAACAGTCCAAGCTTAAGCGAATACGGTAGATCACCCACATGGAAGATACAATTCAGCAATGCAGTTAACACTGGGATCAACTCGTTGGATGCACAAGCAAGGTGTTCAGTGGTTAATCCAAATATGTCTGCCGCCTTTCCTTTGTTCAACGAATTCAGTGCCTTCTCAACCTCATCTTCTGCCACTGGGCTGTAGTCACCCTTTGATGCTTCACATATGTCAATGATCTCGGCAAGTTCCCTTTCAACCACTCTTTTATATTGCTCATCGAAGCGTGGATTATCTGATTGTTTGGCCAGATCCCCAAAGTGCTGTCGCCACCCTTGAAGAATCTCATCATCGGTCCGGTATGTCGATTCCTCAACATGCAGCTCATTCAGGAACACTCCCAGCTTACCACGATGTTTGTTGATCAGTTTATGGAATAATGCAGCATCTTGGGTCTTTGCATCCATTATCTCCTGCTTGTCTTTGATGTATTGTTGGGCGTTCTCTTTTCTACACAGCTGTCTCAGGAACTTAGTTGTTAGCCTCTTCTGAATAAGGAGCTGGTTAACACCGTCTTGGGGTCTCCCTGCCGTCTTCCATCGATAGAATGCATCCTTCTTCCTTGTGATTGCAGCTTTTATCTCGGGTGTCCACACTCTAAGCTTTGCTCTCCTGGCTCTACTCTGCTGCCTAGGAGCTGCATCATCGGCACACTTGGTCAAAACATGGTTAACTGAAGTGACGGCCTTTTCCAAGTCATACACTGTATTTGCATTTGTCTCTATTTGCGATAACCTCTGCTTCACCAGTGCCGCATACAGGTCTTGGTCCACCTTCTTCCAATTGACACGAGTTTGGGTCGGGATACACTTATCAGCAGCAACAACTTGTTGGTCAAGGGAAACCTCAAAGGTAAGTTCTATCGGGTAATGATCTGAAACATTTGTGATCACTGCGTCTAGACGTCTTAGGGAGGTAACACTATCTGATAAGGTATGACTGTATAGAAAATAGTCAATGGTTGATACTTCTGCTCCAGCTGAATTAATAAAAGTTGGCTTAGTGGGCTGTGTCTTTAGTTCATGTTCTTCTATAAACTCTCTGAGGTACTGAGCCCTCGCACCATTAGCTGTCAGGGTTATGTCCTCATTCAAATCACCACCAATTATAATTTGATGTGTTGGGGCATACTGAGATAGTATCACTGATAGCTGGTCTAATGTATCCTTAAATTCTGTATAGTTATCTGTAATCCCCTTGCAGGGCATGTATACTGATATCAATAGCAGAGGCTCACAGACGTTCATCGCAACACATTGTATCCGATTTCCACCAACGTCCAGGGGCTTAATGACATGATCAATCTGCTTTTTCCAAAGTATGGCTGTCCCACCGTAACCACGTGGCATCTGAACTGGTAAAATTGGGTCACCGGTATCAACTGATTTACCCCGTCCAACACACAGGTCAGAGATTTCATTTAAGCGATGTAGCTGGCAGTCGAATAACCAATGTTCTTGCAGGAGCAAAATATCTGCCTCATACTTCACCAAAAGGTCATCCATTACATATTCACATGTGCTGATATTCTTACAGTTGAAGGACACCAACTTGAGCAGTCTGCTATGCGCTACCTTCTCATCCACAGAGGCTGAGCCTGGGGCAAAAAATAGTGTGCTTGACCTTGTGCTGGCTGTTGAGCTGGAGCCTGTACTACTAGGGGCTGACCTGTGTAAAGATGAGCAAGGGGCCAAGGCTTTCTGGCTACATCCAGTGTATCATGCTGTTCGCGTTGTGAACTGTCCGACTGTACCGTATTATGTGACAACCTCATGCTAACATGGGGGGCTCTTTCTTCACCCTTTGACCGCGTACTGTTCTGGACATCCGGTGACGGTGCTGTTAGGTCAATGACAGACGGGTACCGTTCAGCCTCAGGCATACCATTAATTCCGGCAGTCGCTTCCATTGGTTGTTGATGACACTGTTGACTAGCTCTACACATCTCAGGCAGTCCCATGTAGTCAGCACCACGGCGCAAACTTGGTCCGATGCTCCCTATTGCGACAGGATTGCAGGGCTCACTTGCATCAGGCTGCGGATTAAGCATCTTTCTGTTCTGCTGTAACACCGACTGAGGTTGCAGTCCGGGATGGAGATCACGCACGCCTACACTTGGTTGTATATTGGGGTTGAACAGCTGTGGTTGCAAATTAGCTTGTGGCATGGGCTGTGTTATCTTGGGTTGTACACTGTGCATGCTATAAACATGGGGTTGCAGAGCAGCTTCATGCATCCAAGTTGATTGATTGGTTTCGTGCTGGCCTTGGTGTAGACAGGGGTCACTAGCCGGTGGCTTGACGACGATTGGGGTATTCTGTGCAGTGGCGATCCTCTCTAGTTGCTCGAACTCACTCCGGACCCTATTCATGATATAATGGGTAACCTGATCTCGTACTCCAATTATCAGCTGGTCTGTAGATCCTGGATAATCCTGTGATTTCATAGAATCGTCTATTACACTTCGGGATGGGTTGACATGCGACTTATTTGTACTACTGACACTGCCTACATCATTGCTGACTGGGATAGCTGTGCCTATACGCTGTGCACTTGGTTCAGATTCAAGGACATAAATTTTGCGCTCCAAGGTACGGACGGTCTTTTCTAGCTCAACGTTCCTGGCTTCAGTCCTGCGAACGTAGTCTTCTAATCGTGAAAAGTCTTTATTCAGCTCATTACACCTGGTCTCTCTCAGCTTCAATTCCTCTTCCCATTTGCGCAATTTCAAATCCTGCTGTCTCAGCTCGCGGTTCTTGTTACTCATTCCCTCAGTTTGTGAAGATGACTTTGGTCTGGTCCCCACTGGCTTCACCGGAGTCCTATCCCTCTGTGACACCTGAACCTCCGTCTTGGGCCGTGCGTCATCACCACTGGGAATTGGGGATTTTGTGCGCTGCAACTTAGTTCCGTTCATCAACACATCCTGCAGGCCTTTAGCACCACAAGCCACACACAGTTCTGACTCAGGGTCGGTCATGCAGTCTGAATGACACAATCCACGACAGTTATCGCATACATTCACATCATCACACAAGTTCTTGTCACATACACCACATATAGGGTCGCTCTCCTCATTCAGTATGGCCATGGCAGGTGTCGAAGAGCTTGATACAACAGTTGGACTTGGTATACGCAGGATAGTGCTGCACAGACTGGGTTCAGCTTCAACAGTTTCAGATGAAGAGCGTGGTTCACCGCTGCTTTTTGGTGATGTTGGTTCACTTCCGTACACGATAGTTTTGGGGGTTGTTTCTTTTGTGGAGCATCGTTTGCAATTATAAATGAAGCCACTGTCATTTTCAAGTCTATTTATTTCGTCATCTGTCAACTTGTCACATCGATAATGCACCCAATGACCTCCGATTTTGCATTCAGCAGCTCTGGTCACTGCATTCCTGGAGCAGACCAAGCATCGCTCACCTTCTGCTTTCTTAATTTCACTTCTAGTCTTTGTTTCAACTTTCTTAACTTGTGTCTTGCCATCCTTAAGACGAGTACTACTACGGGTTCGTGAAAGGGTTCTACCACTTGTAGTCTCAACAACAGCCGGGGCTTCTTGCTGGTCACACTGAAGGGCAGGCCGATTACTGTTATTTGCTGTCACAATAGTAGGTACTTCGTTACTGGATGAATTTGTAGACCTCTCATCCCCACCCCTTCTCTGGTTCAAAATGAACTGCATTTGATCAGCTAACATACGATTCATTGATTCAACACCGCTGAAACCATCCTCCGATAGGGCTCTGATCATCATTTGATGCAATAGGGGTAAGTGGCTTTCCATGAATTTGTCAACATCCTTACCATTTATCAAGAGACGATTATTGGTGGGATACAAATTAACAGTGTAACTGACAGAATTTTCACCAATCATTCTCGAAACCTTAAAGGTATGCTGAACAACAGCTTTCCTGTGTTTATCATCTGTATCAATAACAGTACAATGTCCTTCATCGGGCGGGAATTCACGATACAATTTGCTACAGGCGGTACGAAACAACTCAAAGGTGGCAGTATCCATTCGCCCGGTAATACCGCCGCCTGTATACTCATATTCAGCCTTGACCTGTTTACATGCGGCAATTTTCTTCTTAAGAGCCTTGTTAATATTGAGTGAATAATCTATTTTTGTTTCTACAAGCGCTACATTACTATCAGCTGGAGTGGCAGGGTTGGTCTGGGTGGGGAATGAGATTTCAGGGTTAGGTGTTACATTGAGTTGGGTCAGCACACTGTCATTAGATGAACCATCAAATGTCGAATCTTGAAGAAGTTCTCGGTCAATGAGTGCGGCCATGTTGGATTGACGGAATTCAACGCTTACTGACGGAAATATACGAAGTTAAAATCAGCCGATAAAAAGTCTAAAATCCTTTAATTATGCAACAATAAGGGCAAATTCCAGCTCAATCCGACTTTGAAGTTAAATGTTTATTAGCTATACTTCCAAACCTCATATAAAAGCGTCGCCAGAAACCGGTCCGTGCCAAGTCCTGCAGGGTCCTTGTAAAAATTTTCGCGGGCTTTCAACCCGATAAAATCTTAAAAATTCTCCACTTTCCAAATATAATTTTTGACTGTCGTCTCATAGAACGATATATGGAACACCAAAGGTTAAATTGACACACTATATACAGGTTAAAACTCTTTTAAAAAGTTAAAATTCAATAAAATTCATGAGCTCCAAGAAACACGTCCTCCACCAGCCGTCACCAATCCCATCTTGAGGAAAATAGTGTCAGTGCTGTAGCAGTAAACAATATCCAAGTAGCTGATCCACAGCTAGAGGGTTCACCCAAGACCCCTTTAAGACAAAATTATTCAAATTTCATGGACATTTCAGAAAATTCAGGAAAAAATAACAAATAATCAGGTACAATAAACAAATCGAACCCCCACCTACTTTGTAAAATTGAACCCTTAGCTATCAAGAAATCCTGGATCCACCCCTGTATCTGATTCCACACTGCCAAATATGAAACCATGCACTACTGGATTCCAATGCCAGCAAAAATGTCCCGAATCACTTAAAAATGGTTGAATGGGACTTAAAGAGCAACACTAGCTTCACCCCATCCCACCCACCCGCCATACCACTGAGAGAAACTAAAATGTTGATTTTTAGTTTAACTCACGGAAACTAGATCTAACACAATGCTAATAACAGTATTCAATTAGCCATTTTGAACATTTATCTGATGTAAGGTAAAAAAAAGCATTGAAATAAATTAATAAATATTGGAAATAATGTTGTATTGTCGCATTCGATCCAACGAAAACATTTGAATTTCCGGTGTTGATCTTAAGATCACGTCTTTGAATTTGGAATTCCAAGTTCAACCATAGTCCATCTTAAGATCACATAGATTCCAAGATCAGAGCCAACACCAGTAACCTCAGATCCATACAACAGTATTGGTACCACCATACTGTCAAAAAGTTGTATCTGTAAATCAACTGGCAGCTGTAATTTACGAGATTTTCTCAGTACAGAAAACATAGCTTTTCTTGCCTGTTCTGCAAGTCTGCGGTTGTTATTAATAAAACGACCATTAGAGGAAAAAAAAGCACCCAAGTACACAAAACCATCCTCAATATCTAAATCTTGACCATTATAAGTAAATGCCATGTTATGCTCAAATTTCCTATTACAAAATACAGTCACTTTAGTTTTAGTAGGATTAACTTCTAAATCCCATGATTTACAGTACAAATACATTGCATTTAATGCTGATTGCAATTCTTCTTTTGATTCTGCAAAAATAACTGTGTCGTCGGCGTAAAGTAAAACATATAGCTTAAATAACACTTCAATTTCATCATTACTAAGTAAAATTTTAGACATTTCCGAAATGTCGTTTAAACCATTATATGCATGAGAGATGAATTCTGACAAATCGTTGAGAAAGATAGAAAACAAAATTGGGGAAAGATTCTCTCCCTGTCGAACCCCAACATTACTTACAAAAGACTCGGATTTAGAATGACCCATCCGAACACATGATTTAGCATTAGCATATAAACTGTGAATAATTTTAAACATTTTGCCATCAACATGGTGTGTGAGTAATTTTTGCCATAAAAAACTCCTGTTTACAGAATCAAAGGCTTTTTTATAGTCAATAAAGGCGCAAAATAGTTTTTTACCTCTAAATAGATATAAGTCAATTATACATTTCAAGTTAAAAATATGGTCTGTGGTACCACACTTTTTACGAAATCCTGCTTGTTCCTCACAAAGCAAATTCATACTTTTCGACTCAAATTCCATAAATTTTGGTCCCGGATTCCGGAAACTGGTACCGGCTTTTACATTTTCCCATATTTTTTTTGGTCCGTGGAAACACCCCAAACCACCCCAAAACACCTCCAAACCACCCCAAACCACATCTAAACCATCCCAAATCACTTTCTTAACACCCAGAATATGTTTTTGTGATAGTTTCAATAATTGAAGAAGAAATTTAAAAGCATTTTTATTACGTTGACGTGCCATGTTAGCCCCCAAACACCACCAAACCACCCCAAACCACCTCCAAACCACCTCTAAACCATCCCAAGCCACTTTCATAACGCCCAGAATATGTTTTTGTGATAGTATCAATAAATGAAGAAGAAATTTGAAAGCATATTAATTACGTTGACCTGCCATGTTAGCCCCAAACCACCACCAAACCACCACAAACCACATCTAAACCACCCAAACCACGTCCTTTACATCCAGAATGTGCATCTGTGATATTATCAATAACTTCAGAACAAATGTAAAAGCGTTTTTATTACGTCGACCTGCCATGTTAGCCCATGGATGAGCTAGAAGAATAGATTTTCAGGAAGAAGAGTGTTGAACATGATCGACCATATTGAATTTTTTATTTTCTATTTTCTTTTAATCTCATCCATGGTTTCCAGCCAGCACCAAACGTGGAGGTATGACTAGGTCTTGTTGTAAAAAATGCAGGAAATGACTTGAACTACTACAAAATTTCCTAAACATTCTTTATCATATGACGTCGCGTCTGGAAGTGAAATAACGCCATGCAATAAAATCTGTAAACCACTAGTGGTTTATCGATTTACGGGAAACGTTATGAAGCCACAAGACCTTTTATATTTCAAATTGCTGCTATTTCACCAATGGAATTTCACATATTTGACACTTCACTTCACATTAAGATTGAATCACGAAAACGGTTTTGACCCAGATCAGGCCTGATAAAACGTCGGGTCAGATCTGGGTCCGACCTGTTTGGCACTCTGGTGGTAATATTCATCCTTATCAGACTCAATAATGTTTTGCCTAATATCGTTAATACAGGTGTCATTTTCTTAATCATGCTTTCATAACGACAGCCGTTCACACCCTGTGGGTAGTCGAAACATAGATCGTTTCAGTTAGCAATTAATAATCAAGCTTTGGTTATCTTATCAAAAAATTCTAGAGGTAACTGAAAAAAATTAGCCGACTTCGGCAAAAAAGGTCCGGCTCAAACCTATAGTTTATATATGAAAAACTGAGCAAACAAAAATCAAACCATGAAATTACTTATTTTAATTGCTTGTTTGTTCAATTGTGCAACCAGCCGAGAGTAAACACGTACTAATTAGCTACCGAAATCCTGAGGATTAAAGGTGCATCATATGTTTGATCTTTAATTTAATCTGCGACAGTTATTTTATTCTTTAAACTGATTACTTAATTGATTGCTTGCAAGCAAGCAGTCGAATTTAAATACGGACTAATTAGCTTCCAAATAAGGATTAAAGGCGCATCACATGTTTGATCTTCACAATGAACGGTGTGAAGCGAAAAAAGGGGATTTACTGTTTGTGTGTGTGTTGGTCCAGAGAGAGGGGGAGAGAGAGGAAGAGAGAGAGAGAGAGAGAGAGAAAGAGAAGGAAAGAGAGAGGGGGAGGGTGTGTGTGAGTGGGCTTGTTTGCATCCAGGGAGACTGGTCTGAGGTGGTTTGGGGCTAACATGGCAGGTCTACGTAATAAAAATGCTTTTAAATTCATTCTTCAAGTCTTCATACTCTCACAAAAACATATACTGGGTGTTAAGAAAGTGGTTTGGGATGGTTTAGATGTGGTTTGGGGTGGTTTGGAGGTGGTTTGGGGTGTTTTGGGGTGGTTTGGGGTGTTTCCACGGACCGATATTTTTTAGCTCCCTTTGAAAATCTTCAACCTTCAGTAAATTGATTTTTATTTTTTCGCCGCGAGTGAATAAACGTAGATATTTCCATAATTCCGATAAACTAAATAATTTTGAATAACCAGGTTCATGCAGCATTAAAAATGCTATAAGACACGTTTCTTAAAAGTGTACAGAACTTCTGTCATAGTTAACGTTGATCAATTTCGGTTCACCACAACAGGTTTCGTACTTCGGTCCAGTATGGTTCCCCCGTGTTGATTTACTTCTACAACAGATGCATTGGATTTGATGCATTTATTTATTTGTTTTATCAAGACATATTTAGCTTGACAGTTTGTTTGATTATAAATGTTCATTACTTTATACTTTTCCAATGGATCCGTAAATTTACCAAAGGAAGTGGCTACAGGTACGGGCCCGTATCCCTAGACTACCAGGCTAGAGGTACGGTCCCGTATCTCTAGACTATGAGTCTAGGGATACGGGCCCATACCTGTAGACAGTCCACTGAGGACTGGCTACAGGTACGGCTCTAGATTTCAAATATAAGTATATGTTGTAACTTATTTTACTGTTTGAGATAATCCAACAAAAAACTCTAGTTGCTAATTCACATCTATTTCAGTCACCATGTTGGACAGGTGAAAACTGGTGAACTGTGGTAAAATACTAGACTTATTTCAGAGCTAGATCACTAATAATTATCTACACCCTGCACGTATGGAAGGAAACAGACTAAAATTTAAACAGAAATTTACATTGTTTCTCTCTTTCCTTTCCCTCTTGCTATAAACTTATTTCCGTGATTTCAATGTACCTCATGCCAGCATTGAATCAGACGCTGAGCTGTCTCCATTGATCATGATGATTGAGTGAAAAACTTAACTCTCAGCATTCGGCAGAAAAAAAATGTGAAATTGGACTTTGAGTCATTTTGACCAGATGACTTTGAATGTTTATGAATTGGATATTTAATGGATGGCTGCCCAACTATACATTGTGCCGTGGCGCTAGAAAACCTGTCAGACAAATTTAAATCTTGGGGCGAGCATGACGAGTAAACCTGTCTTCCGGGTTTCTGACAAAGTGACTGCTCGGATACTAGCTAGAAACTTGAAATTTTGTCCATAGCAAGACTAGATATGATACTTTTCAATAAACTTATGAATCACAATTGCACGGGTCAGACTGCGCAGGCTGGTCTGTGCCTTTGTTGTTCGCAAATGCCTAAGACAGGTTTTCAGGCGCGGGGCACATTTAATGTTGTGTTTGTATAAAAGAAGACAATAGTTGTGTGGTAATTAGGGGGCGCTTAAAAGAAAATATTTAATTGGTTTTCCCAGTTTATCCACATTTGTTCATAAGGGGAATCAGACAATGATTGTATTTACCCTTTCAATTGATCGCTGGCTCCCTTTCCACTGTCAAAGATGGCGGCCAAACAGATGTGAATTTGCAACATGAGTTTTTGTTGGATTAGATATCTCAAACGGTAAAATAACTTTTACCAAATTTAGCTTAAATTTTAGAGCCGTACCCGTAGCCAGTCCTCAGTGGACTGCCTATAGGTACGGGCCTGTATCCCTAGACTCGAAGTCTAGAGATACAGGCCCTTACCTCTAGCCTGGTAGTCTAGGGATACGGGCCCGTACCTGTAGCCACTTCCTTTACCAAATCTCTGTCTCGGGGGGTCAGGTGTACCAGACTAATAGACTCAGAGTCAGTACCGGGCCCAAAACAGTGCCTGCGAGGATTTGCTGGTAGGCCGGGTAGTATGTTAAACAATCATTGTAAATTAGTGGCTTTCATCTTAAATAATGATATTGGTAGTTCAGCATGAATATTAATACCTCAAATTGAAATTCTACAGATAGCAGACTTTAAGATTGAGATTTTTTTGTGTATTAAGATCAAGATACATAAATATTAAAATATATCATGAGAATTAAACCAATTACATATTCAATGATACATGATTAGTAAGACTAGCTTAAATAGCACATTAAATGTAGAATTAATTTGAATTTTAACCGGCTTGGATATAGCATCCACACCCATGTATTAAAAATATTATAATGTTTCTGATCTTAAAACCTATGGAAAGCCCATAAAGCCATATGGCTTATTTCCAATGGGGTCCATTTTAAGATGCTAACTTGGCCAGAAAATACCATGGGAACTTAATCTTGCAAATGTTATCAATATCCTGGTAAGCTGAGTTGATAGAGCAGGGAACTTAAGAGTGCAAGGTTCAGGGTTTTACCCCCTCGTTCCGTGTATTTTTTCTGTGACGGTTATCTCCATGTCCGGTAGTATATTTTATTGTCTAAATGTAGGTACAGTGACGTCCCCTAACATTGTGCAGCCCCTAACGTTGCGCACTAGCCCAAGTGACTATGCCACATTTAATCAGATCAAATCTTTTATTTATTTAATAAATTAGGTAACAATTAAGTGGTAGTGCATAGAATAGTGGCACTTGATACTGGTGGCCACTTACAAGTACCACTATTCTATGAACTACCACTTGTTACCTATGAGAAACAAGATTTCATCTTTTAGACAAAATACAACAAGGACCTAGTTTCAACCCACTGAAATGACCTACTTTATTGAGCCATGCACTTATAATTTTTGCAGGTATAAACGACTGTGACATTTAAAAACCGTGAATATTTATCCTTATGTTTTTAGGGGAAATCATGAAAAATTTGGCTTTGCGAAAATATTCCATTATGCTTGACATCGACATGATTGTCAATACCACAAAAAACTGGACCCAGGTCTAAAATGCATGACAGGGTTCCGGTATTTTTGCTTGTAATTTTAAAAATCAAGAGTTATAAAAAACGTTTATAAATATTATGCATTTTTTAGCCCTGATCCAATTTTGTCTTGATATTTGCCTGTTAAATAGCATTCTGATGCTTGTAAACTTTGGTCCGGAGAATTGGGCCTGGGCGCTGGTCCCGGCCTTTATTCTTCCTCAGAAAAAGAAACAATATGAGGCTTAAAAGCACAGTTTTCATATTTTGTACATTTGGTGATGTTGTATACGTATGAGTAACTACACTGCTAAAAATATTTAAAGGAACTGCACGTTTTGCCATTGATCACAATACAAATGCACCCATAGTCCGACTCAAAGCAAGAGTTGGATTAACAAGGCAAACACATGTTTGTCCTGTGATTAGGTTAGTTACTGATGAACAATGATGAATCTTGATGAAAAATTAAATGAAGTAATCCCTTTCCAGAAATCTCCATGTACAAATGGAATTTTATTAAAGATACCCCTTTTTTCAAAACCAAGTCATTTTCAAGAAAATTAAAAATTACAAAATTTGAGCCATGAACTTAAGCAGCGATTGTTTTGTCAAAAACGTTTTTTTGATCCAATACTTTGACTCTCTTTGCAAAGATAGCAAAAGAAACTGGGTTTCTACTTTATTGTCTAGTGAAATGTATGGCTTGTCTGTAGGACAGGGGTTAACATTATCACATATGGAAAATTAGCTGGTGTTCCTTTAAATGTATATTTTGAGCAGTGTATTAATTGATTATGTACCGTACATTAAAATATTTCAATGATCATGAATTATGATATTTCCAGGTGTTTTCCCACTTCTTCTTCCACTGAAGTATGGGTTCAAAGAAGAAACCAGAGAAGACCCTGAGATGTTATACTTCTCCCCTACCGACTACTGAGAGATGGTTCTACTTCTGTGTCACCGTGGCAACTATAGCTTACCTTTGTTACTGTGTATACAGGGACTCAATAAGTAAGAAATTCATAGGAAACTTTTTTGAGAGTAAAAATGTAATTAATTTCTTACCCATTGTTTTAAACATGTGTTTTGGGTCCTCAAAAGAACCGTCTCATTGAGACGGTTCTTTTGAGTACCCACAACATATGTTTTGGTTGAGAAATAAGAAAAAATAATTTTCATTTATAATGCACTCTTATCTGGAGGCCTGGAATTACTACCATATTCAAGCAAATAAGTACACTTCGTGGGCCTCGGCGCAAGAAAACCTGTCTTCGGGGGTTTGCGAACAACAAAGGCGCAGACAAGCCTGTGCATCCGCGCAGACTGATCAGCACCTTTGTTATTCGCTTTTTGGAAAGTACCATATCTAAGCATGCTTCAAGCGAAATTTCAATGTTCTAGCTAGTCTCTGTAGCTGGGGAGACTGGTTCAAGTCTCGCTTTCATGGAAATCCCGAAGATAGGTTTTGTCGTGACAAGGCCCATGCTTTGTATTACATAACATTATCAAAGCTCTATTCCCTCTGTTTAAAAAAAAGTGTAGCTGCAGATCAGCTGGCTTCTGGGTTACCACATCCTTTATCCCTTTACATCATAAGCTATTTTTAGATCATAAAATCATTTTCTATTTTTAGACAACATTGAAAAAAATCAAATAAAATTTAAGTAAGATTTTGAATACATTTGAAAATATTATTGAAAATTAAGCATTTGCTCTTCTGGAGCAAATACTCAGTTTTCAATAATATTTTTAAATACATGATACTTCAAAGGCGTCAAAAGGCGTTATAAATTATGGAGTAAAGGGTTAAATTGGTATTTGAAAATAATGCTATAAAAAAGAAAAGGTTCAGTAACAAAATTCATACCCTTTAAAGACAGTTGCAAATACTTCACAACAGTGGTTTCTATCATGATTAATTCAACACATTAACGGACCTGTTAAAATGTCAAAGGTATTGATCATGTGAATTCATTAATGTTCGGCAGTTTTAGATGCTGAAAAATTTAGCAAGTATTGCCAAATTTTGAAAATAAATGCATCAAATTTGCCTTGATTTGTGGGTCATTTCTCCTCTTAACTTTCAGAGTATGATGGAATTTTGAATCTCTATGACTTTCAGCCCGGATGGAATATTATAGGAAAAGAGCAGGTTTGTTTAAAATTTTGAATTGTTTTGCTTTTATGCCCAAATACTTTGTCTTGGGGACCCAAGACATGGAAAGGATCTTCACATAAATATGCAGTAATAAGAATGAAACAGGAAACAGATTTAAACAAGCCTGGGACTTATTTCTGTATCCCTTTCAAATGTAATGTATTGTGTATATGATTTGTGTGTATCTTACTGTACTTATATTTGAATAAAAGTAAGAAAGGCGGCAAAGATCAGGAATTGATACAATCAAGTACCACACCTGACCCAGGAAACCACATGGGAAAGTGACAAAAACACAAACGAGAGTCAAGAGGTGAGCCCTATTCCAGCAGGTGACCACAAGGCAGCAATGAAGAGAAGCAAAAGCATGACAAATACAAAACATACATAACACAAATGATCCACAAAAGAAGTACTGCCTTGGAACGGTCAGTAAAAATATTTAACTGGAGGGCTTAAACCGGTTTCACGGTGCCAACCTCGCCTTTAGTTCAGATGTGGATCAAGTACTGTTTATACTAATAAATATGAGTTTCATTTGAAAAAGAGAAGAGAAAATAATGTTAATGTGCCACTCATGAAACAAGCAGAAATTTTGGTACTTTTTGTATATATGAGCAGCAGAGGAACAGACGAGCTTACACATACACAGTCTCCTCCTATAGGTCCAGATAAACAGAATTTTTGAGCGTAAAATTTAAAATTAGACATGTACTTGTTTTTTTTTTTAAAATTCAAAACCCAAACAAATTTTGTTGAAACTTAAAAGAAATGTCGGTTTAAATGACAAATGAGCCACATAGAGAGATTATCTGTTTTTGTTGTACAGTAAAACGGCCATTCTAAAAAAGACCAAAAATTGGTTTACAAGACCAATTGTCACTTAATGCAGGCCAAAAGTATTGTAGAATGATTGCAGAATGCTCTCTTGGAGCATTATTCAATACTTTTGACCTGCATTAAGCGATAATTGGACTTGTAAACCAATTTTTGGTATTTTTTTGAGTGGCCGTTTTACACAGGTTTTACTGTAAAAAATAACAATGGCATAGACCAACCTATGCATCAACACAGTCAGAGCAGCACATACTGGAAAGTATAATACCTAATAGCTGATTGTAAGCATTGTATTGACCAATCGAACAAGTACAGCCAACATGTATTTTCTTTGAGAAATGGATCAGTCCACAAGGTTTTGGTACTTATCCTATCAATGAGCAGTGAAGGCTCAGGTGAGGCTGCACATATGCCCAGACTCGTCTGAGCCTTCTCTGCTCGCATACATAAAGTATGGATGTAGATGAAGAATTTAACCAAAATTAAGACATATACATTGTAGGTTTGCTAGGATACTTCTGCATGGGCATTTATAAGAGTCATTCTAATACGCTTGCTTTTGTAACATGATGTTTGATTGGATAACTTCAAAAATTTGCGACAGTATATCCCGCAATTACTGTCGGAAATAGTTTGACATCATAAATTACACACATTGGTTGGATGACGTGCCGCTTGCAACGCTCCAATTTGAGACAAGACTGCGGAAGTGCATTAGAATGGGGATAGCCATATTCAAAATTTTCATTTGGGGAGGTTACCGTCATATATACGTTAGGAAATCATATTTCAGGGCCCCAATCACGGGTCACTGTAAAACTAAATTTCCGACCGTATATCCGATGATTTACCTCCCCAAATGAAAATTTTGAATACAGTTATCCCCTAATTTGCACATAATTCTTATGAGATAGGTACGAAAATCTTGTGTTCATTCTCAAATTGTAGAACTACATAATGACTGGTACACGTTAAAATTTCTCTTGTAGGATATATCCAACTTTGAGTGGCATTTCTGGTCACGGGTATTTTGGCTGATATGGCCGTGGTATCTGGGTCATGTTGCTCTTGGAAAGGTGATGGAGTGGAACCTTATTCAGGTAAGTATTATCATGGCTAAATTTTTTCTGGGGTCATATATGTCTTTAACTTGTGTTTATGCTTTACATCCCTGTCGACAATTTTTCAGTAATGTCAGGACAATTTCCTTTTTTCCGTGGTTAAACCAGTACTTAGTAGAGGATAAAGTGTATCGCTAAAGGACACAATGCAGTGCCTTCAGTGAGTTGAACCAGCAACCCTTCTATCTCAAGTCTAAACACTAAACCACTGAACCACCCCTCCCCTCAGTCATGGATGCCAGTTGCATAATATTCATTATACAGTGGACACTGGTTAATGTGAGTTATTGGTGGTTTGAGTTAAAAGGAGCTGATATGTTCAGGCCTCCAGATAAGAGTATGTAATTATTTTTTTTCTCAACCAAAACATTATGTTGTGGGTTCTGAAAAGAACTGTCTCAAAGAGACGGTTCTTTTGTGCACCCAAAACATATGTTTAAATTGATGGGTAAGAAAATAATGACAGTTTTACACTCAGAAATTTTGCTTAAATGGACCGTATGTATGTTACTTATATGACCCAGCGCATTAAAAGACCAATGTTTCAGATCTTGCTGTGTGTTTGGTGAGTAACTAAAGTCCAGGTCTCCATATAAGGGTTTTGTTTGACTTGATTCTTTACGTCCCATCAACAATTTTTCAGTTATAAAGGGACGGCTCTTCCTGGGATGAATCAGTACTAAGCTAGGATTAATGTGCCTTGCTCAAGGACACAACACAGTGACGCCAGTGAGGCTCAAACCCGTGGCTCGTCTGTCTCGAGTCAAGCACTTTACCACTGAGCCACTGCGCTCCCTTCAAGATTAGAAGGGGGAAATTAATAATTATTGATTTTCTTAATTCTCAACCAAAACATATGTTGTGGGCACTTAAAAGAACCATCAACATGAGACGGTTCTTTTGAGTACTGCTAAAAATGCTTTTAAACTGATTGATAAAAAAATAATAATTTAACACTAAATACAGCCTATGTAAAGTCTTGTGGTTACTTTATTAGGACAGCAGAGACTGATCAGACTGGCCATGCTGATCTATATCTTTACTTGTTGCACATGCCAGGT
The DNA here is from genome assembly GCA_964019695.1 of Loripinus fragilis. NCBI lineage: Eukaryota > Metazoa > Mollusca > Bivalvia > Lucinida > Lucinidae > Loripinus > Loripinus fragilis. Next base: position 110,594,738 of record OZ026514.1, on the reverse strand, counting down.
TTTTGGTTTCGTCGAAAAAACTAATTTTTGAATATTTTACATATTAATATATAACCCTTTCGCTGCCGGGCATATAATTATGTAATGACTAGTCATTTGCCAGGGGGTTTCCAGGAGTTTTGGGTAATTTTTGTAATAAAGGTATGGGGGCTATATTTGTCAATGAAAATATACAAAACTTACACTTTTTATATAGGAAAATGATTGAAAGATTTATTTCTAACCTAAAAATTGTTTTAGCATTTTCTTTTGTTTCAAAAATATGAAAAATAACAAAAGTTTACAAAATCAGGATGCCATTTATCATTACATGTATATCAAGGATTGGGGGGTTGGGGGTAAGTATATAATCCTGTGCATTTTTATTGTAGGAGAACAAACAAACCTATAAATAACTCAATATATTTCCATCCTAAAACGTTTTAGGTGTATTTTGCAACACTTAATATAAATAAAAAAAAGAAAATCATAACATCTGATGCATCGCGTCACCATCCGCCATTTTGAAAAAAAAGCTTCTTATTGTAAATTCCCATCAACCAACATTGGTTTTGGCTATTTTTATTGTGCACCTGATAATAATAGGACATCATCCAATGATCTAAATTAATCATGAGACCTGATTGGCTACAATGCTTAATTATTCCATGAGGTCACATGTCCTTGACATCAATAGGAATATGGGAAACCAGAAGACGTAAAAACCCGTCATTGCTGCAAATAGGTCACAGTATGTATTTGACGGGTATACCCGACCTACTGGAAGTGAAAGGGTTAATATGTTCTATCACATAGGTCCAGATTTAAACAAAAAATTGACCCTCAAAGTTTTTTCTCATCTGGACTTAAGCTGTCTCAATTTAAGTCATGGCTTGCACTTTTATTTTTTCAGTATAGAAAATATGCATTCCTGGTCTTTGCCATGTTCAGTCTAAGTGCTGTGATGGGCTGGCGCCCAGTTTGCCTCATTGCTTGCCATGCTTTGTTGCTGTATATGGCTTCACTGACAGGACACCAGCTGGTTGTGTGGATTTCATCACTTGCCTCCCTTTCAACCCTGAACTTTGACCCATTTACTTCATATATGGTAAGAAATGTTTATTTTCTGGTGATTTTTTTACCTCTTTGTGCGCTAGCGGCAAATTTTGTCATCTGCTGGTCAATTTTGCAAACAGTTTGGACCCAAATTAGGCCTGACATTTTGTCGGGCCTAATCTGGATCCAAGCTGTATGACACTGATGTTATTCCCAAAAGAATATTTTGAAAAGTAATGTTGAACATGACTTGGTCATCAGACTCAACACACTGAAAAAATGGGCAGGGGTTCCCCTGGACATATAATTGTTTTTCGTTCACCCCAGCCTATTCCCCTGCTTACATAATGTGTGGATAAGATAGAAAACTGAAGAAGTGGGTGGGGTACTGGGAACTCTTGAAACTTTCACCATGGTAACCAACTCTTTCAGGTCTGACAGACAAGACAGTAAAGAAAGTCAAAATAACATCTTACCTTTTAAATTTTTCTTCTCAATTTAGGCTCATTTTACAACAGATATACCAAAAATAGCTTGCTATGTTTTATCAGCTGTTTGTATTTAAATTTTTATGCATCCAGCAGACTAGTTTAACTGTTGCACTTTCAGTGGAAATTATCTGTTAAAACAAAGAGGCAAATCATGACTGGCATGCCAGTCTTTAGCTGTATCCCTCCTCTTAGTGAAACCCTGCTTCAGGGCCAAGATATTGCATTGGCAAATTATTGAATATCTTAGTACCGTGCCAGTTTGGTAGCTGCCAAACTTACGTCAAGGGGTCAATGGCGCAATGACACACTAGAGAAAAAATTTCAACATTTTTCTGAGACATTTGAAAAGGGGCAGAACACTGGGTCAAAACCATTTTTGAACCGGACAGCTGAGGTCACAGGTGTGAGTCATGGCTGAGGTTACAGGTGTGAGCCGTAGCACAGTTGACCAAGTTCGAAAGGAGAAGGAAACTGTTTTGTTTTTGTCACCAAAGAAGACTGTGGAACATGGACCGAACACGTCTATAGATGGGTTTGACCAGGCTGCAATCACCGAGTTTTACACTAAAGACCGAAGACATTCCCTGTATGCCTTCAAAGTCTTCAAATATTGGTGCTTATATATAAAAAATAAACAGTATATGATGCGAAAAATAAAAATGATAAAAAATAGAGTATTGCATGGGATTTGAACTTCTGACTGTACGGAACAAAACTTGCGCTTAATGCCCTTGTGGATACTAAGAGAAATGGGTAATGCAATTTTTCTTGTATACCAGTGTAGTTACCACATGCTTTTTTGTATAAATGATAATGAAGTGTCCCAAAGCTTTATTTAGAAATGCAACAAGGTGTGTAATTATGCTAATAGAGGTCACCAATGTCAGGTGAATGTGTGGACAATACTGGCTGTTTAAACTAAATGATGATAAGTTTTAAGGTTTGAATTTCTAAAGGTCAGGATTTAGGAAGTTTCAGCATTTAGGTCCTATAGTAATATACTGGCCAACACTTCCAACGCAAAATGGTTTATGAGTATAAATTTAATTCCAGAATATGCAAAGGAAAACAGGGTCTTGCCAACTTATCCCTCTACGTGTCCTACATGTACAAACAAGTCAATTGGCCATTTTTTCACTTGTCAATTAACAATGGTATATATACTAGGCCAAAAAAGAAACGCCGCATATAATACATACATTGTATATGGGGGTATTTCACTAATCTCTCGCAAACAATGTGTCACAGTTTGAGCACTGATTCTTGGTTTATGAGTTCCTGGGGTTGTGCTAGCTATCATTGTCACCGGGCGGAATCGATTCATTAGTTTAAACCTACGTTTTTATCGATCATAACATCGCGTCTTGAGACGATGACGTCATGAATGCGCACTGTCTGATATTGATCCAATTTGTCAGAAACGATTCCTAAGACGTTCAATCATCCTTGCATGGCATCGAAATTGTTGGTCTAACACCGATGGTGTCACGTTAGCTTGTAACATTCTTATCGCCTTTTTGCGCTCAACATGTATCCGTTTTGGCATTGTAAAATAGCAATGTGTAACTTTTAATTTTAAAATTTTAAAATGTTTTCAAGCAAATTGGATATTAGACTAGTGATTTCAGTTATTACATGTGTAAATCTATATAAAATGAATGTGCACGTGAAAAACTTGAAAATAAAAAGACAGCCGGTACACTGGTTCGGGTTGACTGAGCCCAATAAAACAATAGGAATAATGTGTGGCAGGAATAGTAGCGAAACATAGATAGCAGATGAAATTTTGTAACTCTCATTTAACGCGTAATATTTTTAATCTTTATATGCGGTGTTTCTTTTTTTGCCTAGTATATGGGTTCAAAAAACCCATGTTTTTGCGTTGCATATGCATCCCTGGCAACACTTTTAACATTTGAGTGTAAACAAAGTTATATATTAAATGTTAAAAATTTAATCTGATTTTACTTTGGAAGTGTGGGTCAGTACCAGTATTTCTTGCACACCGGATAAGGATAAGGATATCTGAGATTTTACCCTGGGATAGAAAGTCTTATCTTACCCATGCTATCTTACCCAGGATGTCAAGTAACGTCATTATGTGAAATTGCATCTTAGCGTATTCAGGGACTTCTGGAAGCTTATATTTAAATAAATAAATAAATAAATAAATAAATAAATAAATAAATAAAAACAGTGGTGAGCAAGAAAAAGAATCTATTATTCGTGTGAGGATAGGATAGAAAAATCTGTGTGTGTCCCTAGGGATCACCGTTTGTCATCACTCGGCAAGCCTCGTGATGCTAAACGGTGATCCTCGGGACGGATTTTTCTATCCTACCCTCACACTAATGATAGATTCTTATATTGAAACTTTGTGTGTTGCAGAAAGGTATTGTAGAACAGCATGATGATGATATCTGGTACTATCTCCTTGTGTTCACTCTGGCTTTATCCAACATCAGATGTACAAGTTTCTGCCTAGAGAACTGCTGGCATCATAGTGGTAAGTGTTACAGAAAGGTATTGTAGAACAACATGATGATGATATCTGGTACTATCTCCTTGTGTTCACTCTGGCTTTATCCAACATCAGATGTACAAGTTTCTGCCTAGAGAACTGCTGGCATCATAGTGGTAAGTGTTACAGAAAGGTATTGTAGAACAACATGATGATGATATCTGGTACTATCTCCTTGTATTCACTCTGGCTTTATCCAACATCAGATGTACAAGTTTCTGCCTAGAGAACTGCTGGCATCATAGTGGTAAGTGTTACAGAAAGGTATTGTAGAACAACATGATGATGATATCTGGTACTATCTCCTTGTGTTCACTCTGGCTTTATCCAACATCAGATGTACAAGTTTCTGCCTAGAGAACTGCTGGCATCATAGTGGTAAGTGTTACAGAAAGGTATTGTAGAACAGCATGATGATGATATCTGGTACTATCTCCTTGTGTTCACTCTGGCTTTATCCAACATCAGATGTACAAGTTTCTGCCTAGAGAACTGCTGGCATCATCGTGGTAAGTGTTACAGAAAGGTATTGTAGAACAACATGATGATGATATCTGGTACTATCTCCTTGTGTTCACTCTGGCTTTATCCAACATCAGATGTACAAGTTTCTGCCTAGAGAACTGCTGGCATCATCGTGGTAAGTGTTACAGAAAGGTATTGTAGAACAGCATGATGATGATATCTGGTACTATCTCCTTGTGTTCACTCTGGCTTTATCCAACATCAGATGTACAAGTTTCTGCCTAGAGAACTGCTGGCATCATCGTGGTAGGTCAACAAAGGTGTTCATTCTTTCTTTTTCAAATTTTAGGCCTTAAAGCGCCAATTACAACAAAGCCATCTGCTTTTATCATCTGCTGAAATGTTTCACAAGTATTTTAAACAAACAGTGTAGAGTCTGTAGACCCAGTTCAGACACAGTTTGTCCTTATACTTACATTAAACAAATATTGAATGAAATATTGTTAGCAAAAGTATACAGCAAACATCTTTTAAGCAGATGATTATTTTGCAAGTGTATTAAGAGTTACTTGTACCAGCTTCTGTCTGCAGTGATTTTTATGACCTCAATTTTGCAAATGGTGAGGGGGGGGCATACAGCATTCTGCACATACATCCACCCATCTTTCTGTATGTTTAGTAGAAAATCTCTAAAACTATAAGACTAAAATGCTACAATCTTGAAACTAAGTAAGACCAGCGGATAACCTTATCAAGTTTTGGAGGAATCCTGAACAAGGTTTCAGGAGTAATGACCCTTGGTTAAGAAAGAGTACCACCCTTAATGCCTTATGGCTAAAGATGAAGTGTATTACAAACATAATGTCTAGTTTTGTAAAAAAACACCTTTTGTCTGGGAACCCATAATAATGTTGGGCAAACTGTTTCACACTTTGATTGTATTCCTGAAAGAAATATTCAAAAAGGTTGATTTTGAATATAATCAGCAGACGACAAAAAAGCATGTAAAACTACCCAGTAGACAAAGAGTTAACTCTGTTTACTGGTGTCAGCTGCTGATAACCTTTACAAACAATTTAGCACTCTGATGGTATTCCTGAAAGAATTTTTCAAAATGGTTGACTTTGAAAATAATCAGCCGAGTGAGCAGACGACAAAAAAGCATGCAAAATTACCCAGTAGGCATTGGAGTAGCACCCATTACGCAGTTTACGCACTTGCGTAATAAAAATAGTAACATTCAAGGGAGGTCACCTAATGTGATTAAAAGTTATTTTCCATATTATAAGGAACTGCTCTTAATGAAAATAATTTGCTCGCTCTTTCCATACTATAAGGAACTGCTCTTAAAGGAAAGAATTTGCTCCCTCTGCGAGCAAATTCTTTCCTTTAAGAGAAGTTCCCATTTGAGAAGGGACCCAATTGAAGAGAATCATTGCTTGATCCAGTAGTCTCCTTCGCTGTTGGTAGGCAAAGAGTTAAAGTTGTTTTGATCTGGTTTCAGGTCATACAGTGCAGCACAAAGAGAAACCAGATCTAAGCCAGGAACCAGGCCTGGGTCTCCTTGACTCACACAAGTCTCCTAGTGACTTTGACAATAGCTTTCTTGACATGCTGGCCTTTATTTTCTATCTACCACTTTTCTTTACTGGACCAATCCTCACATATGATCTCTTTAAATCCCAGGTAAGATATTAATCACTGACTTTGGGATAATAAGAGCACATGCTTTAACAAGTGGATGTATGTAAAAAATATTAAGTGAGTATGATCAGGAAATACCACAATCACAAACTGCAGACAACCCCATGGCACCGTGAGGAAGAGCCACTCAACTGTCACGAGACACCAGGAAGACAAATTAAGCAAAGCAACCAGCTCTCTCTTCCCCATCAAGATGATTGCAATTCTAGAATGGACAAAAAGTGACGACAATTTCAGACTCCCACAATGGAAATTTTCCAGAGAATTTTATTTTCGCGAATAGCGTTAAAAGGCATATTTGCGATGTTAAAAATTCGCAACTAAGGCATGATTTACATACATCAGTAAATGACAGAGTGATTTCGCCATTTCACGAGGATTTTATTTTCACGAAACTTCGCATTTCGCAAAAATAAAACCCTCGTGAAAATTTCGAAGTTTACAGTACCGAGTGCTTTATGAGATGTTTACTCAATTTGAACTTCTGATTTCCTGTCAGCCCAGTTGTGTACGTAGAGGATCTCATGAGTGCTCATGTTTTATTGAATTTATTAAACAAGTTGAGGAAAAAAGATAAAATGCAAGGCTTGTCGAGCATTTTATCATTTTTTCAAAAGTTTAATATATTCAATAATACAGGAGCAGGAATGTTAGATTTTTATCATATGACATTATTTTGAAATCATATTTTTGGGCGTAAAAACGTTAGGGTTTTGCCATAATGTGTGACGTTAAAAACGTCATTTCCTAATAATGTTTCCCAAAAATCTGTAAACCACTAGTGGTTTATCGATTTTTAATGCATGGCGTTATTTCACTCTCAGACGCGTTGTAATATGATAAATTAATTAAAGAAATGATATCATTTTTCCAAGATTCATGAAAGGATGAGTGACATAGGATAAGTTCAAAGTGAGTGACACCTGAAGTGTGTTGTATTAGGCCAAATAAAAAAAAGAATGTGTGGTTCAGGTAACTACCTGAAAAAAAAATGAGGGAAGTTAGGGAGGAAACTTTTTTTTTACCTTTGACAACTTTTTTCATGGCTTGGCAATATATTAAATAAGACAGAACTGATATTAAAGGGTCTATTTTTGAAGATATAACCTTGTTGTTAATCCTTTTACTTCCAATACCAAAGACTGAATGCATAGACATTTAGATTTCTGTTTCAGATGGTCATTTTGCATTGATATGTTTTTTTTCTCCAAATTCTGAAGTTGAAAGAGAATAGCAGAACAAAATGATTTTGTTCTGCTATTCTCTTCCAGCTTCAGAATTTGGAGAAAAAATCTAGGGTAGTGGTAAAAATTTAGGGTAGTTCGGGTAACCTGAACCACACATATTATAATTGTCTTGCCTTAACTTTGAACTGAATCTATGGCATTTCATGAACCACTGAAAACAAAATTAAATTCTCATATTTATATTTTTTGATAAATATATTATAAAAAATTTATTTATACTTTAGGATCTATAGCAATTTAATATTTTTAATGTTTGACCATATACAGTTTTGTTGGATTGTTAAACAGAACAGAGGGACACCCTACATAGTTTTAAAAGCCAATCAAGCTGGGCAGACTTGTTTTGGAGGTGTGGCTTAATGTCAATCACAACAACATTGTGACTTCTGGCAAATGAAATCACTGTTTGAAGTGTTATTCATGTAGATTTGAGCTTTGTTAGCTGCAGTCATATGTCTGCTTGTCTTTGGGTTTTGAACAGTTTCGAAAATCTTGATTCATTATAGGCTTGCTTTGGAAATGGAAATATTCATTTCTTAAAATGGATTCATAGTGTAGATCAGAAACCAGTTGATTTGGATCAACATAGTTTTCAAAAGAATTTTGAAAAGTTATACACACATTGTGTTTATCAGCTTGAATATGGTAATTTGAATTAAACAAAATATAGGAAGAGCATTTTATACATTAAACCCTTAAAGTGCCAAGAAAAAAATGCATCTGAAAATGTCGTCTGCTGAAGTCCTCTGCTGCAAATAATTGCCTAACAATACTGAAGAATTAAGTATAGAAGCAAACAGCGTGGACGCAGAAGAGACTGCTCCTATAGGAGCAGTCTGATCTGGGTCCACACTGTTTGCCATAGAGGCTTCTTAAACATTTCAGCAGACGAGGAAAGCAGATGACTTTTGTTGTGATACATGCATTAAGGGTTAAAGTGCCAAGAAAAAAATGCATCTGAAAATGTCGTCTGCTGATGTCGTCTGCTGCAATTATTGCATAATAATACTGACAAATTGAGTATAGAAGCAAACAGCATGGACCTAGAACAGACTGCTCCTATAGGAGCAGTCTGATCTTGGTCCACACTTTTTGCCATAGAGGCTTCTTTAACATTTCAGCAGACGACGAAAGCAGATGACTTTTATTGCGATTGGCGCATTAAGGGTTAAGTTGGGGTATATTAAACTTATTAATATTGGGACACCTTTACTTTTACTATATTTCATGGTTACACTTAAGCAAAATGAAGACATTTAGTCGTACTTTGCTTTTAAAAATGACTTTTTTACAACTATTCTATGATATTTGAATTGTGGAGACAGGATTTATCTGAACACTTCTCTTTTATATTTTCAGATAAATGCCCCAAGTCCCGCCATGACAGTGTACAGAGTTATGTCCCTTGGCTTGAACTTTCTGAGAGTTTTCTTCTGGGCTTTCTTTATTGAACTAATCCTTCATTTTATGTACTTTAACTCATTACAACAGAGTTATGCGGCTTTAAAAGCTGTGTCTTTGTTCACCCTGGCTGGTATAGGCTACTGCCAGGGCCAGTTCTTTATGGTGAAATATCTAGTCATGTTTGGATTGCCAGCTGGTGTGGCCAGGGTGGATAACCTCGATCCACCCCAGGGACCAAAGTGTATTGCATATATCCATCTATATTCGGATATGTGGAAGTAAGTACATGTACCATGTTCATCATAAATGAATCAATTAGCCCTTAAAGCGCCACCTATAATTTGCAGCAGACGACAATTTCAAATTTTGCTGCTTTTTCAAAAATAAGGAATAAGACGTGATATTTGATGCGAAATTGTCTGCTGGCAGACAATTCTCATGAATTATCACACCTTATCTTTTTCCAAAATTAGGAATGATGTCGCAAAAATTGTTGTCTGCTGCAGTCGTGATTGGCGCTTTAAACACTGTAGTCATTCCACTACGGCAATTTGGGTCTCGTCACCCACTCCGGTGTTATAGTAAAATTACCTTCAAATAAAGGCTGACAAAAATGAGCACTTTCGAGTATGTTTGCTTCGAGATTGTATCGTCTAGTTAACAACCTCTGTGTTGTTTTGCCAAAACGGAGATAAAATCAGATTTTAAATTTTTTTTTGCAGTTATATTAAAAAATTGTCAATTATGGTTTAGTCATAATTATAAGGTTTCGTCATTGATTAATTGTCCACGATGACTAAACCGTAATTAGTTATTTCATGCCCAGACATCAAACGTTAAATTTTTGAAATGATTTTAAAGCTAAAAGATACAATGTGACTTTGACGAACAAAAATTAATCAGAACCCAAGAATTTCGGGCGTTTATCTGTGATTAAATGAAGAAATTGAACATGATGAGAAAGTTACCTTAACACCTGAATAAGTGACGAAACCCAAATTGCCGTAGTGGTATGACTACAGTGTTAAAGGTTAGGGAATTACTGTATTAAACATTTTCATTTGGGGAGGTATATCGTCGAATATACAGTCAGAAATTTATTTTATGGCAACAAGTGAGACACTGCTGATCAGGGTCTACTCTGTTTGCTTATGGAAATATGATATATCTGATCCAACACTAGTGGACCTGACAAGTAATTTCTTTGTTCTATGCACCAACATGAAAGTGTATTTATATAATTATTAGCTCACCTGAGCCGAAGGCTCATGGGTGAGCTAATAGTATACCAGTCACTCCCTCGTCTGTCTGACCGTCCGTCCGTCGTCTGTCCGTCTGTCAACATTTTCAAACATCTTCTCCTCTGAAACCACTGTGCCAATTTAACTCAAATTTCATATGGAGACTCCCTAGGACGCGGGAACAAAAGTTGATTAAAATGGTCCTTGTCACATGACCAAGATGGCCGCCATGCCCATATACGGTAAAAACCCTTTAAAAATCTCCTTCTCCAGAACCAGAAGGCCAATGACCTTGGGACTTGGTATGTAGCATTGGGGGTGTTGGGCCTACCAAGTTTGTTCAAATGATGATCCTAGGTTGACCTTGATCTACTTAACGTCAAGGTCAATTTTGCTTCCTAATGCATTTAAATGGGAATTTTTTTGACAAGGTGATTTTTTGAAAACTGTAGAAGCCAAAGTGATTATTCTTACTTGATATGTTAAAACTAATGAGACAATGGCTATTAATAAGTTTCAAAGGTCAAGGTCGCTTATATTGTGGTCACATCAATATATTAAAACATAGTTTTCTCACAAACCATTGGCCCAATTGAACTCAAATTTCATGTGAAGACTTCTTATGATAAGTTAGTCAAAATTTATACAAAATATTTTGGTCACATAACAAAGATGGTAAAAACCTTTTAAAAATCTTCTCAAGAACCAGAAGGCCAGTGACCTTGTGACTTTGTATGTAGCATTGGGGATGTGGGACCTACCAAGTTTGTTCAAATGATGATCCTAGGTTGACCTTGACCTACTTAACGTCAAGGTCAAGTTTGCTTCCTAATGCATTTGAATGGGAATTTTTTTGAAAAGTTGATTTTTTGAATACTATGGAAGCCAAAGTCATTATTCTCACTTGATTTGTTCAATCTAGTGTCTATAAATAAGTTTCAAAGGTCAATGTTGACCTTTGACCTTTCAGCCAAGGTTGCTCATATTGGAGTCCCATCAACATATTAAAACATAGTTTTCTCAGAAACCACTTGGACTAATTAAACCAAATTTCATATGACAACTCCTTATGATTGGTTAGCCAAAACTTATACAAATTGTTATGGTCACATGACCAACATGGCCACCACACCCATATATGGTAAAAACTCTTTAAATCTCTTTTTCTATGGAACCAAAATGGGACTTGGTATGTAGCATTGGGGATGTGGGACCAACCAGGTTTTCACAAATGATGATCCTAGGTTGATCTTGACCTACTTTAAGGCAAGGTCAAATTTGATTCCTAATACATTTATATGGAGAAAATCTTAAAATGTTCATTTTTCTATAACTGTTTAAGCCGAATTCATAATGGTTAAACCTATTGAGACTATGGTTTTATATTAAGTACCAAATATCAAGCTGACCTGTGACCTTTTATCCAAGGCCACTCATTTGGACTGCCACACTTCTATCTAAACATCTTTTTCTCAGAAATCACTGGGCTGTTTGATGGATTATTCATTAGATTGTTTAGGTCACTTGACCAAAATGGCTGCAACCCCCATATATGGTAAAACAAAATTTGTTCCATTATAAGCTGTAGTTGACCTTGACCTATTTTAACATTATTAAGGAGGTCAGGTGAGCGCCTCAGGACCTTCAGGTCCTCTAGTTTATAGTCTGTGGAGCCTAGCATTAATATTCATTAAGGAAAGGGTTATCAAAGAGATTGTTAAAGTTGATTGACTCATCTTTACTTGGAGGGGGTTACAAAATAAAGAAGCTATGTTATATGATAATTGATCAGCACAATATGATTTGAATGTTCTTGAAAGCAATGTCAGCCCTAACACAACAGCAACAACAAATAAAAATACCTTTATCACATGATGTTGTGTCAGGGAGTGATATAACGCCATACAATTTATCGCCATAAACCACTAGTGGTTTACAGATTTAGTAACGTAGCGTAATGACATTCTGATGTCATATGATAAATAGAATCTAACATTCATACTCCTGTGTTATTGAATTTATTAAACTCATTGGGAAAAAGTGATAAAATGCTCTGCAAGCCTCCCATTTTATCGCTTTTCCCCAACTTGTTTAATAATTCAATAAAACACCGGGCCGCGTAGCTTAGTCGGTAAGGTGTCTGGCTACAGATGCGTGTCTGACTGCAATTCCAGGGGTCGCGAGTTCGATCCCGGCCCGGTCCTAAACTCGTGGAGATTGATCATGAAATAGTTTCTACGGTCATTCTCCTGCCTTCCGCTGATTCAATCAAGAAGGGTTGTTGTCAGTTACAAGTGAAAGTATGTGCACGAATTACTGGTTATCCGCTTCTTCAAGCCTGCCCAGGAAAAAGTGTGGTTAGGTGAAATGACTGTCCCGCAATGACCATAGCTGTTGACTTGGGACGTAAAGCAACTAAACAAACAAACAAATTCAATAAAAGGAGCATACCAGTAAGATCCTCATTATAAATCACTGTATATTTAGATTGTTTTTATCTTTGCAAGTAAATCTACACTTGTTGTCAATGTATCTCAGGCCCTGAGATAAGAGTATAATCAAAAGTTAATTTTCTTATTTCTCAACCATAACATCCGTTGTGGGTACTCCAAAGAACTGTGTCAAATTGATTGAATGAGATGAATTTTTTAGTAAAAAAATATTGGCAATTTTATGCAAAGTTCAACCTGTATATCTATTCTGGGGTTTCGAGACAACATAGAATTTATTTAAATTTTTGTTTTTATCATTGCAGATATTTTGATAGAGGTCTTTACAATTATTTAAAAAGGTAATTATTATTGCTGTACATCTTCCATATTCAACCTAATAAGCATACTGTTGGCATGACATTTTTATACCCCCCCCAAACTTTGTAGGGGGTATACTGTTCTCACGTTGTCCGTCCGTGCGTCCGTCCGTGCGTCCGTCCGTAACGCTTTGTTTCCTTAATAACTCGAAGAGTCATTGCTGGATTTTCATCAAACCTTGCAAACATGTTCATATATGCAAGACAAATACTTTAGACAAAAAAGTAAGGGCTAGGGGCCAATTCTATTCGAGTTATTTCCCTTTGTAGTTCTAAATGGCTTTTAATATAGTGCTTTTTCCTTAATAACTCAAAGAGTCATTGCTGGATTTTCATCAAACCTTGCAAACATGTTCATATATGTTAGAAAAATACTTGAGACAAAAAAGTAAGGGCTAGGGGCCAATTCTATTAGAGTTATTTCCCTTTGTAGTTCTAAATGGCTTTTAATATAGTGCTTTTTCCTTAATAACTCGAAGAGTCATTGCTGGATTTTCATCAAACCTTGCAAACATGTTCATATATGCAAGACAAATACTTGAGACAAAAAAGTAAGGGCTAGGGGCCAATTCTATTAGAGTTATTTCCCTTTGTAGTTCTAAATGGCTTTTAATATAGTGCTTTGTGCTTATGCTATTATAGGCCATATACGGGCCAATCAACTCCTACCACAGCTTTCAATGGAACAATTTGATACTTTTCCTATACAATGTAGACACATTGAACATATGCATGAAGGAGTTTAGTTCAGAAAAGATAATTTTTGACAAAATGACAGCTGTGAGAACTTAGACAATTTTTCCCTAATAAGGTGTTTGTATATGCATAGACAGTGCCTTTATGGGCCGATCAACTCCTACCACAGCTTTTTATGGAGCAATTTGATACTTTGCCTATACAATGTAGACACATTTAACATATGCATGAAGAAGTTTGGTTCAGAAAAAATATTTTTTGACAAAATGACAGCTGTGAGAACTTAGACAATTTTTCCCTAATAAGGCTTTTGTATATGCATAGATGGTGCCTTCATGGGCCAATCAACTCCTACCACAGCTTTTGATGGAACAATTTGAGACTTTGCCTATACAATTTAAACACATTGAACATATGCATGAAAGAGTTTTGTTCAGAAAAAATAATTTTTGACGAAATGACAGCTGTGAGAACTTAGACAATTTTTCCCTAATTGGGCTTTTGTATATGCATAGATGGTGCCTTCATGGGCTGATCAACTCCTACTACAGCTTTTGATGGAACAATTTGATACTTTGCCGATACAATGCAGACACATTGAACATATGCATGAAGGAGTTTGGTTCACAAAAAATAATTTTGACAAAATGATAACTGTGAGAACTTAGACAATTATTCCCTTATATGGCTTTTGTATATGCATGGAGTGCCTTTATGGGCCGATCAACTCCTACTACAGCTTTTGATGGAGCAATTTGATACTTTGCGGATACAATGTAGACACATTGAACATATGCATGAAGGAGTTTATAATTTTTGTTTGCACAGATTTTACTGAAATCTTCTTATCAAAACTAAGGTCTTCTTGTTCGAACTATAACTTGCCAAGTTTTTTCACTGACTCTTACTGTGCGGGGGGTATCTAATAAGCATTGCTTATTTACTTTTTTCATTGAAAATTGATTCCATCTTTTGACAACGTAATCCAGATCAGCTGGCTACTTATGGAGCCTCAGGACTTTAGTTAAGAGTGCGTAACGAAAATTTAATTATCTTATTTCTCAACCAAAACATATGTTGTGGGTAGTCAAAAGAACCGTCTCAATGAGGCTGTACTTTTGAGCACCAAAAACATATGTTAAAACTGATCCATGGGTAAGAAAATTTATACATTTTTACGCTGAAAATATTTGTTTATCTAAATCTGTCAAGCCAGCCTACCTGTGCCACACTAGTTTTCATCCACAAGAAAATCCATATTTATAATTATATTGCACTGCAGAACTGGCTGGAAATCACTTTTTTTACCATATTTAGGCCTGAATTTTTGTTATTAGTTGATTAATGGGAAATTTTTTCAGATATAGGGTGGGAGGGACGGAAAAAAAGCAAAAAAGCTCTGAAAATGACCAGTTGACTGGTCGTTTTCAGAGCTTTTTTTCAGAGCTTTTTTTAATATCTCCAGAAAAAACAGTAAAACTTGCAAGGTAAACCAACAATCTGCATTAAATCTTTAAATATTTCATCATTTTTCTAAAAATCTGGACAGGGAAATCACTTTTAACAGTGTCACTCTCAAAAATACACAGACAGAACCTCAAAAAGATATTATTTTTTTCAACAAAACAAATTATATTTAGGGTCGGTGGATAAAATAAAAGAATAATTTTAGAAATTAAGTATTATTTTTTCTCTACTTTCGGGAAAATTTCAGTAGGAGAGTTGGACTTGTAAATCAACTAATAAAAAAATTCTAGCCTTACCTTAAATGTGGATAGTGGAAAAGTCAACTCTATCACTGCAAGAAAAAGAAAATCACAAATCCTGGTCTGCTGCATACTTTTGCTTACGGTACAAAATGATTTTCAAGTTGCAGGCCAACAGTTTGGACCCTGACTCTGGTCAATACCCAAATTTCATAAAAAAAAGTATAAAAAATGTTGGCATGCTTATTATTGATATTTTTGTTTTTTAAGATTTTTTTCACGTACCATAATTGATATATCTAGGAGATAGGGTGGTGACAAAAATGCAAAAAAAGACACAATTCACTAAAAATTGAAAGATTTTAGCCTCACATTCCTGAAATTGAGGACAAAGAGATCAAAACAAATTCTGAATATAAAAATATTGAATAACGGGTATTTTTTAAAAAAAACAACATAGCCATTGTATAATCCATCATAGTGATATTCACATGTGAAAATTAAAAGGCTACCCAAGGTCTAAATATGGTTGTCTCAGAAACACGTGACCAGACAAATTCTTGAAAATTTTATTCATATTGGGCGTGATCTGACTTTGCAAATTAATACAAGCTTTTTCAGGGTTATGACATTCATCTGGTGAATATTATCATTTTTAATATTCGAATATCCCCTACCTTTCTTGAACAGTATATTTTATAGGCATACTCCAATTTTTAAGATTTGATTTTCTATAGTCCAGGATTCAGGAATGGCCAGTCACGAAAAGACTATAAATTGGTTTTCAAGACCAATTATCGCTTAATGCAGGTCAAAAGTATTATTGGAATGGTGTATCTGAGATTTTACCCTAGGATAGAAAATCTTATCTTACCCATGCTATCTTACCCAGGACGTCATTGTTATGTTAAAGTAACATCACCAAGTGCAATTGCATCCAAGGGTATTCAGGGACTTCTAGAAGCTTATTTTATAATAAATAAATAAATAAAAATAGTGGTGAGCAAGAAAAAGAATCCATTATTCCTGTGAGGGTAGGATAAAAAAATCTGTCCCTCAGGTTCACTGTTTGTCATCACTCAGCAAGCCTCGTGATGCCAAACCGCTCTCCTCGAGAAGGATTTTTCTATCTTACCCTCACACTCATGATAGATTCTTATAATCTCTGGTAGGCTGATAGTGGCCCACATTTATATACTTCGAGGGGTTGTGGGTTCGAGCCTCATTGAAGGCACTGCATTGTGTCCTTGAGCAAGACGCTTTATCCTGTGCATCTAAATACTGGTGTAATTTAGGAAGGCTTGTCCCAACATGACTGAAAAGTTGTTGCCTGGGATGTTAAGAATCAAAACAGACAAACATTTCTTGCACACGGTATAAGGATATCTGAGATTTTACCCTGGGATAGAAAATCTTATCTTACCCATGCTATAATAACTAGGACGTCAAGTAACGTCACCAAGTGAAATTGCATCTTAGCGTACTCAGGGACTTCTGGAAGCTTATTTTAAAATAAATGAATAAATAAAACAGTGTTGAGCAAGAAAAAGAATCCATTATGCCTGTGAGGGTAGGATAGAAAAAATTGTCCCTGGGGATCACCTTTGTCATCACTCAGCAAGCCTCGTTATGCCAAACGGCTATCCTCGAGAAGGATTTTTTTATCCTACCCTCACACTCATGATAGATTCTTATAATCTCTGGTAGGCTGATAGTGGCCCACATTTATATACTTCAAGGGGTTGTGGGTTCGAGCCTTATTGGAGGCACTGCATTGTGTCCTAGAGCAAGACGCTTTATCCTGTGCATCTAAATGCTGGTGCAATTTAGGAAGGCTTGTCCCAACATAACTGAAAAGTTGTTGACTGGGATGTTAAGAATCAAATAGACAAACATTTCTTGCACACCGGATAAGGATATCTGAGATTTAACCCTGGGATAGAAAATCTTATCTTAACCATGCTATCTTACCCAGGACTTCAAATAATGTCATCATGTGAAATTGCATCTTAGCATATTCAAAGTCCTCTGTAAGCTTATTTTGTAACAAACAAATTAATAAATAAAGACAGTGGTGAGCAAGAAAAAGAATCCATCATTTGTGTGAGGGTTGGATAGAAAAGTCTGTCCCTTGGGATCACTGTTTGTCATTACGAGGCAAGCCTCGTGATGCCAAATGGTGATCCTCAGGACTGATTTTTCTATCCTACCCTCACACTCATGATAGATTCTTATATTATATACTGACTGGGATGGCGGGGAAAGGATAAGGGGTTTACAGATATTTCTTTTCTTTTCAAACAGATACATATACATTCCATGTGGAGGTGGACAGCATGGGTATGCCAGACAGTTGCTGGGGTCTGGCCTATGTTTCCTCTATGTATATTACTGGCATGGGGCTGAGTACTACATAGCTGTCTGGATACTACTCAACTGTATAGGAATCTCATTGGAGGGGGTCGGATCTGTGATATCAAAAATACCAGTGGTGAAAAAATTAGAGGTAAGACAAGTGTAGAGGCATTTAGATAAAAAGTCTGTAATTTAAAATTAATTTTTTAATTCATCAGCCAAAACATATGTTGTGGGTGCTCAAAAGAACCGTCTCGATGAGACGGTTCTTATGAACACCTAAAACAAATGTTTAAATGGATGGATTAGAAAATAGTCACAATTTTCCTGTATGTATATTACTGGCATGGGGCTGAGTACTACATAGCTGTCTGGATACTACTCAACTGTATAGGAATCTCATTAGAGGGGGTCGGATCTGTGATATCAAAAATACCAGTGGTGAAAAAATTAGAGGTAAGGCAAGTGTACAGGCCTTTAGATAAGTCTGTAATTGAAAATTAATTTTCTTATTTCAAGGCCAAAACATATGCTGTGGGTACTCAAAAGAACCGTCTCAATGAGACGGTTCTTATGAGCACCCAAAACAAATGTTGAAATGGATGGATAAGAAAATAGTCACATTTTTCTGTATGTATATTACTGGCATTGGTTGAGTACTACATAGCTGTCTGGATACTACTCAACTGTATAACCTCTACCAAAATTGAACAAATGGTTTGGCTCTGCTGAACAAAAGGGCCACCAGAGCTCCAGATAAGAAATATCTTTAAAAGACATCTCCTCCTGAACCAATGGTCCAAATTCAAAATAATTTCATAGAATTGTTCCTCATAAACCCTCTAACAAAATTGCACAAATGGTTCCACTCCGCTGAGCAAAAGGGCTGCCAGAGCTCCAGATAAGAAATATCTTTAAATGACATCTCCTGAACCACTGGTCCAATTTCAATTATTTCACAGAATTTTTCCTCATGATGCCCTTTACCAAAATTTCACAAACATTTCTGCCCCGCCTAACAAAGGGGCTTCCAGAGCTATAAATAAGAAATGTCTTCTTTCTTTCTGAACCACAGGTCCAAATTCAAAATAATTTCACAGAATTGTTCCTCACAATGCCCTTTACCAAAATCACACAAATGGTTCCACTCTGCTGAACAAAAGAGCCTCCAGAGCTCAAGATAAGAAATTTCTTTAAACAACATCTTTTGTTGAACCACTGGTCCAAATTCAAAATAATTTCACAGAATTGATCCTCATGATGCCTTCTACCAAAATTGCACAAATGGTTCCACTCCAGCAAACAAAGGGGCTGCCAGAGCTTTAGATAAGAAATGTCTTGTAATGACATTTCCTCCTGAACCACTGGTCCAAATTCAGAATAATTTCACAGAATTGTTCCTCATAATGACTTCTACCAAAATTGCACAAGCAGTTTCCCCAGCTTAATACAAGGGTCACCAGAGGTCTAGATAAATATATGTCATACACTGGTCAAAAATCAAAATTTCAGTCCTCATGTTGCTTTCTACCAAAATTAATCAGTACTTGGCTGAACAATATGGCTACCAGAGCTAAAAATAGAAATATCTTTAAATCATAGATATTCTTAGCCACAGGCCAATGCATCATCTACTCATGTGCTTAGACTCAGGTGAGTAATCCAGGGTGCTAGGGCCCTCTTGGTTTTTAATAGTTTTTTTTACTTTCTGACTTGATATATTTCAGGTGGAAATTTTATCAGCAGCAATGACACAAAGAATCCATGCTGTACTCTCTATTCCTGTTTTTCTCATCTCCTGTTTCTCAATATTCTGTTTCTTCGGCGGTCAAGTAGTGGGATATATATTTTTTGAAAGGTTGATTATTGAGGGTAAGTATAGCACTATGTCCTGAAAAGCATTTTTTATCATAAAATTGTAATTATTTTCTTACCCATTAATTTAAACATGTGTTTTGGGTGCTCAAAAGAACCAGCTTAAGTCCCACCATCACATGCTTTGGTTGAGAAATAATTTATAATTGCACATTGTTATCTGGAGACCTGCACTATAGCATAGTTGTCTTGCAATTCCGAGGGAATAGCTCAGAAAAGCAATCAAAATTAAATGCCGATATATAAGCATCAGCTTTGTCCAGCAGAAATAGTGTTGATTCTAAATGCAATATCATAAATATGTAAGATTTTTTTTTCACCTGGAAAAGGTAATAATTCCCTTTATTTTATCATGACAACGTGGGTAGTGGGTTCTCATTGGAAGCGTCTCACTGAGACGCTTCCAATGAGAACCCACAGCACATGTTTCATGGAAATAAAATACTAACCCTTTTCCCGCCATCACCTTTTCTGCCATCTTCTTTCTCATCTGATTTTGTTCTTAGCTAGCCTAAGTTGCAAACAATATGCACCCAGATCAGACTGTGCTCTTGGGAACAGTTTGATCAGAGTTCATATTGTTTACTTCCATGAACAGGGTGGGTAGTCAAGTGGGTTTTGTTTGGATACACTGCACAGATGTTCAAATACACTGTACGGATATTCTGTTCGAATGTAAGTAGATTTCTCAGTCATTTCTAATCTATACCCAGAAAGTTATACACTAATTTCCAGTCCACATTTTCCTGATCAAACGCTACCAGGATATCCTCTTTAAGCTTCTTTCTTTCAGAACAAACACTGTCACAAAGAAAATAATTTTCATCCGTACAGTTAATTGCTATATTTCAGGCTAGATCTTCGCCATTAAAAATTTTGTGACAGTCTGTACTCAAAGTAAGAAGCTTTATGAGGATATCCTGGCATCCTTAGATTAGGAAAAATGTTGGCATGAAAATGGTGTGCAACTTTCTGGGTAAAGATGAAAAACACGGAGAAACCTCTACTTACTTTTGCTTAAAACATCATTGATGAAAAATAGTCCGACATTTTTCTGTACAGTGTATCCAAACAAAACCATGTGACTACCCACCCTGATGAAGAAAATTGTGTCTGAAATGCACTTGAATATATTTATCAGACGTAGAAAGCAGATTGCACTTTCTATTAAAAAAAAATGGCGGGATAAGGGCTAATAGTATTCTGGATTCACCGCTTATCAATGCCTATGAGTTTTCACGATTTGCTCAATTTTTATCTTCTTGTCACCACAGTCCTCTGAATTCAGGATATACCTTACTGTACAAGTACTTTGTTGTCTAAGCATGCTTCTATACTCCATTCTGTTGACTTTGGAGAGTACTAGATGAGTGTCTTTTGATATCAAGTTTACCAGGCAAGGCTTTGAGAACTCTTGTTGACATTGCGAGGCTTGCCGTGAGATTCAACATGCATACTCAAAGCCGAGCCTGGTAAACTTGATATCAAAAGACTCGAATCTGGTATTCTATTTATCAGTTTACCCATCTTCGAACTAGCGATATTGACGTAATTTTCAATTTTTGTGTTGATTCAGCGTCATTAGCGACGTCATTCAAATAGTGCAACGTCATCATGACCTGATAAAGGCACATGCTGTGAGATAGACAAAGTTTATCAGGCAATGTGCAAAAATGCAGTTAATATGCAAGGTAACTGATAATATGAAATATCTCACATACTGATTTAAGCCTTTTTATTCAGTAGAATGGCGTCAATTTGAAGTCTTAAGGATTTAGTTATTAAAATAATTACTTTTAATATTTGAATGCATATCTTGAATATTTTTAGGAATAAACGGTTACCATAGATAGAATAGAATTTCCATCAGTTTTGGTTGCTATCCAATGAACATTACATGTATTGGATTTACTTTCTATTTCAATTCTTCAAAACATTGCTAACATATTGTTTACTATTGGCCAGATATAGGGTCCGTTATTATACTGTTTTAGATTTGAAATTATTTTAAATTCACAGCTGCTTAGTCAGAAAGTTCGTCAGTGGGAACACACATGGCTGAGTGACGGTCTTCCGTTGCTTAGCAACAGCACATTGACAATGATGAGAGGCCAACTTCTATATGCTATGAAGTCCGAAGGATCGTTCTATATATGTATTAAGTTTCAGTCAAAAATGGCAACCAAGTCAAAAGATATAAATCAAATCTCAGTTATTTTTGACTGACCCTCATTATAATTGACTATCATGATATGACTAGTAAATTAAAGGGATATATGAAAAATCACAAACAAACAAACAAACACAGTTCTTTGCCACATTGTTGGAAATCTCGTGTCACGCCTCATTTCATTCAAGATTTCAAGATGAAGTAAGCAGCACAACATAGAAAAATTCAAATACAAAATGAGACGTGGCAAGTAATTTCCCACAATGTGGCATTTTGACAAGCGTAGACTCAGACCAGCCTGTGCAGCATCCTTTTAAGCTGAGAAACGCCAAATGATGTTCGGTCAGTAGCTGAATATTCATAGAATATTCATGCGACTAGCATAGGCTCTGATCAGACTACGCATATGTGCAGGCTGATCTGAGCCTTTGCTGGTCGCACATACCACATTGATAGAAATCTCATGTCGCGGCTCATTTTACTCTTTGCATGCTGGGCAATTTTTCATGCTTTTGTTATTATCTGCTGACTTTTTTCAAAATTAAATTTTTCAGAAAATTCTTTCAGGAACACTATCAGAGTGTCAAACAGTTAAGATCCAGATCAGTCAGCCTTGATCTGGGTCCAAACTGTTTGCAAAGGTTATCAGCAGATGACAAAATATCCCTGTTGTTAATTACAGTTCTTAGGGAGAAAAATGGATATTAATGAGATATGTGTTTATTTCAGGCTGGTTAACCTCGTATTTGACCTTAATGGTGCTTATTTATTGTGCAATACAAAACTGTATAGAGATAAACCGGTGGCAGACTAGGAGAGAGAGACAAAAACAACATCAGTCCTAGGGAATTACACTGTTCTTAGATAATTATACCATCTTGCGGAATTACACCAGTTCTTGCAATACAAAACTGTACAGAGATAAACAGGTGGCAGACTAGGTCAGAGAGAGAGAGAGAGAGAGAAAAACAGCATCAGTCCTAGGGAATTACACAAATAGAAGAGAGTTACACCATCTTATTGCCAGAGAATTACGCCAGTTCTTTGCAATATAAAACTTTATATAGTTAAACGGGTGGCAGACTAAGAGGTACTGTCGTTTCAAAGATTCATAGTAATGAGGCGGTTCTATATTATAAACAGGTGAAGGTTATATATTCACTGCCTCGCGCATATGCAGTATTCTGTGCTAGGTTCATTATAACTGTAAACTGAGACTACCTGCACGCTCAAAAAACAAGGTAAACTCACCAGTGTTTGTTTACAATGATTCTATCTATCTTTGAATTGACTGTAGAGACTCAAACAACATCAGTTCTAGGGAATAACAAAAATCCTAGGGAATTACACCATCTTATTGCCAGAGAATTCCAAGTTCTTGCAATACAAAACTTTATAGAGAAAAACAGGTGGCAGACTAAGAAGGAGAGAGAGATAAAAACAACATAAGTCTTAGGGAATTACACTAATAGAAGAGAGTTACACCATCTTATAGCCAGAGAACTACACCAGTTTTTGCAAAACAAAATTTAAATAGATAAACAGGTGGCAGACTAAGAAGGAGAGAGAGATAAAAACAACATCAGTCGTAGGGAAGAGAGTTACACCATCTTATAGCCAGAGAACTACAGCAGTTCTTGCAATACAAAACTGTGTTGAGATTAAACAGTTGGCAGACTAAAAGAGAGACTCAAACAACATCAGTCCTAGGGAATTACTCAAATACTGGAGAATTACACCAGTTCTAGAAATACAATACTGTACAGAGATAAACCGGTAACAGGCTAGGAGATAGACTCGAACAACATCAGTCCTAGGGAATTATATAGTTCCTAAATCATTACACGGACCACGAGCAATTACACCATTCCTAGAGAATTACACAAAACCTAGGCAATTGCACAATTCCAAGGTAATTACACAAAACCTAGGCAATTACATCATTCTTAGAAAATTACACAAACCTAGGCAATTACACCACACCTAGATAATTACACAAACCTAGACAATACAATTCCCAGAGAATTACTCAAGCCTAGGCAATTACACCATATCTAGCCAATTACACAAGCCTAGGGAATCACACAAAATGGATTTAAACATCACCCCTAGAGCTTTCGCTGTTTGGCTGATAATGGTCAAGGGCTGATACTGAGAGCTATAACCTAAACTGCGTTATAATCTGTTTATCACTTATTCCGCTTCACTGTTGTTTTTGCGTTAAAAAGGGAAAACTGAGGTAAACTATATGAGCCTTGACATGAGATTTCCAATGATGTGGAATGTGCGACCAGCAAAGCCTCAGATCAGCCAGCGCATACGCGCAGTCTGATCAGAGCCTTTGCTAGCCCTTGAATATTCCTTGAGTGTTAAGCTACTGACTGATTATCATTTGGAGTTTCTAAGCATAAAAGGAGGCTGCACAGACTTGTCTGTTTCTACACTTGTCAAAATGCCACATTGTTTGAAATCACATGTCACGGCTCAATTATGTGATGTCGAGCCATTTGTTTACATCTGATGTCATCTAATGAATAATGTCTCAGAGCAGTTATAATAACCTCCCTCCATTCAAAATACATGAATTCTAGTTATCAGCCTGTCCGGCCGATAAACGGTTGGCAGGAAAGAGCTTATTGCATATGCAGACTTTGGGTTATCGGGGCAAATAGTGTCCCAAATATGTAATAAGAAGCTCTAGCGATAAGGCGTATATTTTCCCTAGTTGACATGATTACAAAAGCTAAATTTTCAAATACAGTTAATGGTCCAGTTCCGAATCACTTTTACTTCAAGGCGTATTCCAAATAGTTGCTCTGAGTAAATAAGATTTCGGTTTTACTATTACAAAGCACTATCATTCCCCTAAATAATGAACTTCAGTTTGTATCATTCGGACTCTGCTATGTGTCATACCACGGCTTTGAAGTAGGCCGCCAATTGGCCTAGTTGCGGGTCATTTGCCCAGTTTCGAATCACTTTAGAAAATCTAAGAAATTACCTTCAGTAGTACAGTTGCATTAACGTTTTGACATTGTTGGCTTAATCAGTACATCCAATGATGCGTTTGGCGCATTATTTTACCGTATTCATTGCAGTAAACTTGCACGGACACAGAAAGTAACTGACAATCATCGGCCCGCCAGCGAAACGTCATATAAATGGCTCCTCGCTAGCGGTCCGATGATGACCCGACATCGCACAGCTTTGTACTTTTCCAACCAGGAAATCCTAAGATAATCTACAGCTTTGTGCTTTTCCATGTGGGAGGGGGTGGTCCGGACCCCAAGTACTCACTCCTGTGGATCCGCGCATGAATAAAAGTCCTTAGACTATGAACATTTTTACCACATGCAAGTAATACGCCCGATTATACTTCCTGGCTAATAATCGAAGTTTACAGATAAACTTGGTCTATGAGACAGTGTAGAGTTGAACTAAATCAGATAGCTGCTAGAGGCGCGTTCTAATCAGGATCTGCACTGTCTGTCATTTGACGCATCGCTTTGTGATACAAACACTAATATTCCCTTTTTTCAAAGTATTTTTTCTATTTTGTGACATTTTTATTTAACGTCTGTGCACATTTCCATTGTTATTGAGCGCACGCATACACCAACACGCGCTGTGAGAATAAAATGCATTTGTAACCACTGCCCCACACGCCAACACCGCGGGCGGTCGACACACGTGACACTGTAGCCGATGGCGGTGTCATGGTAGATTTTTGAATGGTTATAACGTCTTGACCTCCCCCCCCCACACACACACACACACACCACCGACACACACACACACACACACTCACACACACACACACACACACACACACACACACACACACACACACACACACACACAGAGTACGGGGTAAAAGCCAGGTTTTTAACATTTAAAAAGACGATCGACGAAATCTGCGCCAGGAAAAAGAAAAACTGGAGAGCTTCAACATGTTTAACAGTACCAACCTCACTCTTAATTCTGATTTGGCTCTGGTCTCTACCCAAGTAAAAACTCTGTTATACATAGTTGGACAAAAAAGCAAGGGAATCATCCGACACAAGTATGTCCACTTGTGATGGAGTGAGGCATTTACCAGGGCACGGGAAAATCAACAAGACGTTAGTCCTACTTTAACTCATAGGATGATGTAGTGCATGTGTGGATCCAGAGGGGGACAGGGGGTCCGAACCCCCCCACTCCCCCTCTAAAATCACAAAAATATAGGTTTTTTTTAGCAATATTGGTCCCGATCCCTTAAAAATCGTAAAGCTACCAAGCCAGCTTTCAATTTTGGGTCATAATCGGCACGCCAGCGAAACGCCATTGTGGCGTTTTGCTGGCGGGCCAAAAATGGCCCGCTAATAGTGGTATTTGGATAATTCCTCCCCCATCAAACTGAAAAAACGTTGTCAAGGTTAGACCTCCTTGGATCCGCGCATGATGTAGTGGTTACGGATAAATGATGCATAATTAGTATAATGGGCTTCTACCAGCTAAGGTTTATAATAGGGAACGGGACTGATTTAGAGTCCCAGCTAAAGACTTGAATTGCCCGGTATCAAGCTAGAGAGGGATCCCTGGTCTGCCAGGTCTACACCACATATGCTGAGAGAGAGAGAGAGAGAGAGGAGAAAGAGGGACATGCAGACAGGCAAATACATATAGAGAGACTTAAATATACAGACAGACTGATAGACAGACAGACAGACAGACACACCGACAGACAGACATAGAAATTCAACAGACACAAACAAAGGCATAATCCTCATGCATACGCGGATCCAGGCAAGACTGGGGGCACAGAACCCCCCCCCCCCCAGCCAACCCCTGTAAAGTCCCATAGCTATACCCCTTAAATTCAGACTATTTTCCCACTAATGCTCTCTAGAGCTACCAAGGTCATTAAATGGAGTTTTGCTGGCGGCCGATGACCGCCCGCTTTTGTGGTATTTGGATCCTCTCTCCCCTCATCAACTAAAACGGCATGAAATACAAAAAAAAATGTTGTCAGAGTTAAAACTTTCTGGATCAGCGTCTGCTAAGAGAGAGAGAGAGAGAGAGAGAGAGAGAGAGAGAGCATATGGTGCCCGTGAAACTTTTTCGCATAATTTTGACTTCTATGTTGTACAAACAGCTGAGCGCGTGTACGTTATTTTTATGTGACGTGAAATAAACTTGTTTTCAGCTGATTCGAAACTGGGCCAAAAAGTGACAATGATTACACGGCTATCACGGAACCAAAAACAGAATAAAAGGTTCGTTTTGTTCTTGGATGTGTTTAAATAATTGTTGGAAAACATGCTGAAACCGAAAGTTTGATGAAAAATGCATTTCAAACGAAAGCATTTTTCGGAAATATGCAGTGAACATATACTGACACGAGTGAAAATATACCTTCATAAAATGGGTCATGGGGAAAAATTGTAATTATTTTCACAAAGCAGATAACTTATAGATATTTTCTTTCACTCACATACAGAGGGATAATACTACAACAAAACAAAACCAAAATATGTATTTTAAATTTTACCGCTGATGTGTAGTTTGCAACGAAACTATGACGTGATTCGGAACTGGGAAAGATTCGAAACTGGGCCATTAACTGTAGCCCTAATGATTTTAAAGTTCGTCTGTTTGGGTAGTATAATATGTATAGTTAGCATCAAAATACGTTTCAAAGCGATTCATCATTTACAAAGCCTTGAAAACTTGCGCTTTCTACTCCCACCCCTCATTTTACATCTTTATACTGGGTGTCATTTAGACCAGAATTTTAGTAAATCCATTATAGGTTTTCAAAAAGTAAAAGTGCTTAATTATTAAGGATATAAATGCCCTTCTTTCCAAAACTTTGCAGTATTCCTTCTGCGCATGCGTACGAAATATACTAAAAATTGAAATGTTTGTCATTGAAAAGATGAAACTTGTGTCTTTCAGTGTGTTTTAAGATGCTTTCCCCCCTAGACCCAAGATGCCCTTTGGACAATTGAACGTTATTATATAAATATACAACATGTGTAAAGGGTGTCTTGGGTCTAGGGGGGGAAAGAGGTTGTATAAGCGAAAGAAGACATCTATCATCTGATAAAAATAGAGCACTTTGCAAGATGTTCGTTTTTATTGTACATCAACTGTATAAATAAATATAAGAAACTCTATCGTGATAAATATAGGACGATTGTTTACCTTAGTTTAACAGTCTATTTCCCACACATGTAACTGAATAGCGAGCACAGTTGATGAGCAAAATAAATTCTCATTCAAAACGAAGTAGATATATTACATGCATTTAGGAAAAGCCGTCTTAAATATCCGAACTAGAGGGCAAAGGTACAAAGACGGCTGGTCTACATGTATTTGTTGGGTGTGCCTAGTGTCTCCAGTCGTTATTTCAACAAAATATTATGAACGTCTTATTTAGGGAATTTGCCCGCCTTGTCGCTAGAAATTCTTGGTTTTATTGTTATTTGGTTTTATGTAATTAACTTAAGTTAAGAATAGATGTATTACTGTACTGAAGTCAATAAAATACTCTATTGTTCCATATATATCCCCTTTTACTTTCAAAACTTATAGGATTGTTATTTTGTTTGTTTGATTTGATTCTTTATATGTACCAGTCAACAATTTTTCAGGATTAATCTGTCTTGCTCAAGGACACAAAGCAGTGATGCCGGTGAAACTTGCACCCACAACCCCTCAGTCTCGAGTCAACCACTCTACTGAGGCCCTGGAAGGGGGTCTCAGTATCCCATATCCCTTTAATTATTTTGAAAAATATCCCATATCCTTAAAATCAATATGGCAAATATTAACAAAATTCAGAAAGCATCGTATCCTCATATCCCTAAAATTTTACAAAAATATCCCATATTCCTTTAAGTTTTTTGCCAATATCCCTGTATCCCTAAAACCCTTCCAGGGCCTCTCTACTATTGAGCCACAACTCTCCCTATATAGAATTGTTATGAGTGTACATGTACTCATGTAGATAGAAAAAATTCGCGAACCCTTTGTAAAAATATTGATAACCACATTTTGGTAACTTTATGAAATGACACTCATAATCATTTCATGTATATTAGGCAAAATGTTGATGTTTACACACCAAGAAGGTGATTATAAAATAATTATAAAGTCATATGATAAATAGAATCTAAAATTCGTGCTCCTGTATTATTGAATTAATTTATTAATCTTGTTGCGAAAAAATGATAAAATGCTCGGCAAGCCTCGCATTTGATCAACTTTTCCCAACTCGTTTAATAAGTTCAATAAAACATAGCACTCGTGTAAAATCCTGTATGACTCCTTTACTCCTTGCTGGGCATTTTCACAGGTTTAGATAAACACATTTTTTCAGCTAGAATTGAGATATCTTCTTACCTATAGTTTGTAGCATATGTTTTGGGTGCTCAAGAGAATCGTCTTATTGAGAGGGTTCTTTTGAGTACTCACAACATATGTTTTGGTTGAGAAATAAGACAATTATTTTTCTGTTACACACTCTAAACTAGTCATGATTTTTGTGGTCTTGACTCCTCTCAAATGTTTATGCAGTTAACCCTTTACGCCATAATAATGCCTTTTTACGCCTTTGAAATAGAAAATATTTGAAAATTTTATGGAAAATGGAACATTTGGTCAACAGTCAAATACTTATACATGTATTTTGTAATGCATGGGTGAAAGTTTTCAGGATTTTTCCTGAATTTAGGATTTTGAGGCTGACTTTCCATAGAATGTCAGCCTCATATTGCTGAATTAGGGAGATTATAATAGGTTCTCTGATATATATTTGTTCAGTCTGAGGACAATCGACCATTTTAACTTCAAATCGTCAATATTTAGTGGGCATAATCAGAGTTTTGAATGTTTAGGGTTTTTGAAATTTTGAACTTTCAACCAAGTAGTCAGTTTTCAATATTCAATATTGTGCATGTAGGAAGAGGAACAAATGATGCAGCATTTTAATATGAAGGCCTGGTAGGAAACTTGATAAACTGAACCGTCAAATAAGTAAAGTTATGAGGCTCTGTCCGGTTCTGTATATGGAGACTAAAAATCGCCAAAAACTGAAAGTTTTCCATTCAGTGCTTTTATGGTGTAAAATAGCGAAAAAGGAGAATGGAGTGCTCCGCTCTGGTCTTTTAACTTCGTATCTAAGCTATTGTGAGCTGCGAATTTGGTTCCTTTTGTCTGCATCCATTTTGTAGTGAGGTAAATGAAGGTTGTTAACCTCAAGACAAAAGTGACTCAGATAAAACAGTACACAAGTTTACAGCTTGCACCAGCTTGGATTAGAAGTTGAACCAGAGCTGAGCACAACATTTTCGTTTTTTTGCTAATTTACACCATATAAGCACTGAATGGAAAACTTAGAGTTTTTAGGAGTTATTTTCAGCCTCCATATGAGCCGCGACAGGAGATTTCCAATAATGTGGTATGTGCCACCAGCAAAGCCTCAGATCAGCCTGCGCATACGTGCAGTCTGATCAGAGCCTTTGCTATTCGCTTGAATATTCTATGACTATTAAGCTACTGACTGAACATCATTTGGAGTTTCTAAGCTTAAAAGGAGGCTGCACAGGCTCATCTGAGTCTACACTTATCAAAATACCACATTGTAGTAACATGTCTGACTACAGATGCATTTCATACTGCAGATACAGGGGTCACGAGGTCGATCCAGGCCTGGTCAGACACTTTTGTGGAGATTGATCAGGAAATACATTCTACGGTCATTCTCCTCCCTTCCCCTGTTTCATTCAAGAAAGGTTGTGGTCAGTTACAAGTGAAAGTATGTGCACAGAGTACTGGTAAACCCCTTGTTCTAGCTTGCCCATGAAGAGCTATTTCCTTGGTGACTGAGTATTCCTGGAAATCAGAATAAGTTAAGTAGATAAATTATTACAAAATATAATGAGAAATAAATGAGAAATGGCAATTTCAAATTTGTTCAAATAAACATGAAACACCTCTTGTACAAGGGTATACATTATTTTGTTCTTATTTTAACAACACATAGAATGTGGATACTCATTAGAACCGCCTCATTGATGCAGTTCTATCAATTACCCACAATCTATGTTTTGAGTAACAATAAGAAAAATCACCTTCATTCATTTGACAATTGCAGTTTTGAAAGCCCTAAAGACCACAGTATTGGTGCACATGTTATTATAATGTGTATACAGTTACTGTTTTTTGATGAAACTGCAAAATTTAGAAGTTCATGGAACAGTGTGTAGCAGAGTGTAAGAACCATAACTTTGACTCTAATACGTTATCATACACATTTTTTATAGGGACGGCTTATTATTTAAGTGTCAGGGGGTGGGAGGGGGCTAAAACTTTGGCTTCCCAGCAGGGGGGTTCAAATTGAATGTTCCAATAGAATCATTAAAAATTTTCCTTGTTCGCTGGGTTTTTATAAATTAAACTCTTATCAGGCCACTTAATTTCTCAGTTTTTCAAAAGTTATTCTGTTTTGGTTGTTATATTGTTACAACTTTTATCATGCTGATTTTTATAGAAATTTGATTAATCAGGCTTTCAGATAGGCCCTACTTTTTCTTGTGTTCCTACATTTCCATACTTTTTCTTGAAAATGTCCTACTATCCATACTTTTTCACTCTAAAATGTCATTTACGCGATAAAAATTCAGAAATTTTTCCTCGGTCCCTTTGCTCGCTTGAAGCTTAAAACATAACTATATTTTAAAGCATTAATTATTTTGACCAATGCCTCGTCTGTCGAAAAAATGGTATTTTGATGGATAATTTTAATGAATAATTGGTCTTATTTTAATGAATACCCCAAAATTTAATGAGACGAATAATGGGCTAATTTTTTAATGAATAGTGAATACCAGACCCCCCCCCCCCCCATCCAGACCCTCATGAAAATGAAATGATTTGGTCTCAGTGAGACCAAAACTGAGATAAAATCAGCAAAGCGAGCCCCTCACACCTTTATACATATGAACCCCCTTTCCAGAATCCTGGATCCACCCATGTTCTCTTTTAAAAGATGTAATTAGATTTTACATCATCCCCCCCCCCCCAGTTATCATATACAAATGTGTCATCTGCTGCTGATCAGACTCTTTGCAAAAAATTTGGACCCAGATCAGGCCTCGAGGTTATAAAACTTGAGTTCATTCTCAGACTCAAAATAAAGCGCAATGATTGGCTGCTTGCAGACACGTGTCCGCAAACAGCCAATCATTGCGCTTTATTTTGAGTCTGAGAATGTACTCAAGCTTTATAACCTTGAGGCCAGGCCTGGCATAGAACGTCCGGTCTAATATGGAATCAAACTGTTTGACACATTTATGGTAATCCTGAAATAGTTTTTTGAAAAAAAAATGATTTTGAAAAAAAGTCCGTAGAGAACGAAAATAATCAGGAAAAATTACCCAGCATGGCCAAAATGCAAAGAGCAAATATTGAATATAGGGATCAAACATGTTTTTTGATGCATTAACATCTGCTGGACCCCGAGGGTGGTGTTGCAGATGTTAGTGTATCAGAAAACCATGTTTGATTACAGGGATTACACATTTTGTTTTTTCATGCATTAACATTTGCCTGGTCCTGATGAAAGCTGTTTGAACACAAGCCCGTTAGGTGGAGTGTTCAAACATCTTCCGAGGAACCAGGGGAGTGTTAATGCAATGAACAAACATGTGTGATCGTTATTCTTGCATATTTTACCTGATTCCAACCAAATGCCAACTGAAGTCACAGATTAAACCTGAAAATAACATAGTTCATACACTGGTTTTCTCCAAACAAAGTGGCACCAGCGCTAAACTTTCAAATGTTATTACATTGTCACAGCGTCATAACGCATACAACGTTTTCGCTAACAAAAACGTAGACGTAATGATCAGTCCAGGCAGCAGCGCTGTTCAGTGTAATGTATCAGAAAACAAAAAACAAAAAAAAAGAAACATGTGGAGCCTATAATTTGAAAATGGGTGTTCGTTCATTTGACAATGGCTTCAACAGCATTTCGTAACGATTTTTATGCTTGAATATTTACATTTTAGAAGCAATTCTTTAATAAATCTTTATATTTTTGCAACCGTTCATAGCCTCTTGAATTACACAAATTTGATTGACAGCTGCCAAGCTCACTTGCCCATGCAATACGCTTCGAACATTGAATTCATTCGCAAGAATTGATACTGGTGTTGTGATTGACACCGAGGCACACATGAGTCGCACGTGCAAATGAGCCTCTTGATTGCTCCATTGGCTGTCCGGCTAAACAGGTTAATACGATTATGATTGATATACAATTATGTTCTTAAAAGAGTATCCTTTGGAAGCAAAGACTGCACTAAAGAACTGAAACTAGAGTGTGCATATTTACTGGGCCAGACTAGCTAGTTTCTGCCATTTAGGCTTCATCAGTGACCCTCTTGTCGCACCCCTAAATGTGAAAATGTAATAAGGCCTGGTAAATGTGAAAACTTTTAACGCTAAATGTAATAAGGCCCCGTAAATGTGAAAACGTTTAACCGCAAACGTGAAAACAAATATACCTAGTTCACCCAGGTAAACCGCATGTCTAAATCTCGGAGGGTGTTGGCTATCGGAGGTAAACAAAGGAGTTTTGGGCTGCACATGGTCTGCTTTGAGATGGTTTTATATCATAATGAACCACATTAAGGAATAAAATCAACATATAAGCCGATAGTATATAGAATGACAAGAATTCTGAAAGCAGTGCATGTTTTTAAACTGAATTTTTTTGAGTTTAAATCGCATTTGAATTCGGAAATGCGGTGATTTGAACGAATATTTCGAATTCATCAGTTAATATTTAGATGTATTATTTTATTTTTTCTTGATTCATAACTACCGCTGCAATGTTTAACCTCTCTTTAAAATGTATCAGTCCAATATAATTCAAACAGACGTGTACAACACTTATTTAATTGCAATTTTATAACGATGGTGTCATGTTTATGGATAGCGTTCTATTCGGAGGTAAGTCCTCTGAACATTTTGCTAACCATCAACATGATAGCAACGTAAGCGATTTTCAAAATTTGAAGATTTAATAGCAGTTTTGGACATGCCACTTACAAGGCATGCAGGAGAATGATATAGAATGGTAGCGGCACAAGAAACTAGTGTCAAAGGTTGATATAAGTCCAGCTATGATCAAACCACTAGCCTTTTTAGCTCACCTTAGCCGAAGGCTCCGAGGTGAGCTATTAGTATACCAGTGACTCCGGCGTCCGTCGTCTGTCCGTCCGTCGTCCGTCCGTCCGTCAACATTTTCAAACATCTTCTCCTCTGAAACCACTAGGCCAATTGAACTCAAATTTCAGATGGAGACTCCTTAGGATGGGGGAACGAAAGTTTGTTCAAATGTACCTGGTCACATGACCAAGATGGCCGCCATGCCCATATATGGTAAAAACCCTTTAAAATCTTCTTCTCCAGAACCAGAAGGCCGATGACCTTAGGACTTGGTATGTAGCATCAGAGATGTGGGGCCTACCAAGTTTGTTCAAACAATGATCCTAGGTTGACCTTGACCTACTTAACGTCAAGGTCAAATTTGCTTCCTAATAGATTTAAATGGGAATTTTTTTGAAAAGTTGATTTTTTGAATACTGTTAAAGCCAAAGTGATTATTCTTACTTGATATGTTGAAAATAATGAGACAATGGCTATAAATAAGTTTCAAAGGTCAAGGTTGACCTTTGCCCTTTCAGCCAAGGTCGCTCATATTGTGGTCCCATCAATATATTAAAACATAGTTTCCTCACAAACCATTGGCCCAATTGAGCTTAAATTTCATATGAAGACTCCTTATGATAAGTCAGCCAAAATTTATACAAAATATTTTGGTCACATGACAAAAATGGCCGCCACGCCCATATATGGTAAAAACCTTTTAAAAATCTTCTTCTCCAGAACCAGAAGGCCAGTGACCTTGAGACTTGGTATGTAGTATTGAGGATGTGGGGCCTACCAAGTTTGTTCAAATGATGATCCTAGGATGACCTTGACCTACTTAACGTCAAGGTCAAGTTTGCTTCCTAATGCATTTAAATGGAAAATTGAATTGAAAAGTTGATTTTTTGAATACTGTGGAAGCCAAAGTCATTATTCTCACTTGATATGTTCAATCTAGTTGCTATAAATAAGTTTCAAAGGTCAAGGCGATCTTTGACCTTTCAGCAAAGGTGGCTTATATTGGAGTCCCATCACATATTAAAACATAGTTTTCTCAGACAATCCTTAGCTAATTGAAATCAAATTTCATATGACAACTCCTTATGATTAGTTAGCCAAAACTTATACAAATTGTTATGGTCACATGACTAACATGGCCACCATGCCCATATATGGTAAAAACTCTTTAAATCTCTTCTTCTCTGGAACCAAAAGGCCATTGGCTTTGAGACTTGGTATGGAGGATTGGGGATGTGGGCCCTACCAGGTTAGCACAAATGATGAATCTAGGTTGACCTTGACTTACTTGATGGCAAGGTCAAATTTGATTCCTTATGCATTTATATGGAGAAAATCTTAAAATGTTCATTTTCTATAACTGAGCCGAATTCATTAAAGTTAAACCTATTGAGACAATGGTCAATTAAGTACCAAATGTCAAACTGACCTGTGACCTTTCATCCAAGGCCACTCATTTGGACTGCCACATACCTATCTAAACATCTTTTTCTCAGAAATCACTGGGCTGTTTGATGGATTATTCATTAGATTGTTTAGGTCACTTGACCAAAATGTATATGGTAAAAACAAAATTTGTTCCATTATAAGCTGTAGTTAACCATGACCTATTTTAACATTATTAAGAAGATCAGGTGAGCGCCTCAGGACCTTCAGGTCCTCTAGTTTCATTGAAAAATTCACATTCGCCGTTTGAAAAGTCGCCCTGAATCCTACGGACATGGATCAAAAGTATTTAACAGATTCAGAGTCCTTATCACTCAATATAGAAGCAACATGTTTGCTGCATTCGTCCCCAAGAAACTTTCCATATGAATTAAAAATGGATAAATACAGACCCTATCCATCCATGATCTCAATGTTTACCTCCGATAGCCAACACCCTCCGAGATCTAGACATGCGGTTCACCTGGGTGTAGTTGCGACGGTAAATGTGAAACCTTTTTTATATACACATAAACAGTGATTATCATAAGCAACTAGAAATTGCGAAGACTGGCTTATAAGGCGTTTTTTTTCTCCATGCTTCAGCGGATCACTGGTGTCGAACCCATTACGCAGGTTACGCACGTGCGTAATAAAAATTCTAACATTAAAGGTAGGTCACTGAATGCGATAAAAATGATTATCCATACTATAATAAACTGCTCTTAAAGGAAAAAAATCGCTCCCTCTGGGGGCAAATTCTTTCCTTTAAGAGAAGTTCCCATTTGAAAAGGGATGCAATTGAAGAAAATCATTGCTTGATCCAGTAGTCTCCCTTTGATGTCCATAACTTTCAGCGTCCTGGCTACGCCGTTGAGCGGAGGACCAGTGGTTTGATGCCATCGAAAATTTCGTGTTCACAAATTTCGTGATGCTAGCTCCGTTTCTAGCATGTTTGCATGCAAACAAAGAAAGGATACAAAACATATGGTCGGCGACGCGAAAAGGCTGGCTTTGCTGCATGGGAGCAACAAATATCGCAGACCAGTCTGCGTGTCCGTGCAGATTAGACTGGGTGTCCGCCAAGTCTCATTTATTGT
Source organism: Loripinus fragilis (assembly GCA_964019695.1). Classification (NCBI taxonomy): domain Eukaryota; kingdom Metazoa; phylum Mollusca; class Bivalvia; order Lucinida; family Lucinidae; genus Loripinus; species Loripinus fragilis. The sequence continues at coordinate 110,558,269 of OZ026514.1, read as the reverse complement.
TCGCTATTACCAAAATATGAAATAAGCGAAATTTCACTATGTAAGGACAGAATATTTGCTTGCAGGTTACTGCATTTGTGATTCCCTTTAATTTGATATGCAACATGACCGTGCTGAAAAAAGTAGACTTTTCACCTATTGACCCCACCCCCAGGGTCAGGGGGAATCTATGGGTTAACAGCTAGCATGCGCTATCTTCTTTAATTTGATATGCAACATGTCCTTATTCCAAAATACTTGAATTTTGACCTCTGTCAAACCCCTTAAGTTCACCCCGGGCGGGGGGGGGGGGGGGGGGGGGGCGGCAGGCTTTAAAAGTAAAATCCCGTTTGGTATGTTTCATACTTTGGTATCTCTGTTTGCATGTGAATTTCAATAAAAATAAAGAGAACTGACGGAATTATTGAGAACTTTAGACACATGAATTTGACACTCTCTGTATTTAGAAAAATACGGAGTAGAGGCCCGATATGCCAGGTAGCGCGGCAGCGGCCACGTTTTTATTTGCGCGGGTCTATACGTCGCGGCGACGGTGCCTATCTAACATGTAAGATGCGTACACATATGTTAACTCTTAACTTATGTAAGAAAGAGGACAATGATCAGGAATCGATACAATTTACAACCAAGCATCACATCTGACACAGGACAAAACACGAAACATAAGTAACAAAAATGATCAAGTGCGTATAGAACGCACTGTATATGTATACATATTGCATATGTCTAACGTCGGCATATGGTGAAATTTTATGCATCTGCAAAATTCGCCGTAGATACCAAAAACGATTTAAAGCTCATTTTTCAGTGTGGAATTGGCGTATATCACAAACTGAATGAAGAAAATGTTATGCACTCAGCTGGTCACAGAAAAATCGTTAACAATATCAAACGCTTTGTAAGGATTTTGCTGAAATTACCTACGAAAAAAATCTCGCGAAAGCACACATCCAAAATTTCAAAAGAAAAAGATCTTTCCTTTATGAGCAGTTCCTTAATTCTGGAAAATCATTTTTATCGCATTAAGTCGCCTTCCTTTGAATGTTACTATTTTTATTACGCACGTACGTAACCTGCATAATGGGTGCTACGCTAATGCTCCGCTGAAGCATGGATGAAAAATCACCTTATATGCCAGTCATCGCAGTTGCTTATATTATGATAATCACTGTTTTCGTGTATATACAAAAAGGTTTCACATTAACCGTCGCAACTAGGTATATTTGTTTTCACGTTTACGGTTAAACGTTTTTACATCTATTACGGGGGCGTTAAAAGTTTTCACATTTACCGGGCCTTATTACATTATCACATTTAGGGGTGCGACACCCTCTAATAGTTTCAAAGTTCCACAATGAAACCCATGATCTCAAAGGACAAGAAAATAAAAACTATAGAAAATAAAATCTACAAACCTGTTTTAATTCCTAAAGTAAAATATTATTTTATATTTTAGAGATTTATAATAAAATGTAAAAATATAAGCAATAAATTCAATTTTTGGAATGTTCATGGAATCATGAATACTTCAGGTCTCTTGCAAAGTTAACGTGAAGCCCTTCGGGCTTCACGTTAACTTTGCAAGAGACCTGAAGTATTCATGATTCCATGAACATTCCATAAATTGAATCAATTTCTTAAATATCCTTTCATTATCAGCGATAGTAGTAGACTATGAAGCAGTATAATGGTGAATAAGCACCATGCGTGGGATTTTTGTAGATAACCAGTATTCCAAGATATTTAATGCAAAAATAGTGAGTATGATCAGGAAATACCACAATCACAAACTGCAGACAACCCCTGGCACCGCGGCTCGCTCAACCATCACGAGGCACCAGGAAGACAAATTAAGTAAAGCAACCAGCTCTCTCTTCCCATCAAGATGATTGCAGTACTAGAATGGACATAAAGTAACGTACAACAAAACATAGAACAATTACAGACTCCCACAATGGGAGTAACAATAAACAAAAAGTCAACAACAACAGAACCACCGCCTTAGAACGGACAGCAGCATAAGCCACCGAGGGGCTTAAATGCATTTTACTGGTACATGTACCAAATCTTTGCCCTAGATTCTGCTGTTGTTGAAGTACAAGAAATGTTCAGCTCGCATGGAGGCCATCTAACTAATGCAGCTTGTTTTCACTCTGGCTGTGGGGGCTTTATCATTTCAGAGAGTGTAAAATACGTTACTTATATGTATTTTGAAGATCAGACTGTAATACATGTATAATTTACCTGACTTCATGACAAAAGTGATATAACCCAAGGTTATTTGCTTATACAGATATTAAGCAGAGACGTTACTTGTTCCAAATTGATCAAATTCAATAACATATGAATATGCTGACCACTGGTATAATACAAGTAATATGATTACCTATGTGAATTAACGTTTCTACCTCTATTCTCAGTTCTGACTAGATGTCACATTAAAAGTGGCTTTTAAGCTTTGCTGCATGTAGTGCAAAAGAGCTTTTGTAGTCTCCAATGTCGTACGCGTTCCCGTTCCGTTCCATTGTATTCCGTTCCTGTCACACTTACACTGTTTTCTAGAAGTCCATATCTTGACAACCACTTGTCAGAAAACATACATAGTTACACCATAGATACCGTGTAGGGTAAGTTTTCATTCAAAAATATTGGACCCTAGGGTCGATGCCGGTGATGGGGCAAGAGGTCAAAATCTAGTACATATCTAGTAGAAAAGATTTTTGCGTTAAAGTTTTCTAGAAGTCCATATCTTGACAACCATTTGTCAGAAAGCATTCATAAGTGCACCATAGATACCTTGCAGTGTTGGCTTTCATTCTACGGCATCGGACCCCTGGGTCCATGCCTGGGAGAGGGGCTAGAGGTCAAAATGTAGTACATATACAGTACATAGGATATTTGCATTTAAGTTAACTAGAAGACCATATTTTGACAATCACTAAGTCTTGTCAGAAAGATTTCATACTTGCGCCATGGATACCTTGTAAGGTTAGCTATTTTCCCTAGACATGGAACCCCAGGGTCTATGCCTGGGGTGGGGCTAGAGGTCAAAATCTAGTAAATATCTTAAAGATAGGATTTTTGCATTGAAGTTTTCTAGAAGTCCACATCTTGACTTCTTGTCAGAAAGCATTCCTACTTGCCCCATAGATATCTTGTAGGGCAAGCTTTCATTCCCTGACAGAGGACTAGGGGGGTCGGGCTAGAGGTCAAAATCTAGTACATATCCAAAAGATAGGATTTTGCGTTAAAGTTTTCTAGAAGTCCATATTTTGACAACCATTAGTCAGACAGCTTTCTTACTTTCACCATAGATACCTTGTATGGTTAGCTTTTATTCCACTACATCTAACCCTAGGGTTCATAAGGGGGGTGGGCCAGAGGTCAAAATCTGGTTCATATCCCAAAAGGAGGATGTTTGAGTTAAAAGTATTCTTGAAGTCCATATCTTGATAACCACTTGTCAGAAAGCGTTCACAATTGCACCATAGATACCTTAAACAGTTAGTTTCCAATCCGAAAATTCGGTCCCTAGGGTCCATGTCGAGAGTGGAGCTAGAGGTCAAAATCTAGAACATATCCAAAAGATAGGATTTTTGCGTTAAAGTTTTCTATAAGTCCTTATCTTGACAACCACTTGTCAGAAAGTATTCATACTTGAACCATAAATACCTTGTAGGGTTAGCTGTCATTCCACGACATCAGACATCAGGGTCCATGCCTGGGGGAGGGGGCTAGAGTTCAAAATCTCGTACATATCCAAAAGATAGGATTTTTGCGTTAAAGTTTTCTATAAGTCCTTATCTTGACAACCACTTGTCAGAAAGTATTCATACTTGAACCATAAATACCTTGTAGGGTTAGCTGTCATTCCACGACATCAGACATCAGGGTCCATGCCTGGGGGAGGGGGCTAGAGTTCAAAATCTCGTACATATCCAAAAGATAGGATTTTTGCGTTAAAGTTTTCTATAAGTCCTTATCTTGACAACCACTTGTCAGAAAGTATTCATACTTGAACCATAAATACCTTGTAGGGTTAGCTGTCATTCCACGACATCAGACATCAGGGTCCATGCCTGGGGGAGGGGGCTAGAGTTCAAAATCTCGTACATATCCAAAAGATAGGATTTTTGCATTAAAGTTTTCTAGAAGTCTATATCTTGACAACTTCTTGCCAGAAGGCATTCATACTTGCACCATAGATACCTTGTAGGGTCAGCTTTTATTATCCTACGACGTCGTACTTTATGGTCCATACCGGGGGTGGGCTAGAGGTCATGATCTAGTTCATATCCAAAAGATACGATTTCCAAATCTTGACAATCATTTGTCAAAAGCGTTCATACTTGCAACATAGATACCTTGTAGGATCAGCTTTAATTCCGAAGCATAGAACATCAAGTTTCATGCTTAGGGGTGGTGCTAGAGGTCAATATCTAGTACATATCCAACGATAGGATTTTTGCGTTTAAGTTTTAAGAAGTCCATATTTTGACAACCACTTGTCAGAAAGCATTCATATTTACACCATAGATACCTTGTATGGCAAGCTTTCATTCCACGACGTCGTACTTTAGGGTCCATGCCGGGGTGGGAAAAGAGGTCAAAATCTAGTACATATCCAATAGATAAAATATTTGCTTTAAAGTTTTCTAGAAGTCCATATTCTGGCAACCAATTGTCTGAAAGCGTCCATACTTGCACCTTAGATACCTTGAGGATAAGCTTTTCTTTCACGACATCGACCTCTAAGGTTCATGCAGGGGGTGAGGCTAGAGGTCAAAATCTAGTACATATCCCATAGATAGGACTTTTGCATTAAAGTTTTCTAGAAGTCCATATTTTGACAACCACTAGACAGAAAGCATTCATATTTGCACCATTGATACATTTAAGTGGAACCTTTCATTCCACGACATCAAACTGCAGGGCCAATGCCGAGGGATGGGGCTATAGGTCGAAATCTAGTACATATCCAAAAGATGGGACTTATGCATTAAAGTTTTCTAGAAGTCCATATTTTGACAACCACTTGCTAGAAAGCATTCATACTTACATCAGAGTTACCTTGTAAGGAATGCTTTCATTCCATGGCATCAGAGTCCATGGTCCTTGCTGGGATGGGGCTAAGGTCAAAATCTAGTACATAATAAATTATCCAATAGACCAATAGATATGATTTTTGCGTTGAAGTTTTCTACGAGTCCATATTTTGACAACCACTTGTCAGAAGCATTCATACTTGCATCATAGATATCTTATAGGGTTGGCTTTTATTTCAAGACATCGTACCAAGGTCCATCGGGGGGGGGGGGGGGTCGGGGGTTGGCTAGAGGCCAAAATCTAGTACATATCCAAAAGATGAAATTTTTGCATTAAAGTTTTCTAGAAGTCCATATTTTGACGACCACTTGTCAGAAAGCATTCATACTTGCACCATAGACACGGTCACCATTCCAGCTCCTTCATCGTAAAATGCAATGATAATAAATACATGAGAGGGACTTCCCACAATGCAGAAGTGGGACTCGATTCATATAAGAAACAGTGTGTTCTCTTGTTTTGTTATCAATTACTCGCATTTTAAGAGGTGTTTCAAAAATCGGAGAATGCTATTCGATGGGGCCAATGACATAAGAACATACACCTGCAGCCCATCTGTTGGAAGCATTTGCTGTGCTTTAAAATCAATGTTGACGTGTATGCAGTGTGTGTATTTTCAGGCCGTGTTGTAAATTTCAGCCTAAACATACCGCGTAAAACCGTTTATCAACTTTTTATACTTTCTATATTAATTTCTAAGACCTTATTTTGATAGATAATAAATATATGTCACCAATCATTGCTGTTTAATCGCCTGTAATTGAAGAATAATCGATATAATATGAACAAAGGGGATTAGCTATGCATAAAGGGGACTAGTTATGAATGGGAGGGATCTTACTATGAAGAAGATGGATCAAGTTGATCGCGCAGTTTTATGCACTGTTGTGTCATGCATCTTATAAAGTATTGCCTTTGGCTTTAACGATACTGCATAACAACGTTCAACAACTTAAATGTCTCAATTAATGAATGTCTTATTAGAATACAAGATCAAGATAGTTTTTTCCTTCTTTGTGGTGGGGAATTATATTACAGATAATCCCGTGTGCAGCCCGGTTGGTCTCCTATTCAGATTGGCTCTCTTTTTTGAGAAAAATTATATGAATGCCCTCGTTTTTCTTGTTCTTTATGTGAAAACCCCTTTTTCTGGAACAGTGTACAGTCCTCTTTTCTTCTCGCAAACTAGTATTGGAATTTACATGACTTCTTAATTGCCTTACCCCTACCCCCGCTCTGGCCCCGCCTCTACCTCTCTGTAGGGTTTCCAGTATTGATGTTCTTCTGACGATCAAAACCAGCCAGTTGGAGCAGTCGTAAGAAACCTATATGTCCCCTGATCTGTTTTTCTTATCCATTACTAAGGGCCACAGTAGCTCAGTCAGTAGAGCTTTTAGAGTTGCTTGTTTGGGTCTCACCGCCAACGTATGACCTACATTTGTATTGAGTATAGTAACAGGTGACATCATTTATTTAGTAGTATAAGGCTTCCCTCGAATACAGCTATAAAGAAGCTCTATTCGAATGCTGTCGTATCCGGTACAACAGTGCTATTTTATCAAAGCTTAGTATGGCAGATATCCCAAACATGAAAAAGAATGACCTTTCCAAAAGACGTTGTAGGTATAGGTTAGTGTTGGAAGGGCAGACAGAAGAACAAATGGACAAGCAGAAAAAACTCCATGCGCTGATCAGGAATCGTCAGTGACTGACAGAAAAAAGCTCTGACCTCAAAGACTGAGGTATTTTACAGTTTTACAGTGGAGGTCCAATGTTTCATTTTAAGAAAAACTATTGTTTTCCAAGGTTTCACAGGGGTTCCATCGTTTTCCAAGGGGGGGGGGGTTGAACTTTTTTCAGGGGTGGGGGTTAGAATGCTAATTTCTAAAGAAACTTATAGAACGTATGATTTTCCAGGGAGTCCAGACCCTATCCCACACCCGGATCCGCGCATGCGATCAGAGTTTAAACTTAGAGTTTAAAGTTATTTTATTAGCCCCTATTAACTACGTTGAATTACAATGTACCTAGGAGCCGCTGTTGAGTAGTGGATAAGACACTTGACTTATAAACCAGGTGTCGCATAATAAAGCAGTATTCCATTCATGTAAGTAGTGCAGCGTGTTCTCAAAATTTGTTTGCGAATACTCGCATTTTAAGAGATGTTTCGAAGATGTAAAAAGCGCACAACATTTTTAGAACAAACATTAATTGAGAGGATAAAAGTTAATGGACACAGCGAAACTTGATCATCCTTGGAAATATGGTACTATATATAAAACATTTTCTTAGATAACACTCTGGCAAAAACTGCCATCTTTTCGTGGATTTTTATGTAGTTGAAGATCCCTCAGTACAGGGACTTTTACAAAGGATTTTACAAAGGGTCGTGGTATAAATGAACTGAAAAGATCGGGGATGATAGATGTTTAAAAAAATCGACTTCATTAATGATCCCACTCCTTCATAGCTGGTCCATCTTCTGCATAACCAGTCCATCTTCTGCATCGTAGACCCATCTCATTCAAAGTATATCTTAGTTTTTAACACAGAGTAAATCAACACTAAAATTTTGTAATATATGTTGATATATCAGCTTTTTTAGATGCCCAGGCCCTGTGTTTACAAACAACTCTTGATAGTGGCGAGATTTCAAACAGTTTTGTGTCATAATTTCAAATTGGACATCGAAACACACGTTGTTGCGTCCGCCTTGAACAGAATTTCGGACACTCTCATCTGGCTTCAAACGATCGATCGATACGACAGCAGAGCTAGATAAATGGCCCATCGAATAGCATTCTCTGATTTTCGAACCACCTCTTAAAATGCGAAAATTAGAGAACCAGCTGCTATTTACATAAATCGAGTCCCGCTTCTGCATTGTAGGAAGTTCCTCATACGAATTTATTATCATTGCATTTTACGATGAAGGAGCTGGATTGGTGGCTGTGATAGATGCATTGTAGGGATAGCTTTCATTCCGCAACATCGGAATTCAGGGTTCATGCTGGGGGATGGGGCTAGAGGTCAAGTACATATCCAATAGATAAAATTTTTGCGTTAAAGTTTTCTAGAAGTCCATATTTTGACAACCTTTTGTCAGAAAACATTCATACTTGCACCATAAATACCTTGTATGATTAGCTTTCATTCCACGACATCGGACTCCAGGGTTCATGCCTGGGGGAGGGGTGGGGCTAAAGGTCAAAATCTAGTACATATCCAATAGACCAATATATATATATATGATTTTGTGTTAAAGTTTTCTAGAAGTCCATATTTTGAAAACCACTTTTCAGAAAGCATTTATACTTGCACCATAGATACCTTTTAGGGATAGCTTCGATTTCACGACATCAGATTCCAGGTATCATGACGGGGGTGAGGCAAGATGTAAAAATCTAGTACATATCCAATAGATAAAATTTTTGCGTAAGAGTTTTCTAGAAGTTCATATTTTGACAACCACTTGTCAGGAAGCGTTCATACTTACACCATAGATACCTTGTAGGGGTAGTTTCCATTCCACAACATCGGACCCAAGGGTCCATGCGGGGGTGGGGCTAGATGTCAAAATCTAATGCATTTTCAAAAGATAGAACTTTTGTGTTAAAGTTATCTAGAAGTCCATATTTTGACAACCACTTGTCAGAAAGCTTTCATACTTGCATCATAGATACCTTGCAGGGTTAGCTTCCATCTCACAACATCGGAACTCAGGGTCCATGCCGAGGAAGGGGCTAGAGGTCAAAATCTAATCTTGCAATACATTAATGTTATAGCCAATCTTTTTATAATGATCAATTCTTTTAATAAACTGCGCTGAAAAATTATTGGAGCCAACACTCCTCATCGATTTATACAAGTCACCATAGACCTCAGGTTCCGAAAGTCCTTGACTCAAGCAGTGACCTATAATAGAGTGACTAGAAACTACAGTAAAAATATCGATAATTTGTAAATCAGCTATGTCGTGCGATTCCGACAGGTGAGTGGTGTAAAAATCGATAATTCACTCCTCGCGTGTGCTGTTATCTGCCGTTCTACCTTCGTAGTTAAAATTAACTTTTTTATCTCCATTTTATTTATTCCACGCAAATATTATCTGCTAAAGGTCTTTTTATTAGCAAAGTGCATTCAATTTCCGACAGTTTGATACCAAACATGCCAATGTTCATCTAATGGTAAAAAAATCGCGTAATTTCGCGTTTTTTTTTCCATCGAATTCTGTCATTTTTCTTTCTTTCTAAAACCTGAACCACTTCCCAAAATGTATTTAATTGGTTTTGTTTGTTTGTATGTCTGTTTGTTTGTTTGTTTCACACATTTGATGTGCAGCTATAACCAATCAATTTAAATTGATGCGACAAGGGCAATTAAACATTAAAGTCGGCTTCGGCATGATCAGACAATAGGCCTACCGAAGGATTGCAAAAACCGCTTTCTTTAATCTGCATTTCGTCCTATAAATTAGAAGTTTACAGGGTAATTACAAATTAATAGAGGTTTTCGGTAATTATTAAATCTGTTTTGATGTGCCAGTAATCACTTATGGTAATTAACGCTGGATTAGCGAGATTAAAGTATATTATATATGAACAATGCCGTCATCGCAATTACGGGATTTGTTGCCTCTTCAAAGAACTAATTACGAGTATTAGAAGGTAGGGTTAATAAAGAATATTAATTAATCTATTTGATTGGTTCGTGTGTTTTAAATGACAATTTGACATTAATATAAATATGTAATCCAGCTGTGCAACGAAACACTTTTCTTTTTAAAAGTACCGTGATCGTTAATATTGTTCGTGCGCAGAATCCTTCAATATGTCGTACGGGAAAGATGATTTTTTACATTGGGACGATGATATTGATCTAGATTCTCTGTTAGGGGAATATACGTGTAGTGAACTTGAAATTTCAGATGATGATGAACATGTGACAAAAAAATCAAAACCAGAGAAAGCTAGTGCTAGTGTGATTAAGACATATAAGTGTTCGGATTGTGATAATTCGTATGCATCCATTTCTGGATTGCGCGGTCATCTGCGGAAGAAGCACGGGATAACAAACGTGAAGGGTATGCTATTTAATATGATATGTTTCTTGTTCCCCATTCTCATATTATCGATGTATGTTTCCCCTAGGTTTCCCAATCCTCTCTGCTCTGTATAAAATTCTACCGTTCTAAAAAAGAAGCCACCCTTTTAGCCTGTAAACAATTGTTGGCAATATACTTTCTTATGGCACTTTTCCATGAATTGCATTTGCACCATTAGAATCTGATGATCTTTGCAAACATTTGGATCCAGATCATGCCTAAAAACGTTGGGCCTGGTCTGGATCCAAAGTGTTTTGCTGTATTATTTTTGAAACTGTTGAAATAATTGTTCTCTAAAAGTTCTCATTTCTCCATATTCTGTTAAAATATGTTATGCTGAACAATTATTATTATTATTATAAGTTTCTGGTAACTTGGTCATTATTTATTTTTTGGGGTGAAAGACAGTGTGGATCCTTGTCTGCTGATCAGGATCTACACGGTTTCCTATTAGAGGTCTAGGATTATAAAAAAACACTTATGCCCATATTAGATCAAATACTGCATATCAATTGTACCCTAGCTTGCTGCTTAGGATTTAGACCAGCCTGTGCATATGCGCAGTCTGATCAGAGCCTTTGCTAGTCGCCTGACTATTCTATGGTTGTTAAGCTCTTTTGAATTTCTAAGCTTCAAAAGGAAGCGGCTTAAGATTGTTTGAGTCTACACTTGTCAAAATACCACTGATGGAAATCTCATGTTGATGCTTTAATTACCAGTCAGAAATTTTTTCAGTCACATGGGTTTGTTCGATTTGATTCTTTACGTCCCAGTCAATATTTTTTAGTTCATGACAGTACGGGTCTTCTTGGGTTAAACCATACTAAGCAGGGATCAATTTAATGTGTCTTGCTCCATGACATAACACAGTGCCACCAGTGGGGCTCGAACCTGTAACCCTTTGATTTTGAGTCAGGCACTCTACCACTGACAGTCACATTGGGACATTTCCAAAGTTAAACCAGTATCAAGCAGATATGACTTGTTGAGGGAAACAACAGTGCCTCTGAGGCTTAAACCAACAACAGATCCTGTGATCTCAAGTAGAGCATTCTACATGGGTGAAAGTTCAAAATTACCAAAAATCCTCAAGTTTAATTGGTCAAATGCTTTTGAGACAAAATGAAAATAAATCAGAAGCTAATATATTGCCCTTAGTCTATGGAAAGTCAGTCTCAAAATCCTGAAATCAGCATAAATCTTGAAAACTTTCACCCATGACTCCACCACTGAAATCATCAACTAAACAATAAGGTGTATTAAAGGTTGGGACAAAATGGCAACTGCATGTCTAGAATACTCCATGTGCATGTGTATGCCAAATCTATCTGAACATTTCAAGGGCTTTATTGTCATTGCTCAAATAATTTTAACAAGGCTAATTCAAAAAAGTGAAAAAGGGAAAAAAACTGACAATTATATGATAATAAAATTAGCTTGCAACCAGTTAAATTTGGCATACATTTGCAACCATTTATTTCAGGAAATTAGGAAAATGATACAAAACCACTTTTTTTTTACCAAAATTTATTTCATCGAAACTAAAACCAGGAATAGTTCCCGCAGAAATAAGAATGTAACATCATTTAACATAAACTATACGACTCAAAACTTGATAAGGGTCAACCCTGCAATACCCTGTTTATCACATGATGTCATATCTGGGAGTGATATAACGCCACGCAATAAAATCGATAAACCACTAGTGGTTTACAGATCTATTAATGTAACGTAATGACATCCATTATAACATTGCATAGAAGATGGCAAAATTTTTGACTTGTTCACGCCCAAAATGCGAATTTGAAAGCCATGTGATAAAAAGAATCTAACAGACATGCTCCTGCATTATTGAATTTATTAAAATAGTTACAAAAAACTGCGGCTCAAATGCTCGGCGAGCCTCGCAATTTTAACTCCTCCACAACTTGTTCAATAAATTCAATAAAACATGAGCATTCCTGTAAGACCCCCCCCAAAATATATTGAATAAAACATGGTATGTCATTCATGAAAAAATGTCTTCATTCAATTTCAGTGTGGAAAAGCGTATTTTTGAGTCAAATTTTGAACTGAAGCAAATATATGCTTACGGTAAATGTTCTAAAATTTCGAACACTCTAAAATTACGAACACCTAAAATTATCACCGAAAATAATTTTTAAAACATTCTAAAAAATCGAACACTACCCTTTTTCGGAAAAATGAATTTCTAAAATTACGAACACACGTTATTTTCGGCGGAAAACCGATGTCCGTTTATCTGTTTGTGTCCCATCTGTGTTCGGTATACTTCTACCGTATAGCACGTGAGCGGTAGCGACATTTGGAAGGTTCCATTCTACTTAGATGGGTAATCTGGCACGTGACGTTCCATTTCGCATGCCAGCGCGCGACGTTATACATTATTCAAGGTCATCAGCATTGACGATCTTGATGCACGAACAAGTTCCTGCAACGATTCCGAAACTGTTTTGACATGTTTGACTAACCCTATTGAGCTCAAATGGCTGAGATCATTTTTTATTACTGACCAACCCTTGACCTTCAGGCCGCGATTCAGCTAATTGTACTTGAATTATGCACGTTGACACACGCTGAGCAATTCTCAATAGTGTGCTGTATATGTGACACGTGCTGTTTTTTTTTTTTTTTTCTAAAATACCAGCCCCGAAGAGAGGGAGTTGCGGAAAATGAGACGATCACTTAGGCGACAGAGAATAAAATAAGTTGATGTATAGTGATTGCCGTGGACGTTTGCAACACAAGGGGTCATTCGGTTTCGTGCAAACTGCAGAGAAAATCGTGCAAGTTGCATGTTGTTGGTTTTTTCTCACCGAGACATCCAGTGCGGAAAATAAATCGTCGTATATTTTATATTTTTACCGACATGCCTGGAAGAACTCAAACGTGGTCATCATCTCATTTTTATTCACGGTACACTACCGTTAACTTAAGGCTTAAATATGTGTGAGACTGACATCCCTACCCCCCCCCCCCCCCCCTTTAAGCATTTTAAAGGATTTCCCAGTTCGGCAATATGTCCAAGCCGCGTGCGACACGGAGGGCACTTCTATCATTCTATATATGCGTGTGCTCTTTTCTTGAACACAGCTCGGACCCGAGCATGAAATCAACTTGCGCGGAGCCCCATATGAGCTGGTGAGTACCCTGCTGGAACTTATGACAGATGTGATCAGCGAAGGCTCAGGAGAGCATGTGTGTTTGCACAATCTCGTCAGGGTCTCGTCTCGCTCACTAACAAAGTTTAAAGTGGATGAAGACTCTAGCCAAATAAAAATTCTAGACATCTATACGTACGTTGTCTTTAAAATACTTGTCAGCGGTTTTCTAAGTACATGTAATAATTACTATTCCTATTAATCAAAAACATCAAATTCCTCAAAATGGAACATTTTAACAAACTGTTGAGCCGATCGCGGCGTGTCTGTTTGTCCTCATGAAACTGCACATGGAAGGCCCTACGAGTGCATTACCGGTATAATGTACGCACAGACGCACATACATGTACCAAGAAATAAATTGATTGTAGCACGATTCTGCATCTTGATGAATTTAATATTTACATATTTAATTTCATGAAATAAGCCAGTTCATGAGATTATGTTACCTATCGCATATGCAAGCAGCGAAGGCTCAGACGAGCCTGCGCATCCGCGGAAAATCGCCAGCGCCTTAACTGCCCACATACACAATGAAGGAACATGCCCTGGCTGTGAATTTAAAATCAGTAAAGCCATTGAGATGATTGGGGCATCTGGAATTCGCTTTATTTACCACACGTCTGTAGAAGTATGTACCCCGACTTTGTTACATGCGAAGATCAGCCTGTGCACCGCTCAGTCTTATCAGCACCTTTGTTTCTAGAACAAAACGTTAAACATTTTGTCGGGCAAGTTCTGGGCCCAAATTGTCTGCTAAATTAGTTTATCAAAGGCTCTTTGGGGGGGGTGCCTCCTAGGTCCCACCCTGGGTTCGGCACTTCTAATAGTATCAGCAGCAGACAAAGGGACAGGGTAATGGTTCACGGACATGTCTGAGATCAAAGAAGCCGACTATCAGACCACGTGTTGTTGTTGTTTTAAGGCTCGGGTAGCACGCGGTGGCTCGGGCGCACGAAAGCGGACTTAGCACTCAAAACATAATTGCCTAGCTGTGTCTCCTTTTCATGGGTTTGCATGAAATAAAAAAAAAGAATTTCAATGAACTCGAGCATGAAACGGCGCACTGTATGCATGAAAAACTAGATTTGTGGTACTTGTCTGATTTTTTCCTTTTCTTTGAGATATAAATGTACCCAGCGTGTCGTACGCATCAACACGAAGCCAATGTATCATAAACTGAGCCGCGGCACAATGTGGCATTTTGACGAGTGTATAGACTCAGACGAGCCTGTGCAGCCTCTTTTTAAGCTTACAAACTCTAAACGATGCTAAGTCAGTAGCTTAACACTCATAGAATATTCAAGCGGCTAGCAAAGGCTCTGATCAGACTGTGTATATGTGCAGGCTGATCTGAGACTTTGCTAGTCCCACATACCACATTGTTTGAAATCTCATGTCACGGCTCAATTATATTCTTTCGAGGCATCGGACGCCAAGTCGGACGTTCACTTACATTATTAATTCTCGGTATGCCTGTTTGCCCCTGATGACGTCGAAGATCTTTTGGATCCAAACTATTTGCAAACTTTGGAAGCGGGTGGTAGAGAGAGAGAGAGAGAGAGAGAGAGAGAGAGAGACTAGCGCTTGCATACGAATCTCTTTTAATCTCAAAAAATATCATGTATCGGTGCTGAAAATGATACTTGGAGATGCTTCTCGTGCGCATCGGCTTTTGCACGACAAAGTCGGACATTCGACAGTATTGGTGCTTTGCATGCTTTCTATCGCATTCCCAAATGTTTAAATTGACGAAACATTCTTTCCTGAAATCCATTCGAATCTGATCTGGATCCGAACTCTGACAACGTTTTTAAGGGAGATAGGATCTAAATATCACTAAAAGCGGGCCATCATCGGCCCGCCAGCGAAACGCATTTAAATGGCGTTTCGCTGGCGTGCCGATGATGGCCCAACGTTGAATGCTGGCTTGGTAGTTTTGAGAATTTCAGGGGATCCGGTCTGTTGCTAAGAAATTCTATATTTTTGTGATTTTTCAGGTGGGGGTGTCCGGACCCCCTGTCCACCCTCTGGATCCGCGCATGGGACCAGACTATGTCTACACTTATTGAGATATACTGAAAACCCATTTTATCGTGTGCATCGGCTTTTGTACGACACTTTGCGTACTTTCTATCGATCGACAAGAAGAGAGAGAGAGAGAGAGAGAGAGAGAGAGAGAGAGAGAGATGCGTGTTCTTTTTGAATTTCGTCATTTTTAACTCAAAGAACTCGTCTACGTATTACAAAGATTCGGTAACATCTTTGCAAAAATTTGATCGACGAGATGAGTGACAGTATTACATTATAAACGGCATTTGCGCAGATGGAGAGCAAGCGAAAAGCGTTTTGGTTTTCTGAAGGAAGAACGAAAGTGAAGCGATTCATTGGTAGTCCGAGGTTAAATAAGTGGACTTTTACGTCTTGTAAGTAAATTGAGTGACATAACATGCACGTGCCTGGCTCTCGACTTGGCAATTACCGCACGCGCTGAACACTTTACTGACTCAGTCCACAAGAATTTAGCGGCGGTTGAAAAGAATAATGAGAAGATAGCGCAGAATCATATCGCCGTGTTTTCAATACGTTTCTACCACATTTTTGCATGCATATAAACCGCTTTTGCTCATGATAAAGACCACATTCTAAAATTACGAACACTAGCACTTTTTCTGAAACGTAATTTCTAAAATTACGAACAGCGGAAAAAATAATTATTTTTTAGTGTTCGTAATTTTAGAACATTTACCGTACCCTCAAAATAAACCATTTCTAACTTTAATGTTGAAGTGGAAATTGTGATAATATTCTTTCACAACACACTTTTGTCTTTATTAATGAATAAAAAATATGTTACCTTCTGATAAACCAAAATCTAAATGCACTGATTCTTTCTATTACTTTTTGACAGAAAAATAATTTTGGGGTTAAAAATATTGTTTTTACAAAAAAAAAAAAAAAAAAAAAAAAAAAAAATTGTGAAAGAAATGTTGTTAGTGTTTTCACCATTGTGACATTGAAATTGGACTAATTGCTATAAAAGTCAAGTGTGATGGCAGCGTGTACCATACAGACGAGAATATTCTGCACACTGGTTTCAGAGATATATAAAAATAAATTTATATTCTGTATGCTGGTTTGAGATATAAAAATATTAAATTTAAGTTTAAAATTCACTTGTATTAATTTGACATGATCCTTATCAAAATTTGAGTCGTATATTTGAAACATGGAAAGAACATTCAAGTTAAAATTTGGCTCCAATATCTTGGCTCCAATAAAATCTAAAATATTGAACAAAAATATCTTTTTTACAGAAAGATAACAAGAATTTGGAACCATGAGTATTTAGTTCCCTGTATGAGTTTCTATTATTTGGGCCTTTTTCGACAAAACTTGTCTTTGGGGTTTCTGACAAAGTGAGATTCAAACCAGCCTGCTCAACTACTGTGACTAGCTAGAAAATTGATATTTTACATAAGCAAGTTTAGATATGATACTTTCCAATATTAAAGGGAATAACAAAGGTGCTGATCAGACTGCGCAATAGCGCGGACTGGTCTGCGCCTGTGTTGTTCACAAACCCCTGAAGACAAGTTTTCTCGAGACGTGGCACATTTAGTTATAAAATTTGTCTAAAGTATTCATTTTTTACATGTTCATGTATCTAACAAAAGCATTTGAGCATTCATAATTGTAGACAGTCAAAACTATCTTTGGAATAAAAGTAGGATTTGACAATTCATTAAAATAGTCTACCAAAAGACAATTTGAATACACTAAAACCTAAATGAACCAAACGATACAACATGGGTGAAAGTTCAAAATTTCCAAATCCTGAACTTTTGAAATTCAAATTTTAAAACTTGCAGGATTGCTTCAAAAATGGATAATTTTAAGTTGATTCAGCATTTTGAGGCTGACTTTCTATATATGTATATGGAAAGTCAGCCTCAACATCCTGAATTCTGGAGTAATCCTAAAAATTTTAACCCATGCAAAACCTATCCCACTGAATAGCCGCCTATCTATCTATTTATGGGATCAGTGGTTTATTATATGTTTTGTCCTTTTAAATAAAATGCATATAAGAGCTATGGTATTTTAATGCATCTAAGAGCTATTTCATTTTTATTAAAAGGTACCTGTGCTGGTTTGACTAGTCAATATATAATTAACGTCTAAAATAGAATCTAACATTCATGCTCTTGTATTTTTGAATTTATTAAACTTGTTAAGAAAATGCTCGGCAAGCCTTGCGTTTTATCTCTTTTCCTAGACTCTTTTAATAAATTTCATAAAACATGAGCACTCGTGTAAGATCCTGTAGTTATCGGTTGTAGAATGATTCAACACATTTGAGCTAGTTTTCAGGGATTTCCTAGGCATATTTTGAAAATTGGATTTTGACCTTTTCCCCAAAAGCTTCTCAAAGTAGTCAACAACATTCCTAATTCCCTAGCCCTAGTCAAATGAAAATTTTTGATGTTCCCAAATTCAACAGGCTCATGGCCCCTACTTTAGTAATTAGAAAGGTAAGAAAATCCCTGGTATTTACATATTTACACACCTAACTCCATAAATCTATGCATTAAATTGTACACTTATACATGTACTTTTTTAGACAAGTACATTCTTTGTCAAAATCCTATTTGACCACTGGTAAATGACTAAATGTATACGTCGATTTGCTTTCATGCGATCGGTACTCGAATCTATTCCTAAATGCTTACATAAATCGCCATGCACATACTGAATACTTAAAAATGATTTAAGTCTATAGTCCTTGTGGCATATGGTATTTTTTTTCTATATAGTATTTACACCAATATCTACCGCATCTGCAGCATACATATTCATAAAACAGAGATAGATTTTTTATGGAAGCAAACAATACATGTACAAAACCCTGATCAGACTGCTGATCTCTGGCCCATATTCAGGGCTTTCCCCTATTCTTTTGAAAACTGGGTCATATGACCACCTGTATATAAAATAAAGACTAAAAACTATCAATTAAAGGGTCATTTACTGCTTAAACAGGGGTCAGGGAAAATCCCGCATATTGCAATACTTCATAGGCATAAGGGTTTAGTGCTTATCTTATTTGAAAACAAAAACAATAAAAACCTTCCCTTTTTATTTCCAGCATCAAATTACAGACAACAGAATGCAACAGACCTACATAAATCTGACAACTTATCTGCCAAATTCTCAGCCAGAAATAACTTTGAGAAAACCTTTGTTTCAACTGTGCCCGAGACACTAAACAACATCATTACCAGCCCTTTCAGAAATAGCAGGACATCCATACATGGTAAAGGCATCATAAAGTTGGCAGAGCTTTTAAAAGAGAATATTCACATAAAATCTCAAACAGAAGCATTGTTACAGCCAGTGTTCAAATCAATTTTTAGTGCTGCCGCTGATAGTGGCAATGATAATGAAACCTTGTTTGCCTCTTTCTATGAAAAGGCACATGAACCGGAGTTATTCAAGGAACTGAAGACACTGTTTAATGTACTAGGAAGTGACCAACTACTTGTGCGTCCATTCATTGGAGTGTTTCTTCATCAGTTGATGGGTGACCTGATTGAACAAAGGGCATCAATGTATTCAAGGACTGTTGAAAAGACAGACAGTGCAATTTCTGATTATGACCAGACAGTGCTCTTTTATGTCAGTGGTTATATCATTTCTGCCTTGTATAAACAAGCAAGGCAGGCTGGTAAGCTCAACTCTGAGAAACAAGAGCTTCTTGCTGAAAGTCTTGGACATTTCCTTAAGAATGAAAGTGACTCTGAAAAGACTTTTGTTGCGAAGTATACAGCATGGACAGAAAAGGTGGACAGAGGTGGCCTCAAAGTGCCTTGTGATGATTTCTTTCTTTTTATAAGGGAATGTGAAATGTGTTGCAGAGAGGTTATCAGCAGCCAACATCTCAACAGCGGCTCATTTAACACTATAACACTGAAAGAGCAAATTATGGACCGATACATGGTCAAGTATTATATAGACAAACTTGCAAAGGGTAAGCTGGCATCATATGTGATTGAGAAATGTATCTCTCTTTTTCTCACTGTTAGAGGACATGCAGCAGCAAAGAAAAAGAGACAGGAATTATTAGCCGATATAGAGAAGAAAGCTGTGCGTAAGGTCTTAAAAGAGAAATCGGACAATGCCCAAACTAAAAAATAAGAGGAGTCCACAAAATTAACCCTTGTCCTGCTGAAACATTAATCCTGGTTTACAAACCCTGTAGATTCAGATCAGCTGGCTTCAGACAAAACCATCTGATCAGAATCAACAACCATCTTCAACCTCTATCTATAGACCCAGTTAAGCTAAAAAATGTCATTTTTTCCCTATCTATTAAATATAACATGTTTTGGGTGCTCAAAAGAACCGTCTCATTAAGACGGTTCTTTTGAGTATCCACAACATATGTTTTGGTTGAGAAATACGAAAAATAATTTTCAGTTACACACTCTTATCTGGGAGCCTGATCTGATCATGGGACTTTGGAGTCCCAAGTACATGTTGGTCAGTTGACAATTACATGTGCATGTACGGGCATGTAGTATAAACATTTGTGATGCTAAAAACAGATAATTGAGTCGCAATATGAGATTTCAAACAATGTGGTATATGCGACCAGCAAAGGCTTAGACCAGCCTGCGCAGTCTGATCAGTCTGATCAGAGCCTTTGCTAGTCGATTGAATGTTATATGACTGTTAAGCTACTGACTGAACATCATTTGGAGTTTTTAAACTTAAAAGGAGCCAGCACGGGCTCATCTGAGTCTACACTTGTCAGAATGCCACATTGTTGGAAATCACATGTCACGGGTCATATTCTGTTTGTATAGAATGTTTAATTCCTTAGTATTTTCACTTTTAAAAAAATCTTGAGGTTTTCATCTCTCGACAGAATCAATCCATATAAAATGATAAATTCAGATGTTGATAACTTTTCCCAAGCATGAGCAAAATAAGAAAATCTTTCACTACCTCGCCCAAAAAAAATCTCCGGCATTTCAGGGATAATTTTTGGGCAAGATACATGTATACGGACTTTTTCTGAGTGACAAAATCACAATATGAAAAAAAAAGATATATCAGCTTTGCTAAATTATCTAAAAAAAAATTAACTTCTTACATCATCATGGGTGATAGTTCAAAATTTCAAAAATCCTGAACTTTTGAAATTCAAATCTTTAAACTGTATGCCAATAAATGATCAATAATTTCAAGTTTAGATCATCAATTGATAAACTGAAAATAAGTCAGAGAAGCTGTTATAATCTGCCTAATTCAGCCTCAAAAACCTGAAATCAGGAATAATCCTGAACTTTCACCCATGTCATGTATTGGCTGAATGAGACATTTTCAAATTGATATTTTGAGCCAGAATTTTACATGCAATTCATGTATTTGGGTAATTTGGTGAATAAATTCACTACAAAATTAAGATAAATGTATATTCAATTATTTATAGGGCCTTATTTATAAATATACATGTATAGTAAAAGAACAGAGTTGAATGAACCATGTGCTTTTCTAAATCAAAACATATGCTGTGGTTAATAGAACATTCTCAATGAGATGATTCTTTTCAGCACCAAAAACATATGTTAAACCATTGCAAACACTTTGGACCTAGATCAAGACCAACTGGCCATCCATCCTGATCTGGATCCAAACAGTTTTGCACTTGATAGAGCTCCAAAAAGACTTTTGAAAACTCAATTTTCTTTTTCCATGTTAGGCCAAATAAAAAATGAGTGTGTTTCGGGTAACTGGTCTGAAAATTTTAGGTAGGGTAGCACACACATATTTTATCTTATTTTATGCATTTTGAAAGGCATTTTAGAAACCTTATTGTCTAACACAGAGTAGACCACTCTTGGGAGTGTTCTGATCTGGGTGCACACTATTCTCACATGTCAGTAATATATTAGCAGATGTATTTGTACCAACGCCATCCTTAATAAAAGGAAGTGGCTATTGACGGTTGGCTGTCAGCAGCAATCCAGTGGCTACTGACAGCTGGCTGTCAAATGCGACAGCCTTAAAAACCTTTGTTTGCTGTTAGTGCCTGTCTCACTAAAAATATCACCTACCCAAAACATTTTATTGCCGTTATGGAGATGTTTTTGGGTTCTCAAAAGAATCGTCTCAAAGAGACGGTTCTTTTGAGCACCCCCCAAAAAAGGTTTAAATTGATGATGAGTAAGAAAGAACTCGCTATTTTTCGCCCAAATCTTTGCTTATCTAGACCTACAAAAGCCTTTGGAGTCAGTGTCAAACAGTTTGGATTCAGATCAGATCTGGCTGACTTAATTGGTTCAAAACTTTTTACAAAGGTTATCAGCAGACAACACTAGGAGGCATGATGTTAAGTCTGGATGGTCCATCATCGTATTAATTATATATTGAGGGAGTGTAATCACAGTGTAGCCAACCGCGGTCTTTTTGGAATCGGAGTGGCATCAATCGTTCTCGCGTCTAATTGTCTCTTCACATTTCCGCGCAGAGGGGCTATAGCATGACTGCCACTTGTCCTAAGCCTGACCATGGAGCTGTTGAATTGATCCAAATTTGGGTTAGTACTGCATCCTCCCTGCAAGCGATGATTTCCAAAATGCATTTCGATTGGATCTTGGTTAAACTTTTCTGTCAGAACGAAAGACACACCATTATTTAGACAATATTTAATACAGTCACATGCTGACTTTGAGGTAATTTCCAAACCTTCAAGTGTCTGGTAACTGAGTTGCATAGCAGCTTTCTGTAACTTGGATATTTGACCGGGTCTATTCTCAACACTACGTTTCCAATATATAAAATATTGGAGGAACTCTCCAGTCAGATAGTCTAATCTCTCATCTTCTACACTTGTGAATGGTTTAAGGTTAGGATTCCTCTTCCTGATACCCTCTGAAAGGCTCCTAGTGTTCAAACAGTCAAAGAACTTATTTATGTGTCTTATAAAGATCACAGTCTCAGCGACAACTTGTGGGGGATAATACATCTCCAGCGCATTTGCTACTGTTGCGCTCATAACCTGTGCAGCTAGATTCACCTTCATGCAACCAAATGAGCTAATGTCAATATGCGCGCGTGTCAGTTTGGGACAGACTCCCCAAGTTCCCATACAATAATCCTTATAAAGATTCACAATATGCATCCAGGAGATGTCCAGACCACTTTTCCACATCTTCCTTGTTTTCTTGTGTGAATTTGAATTGGAAAAGCAGTTCCGTACGGTTTTCAGTAGGTGTGGTGCATCCGAAAAGAAATATATATATCTCTCATCACTGGCGAAAATGTTTTCAGCCCTGTAAACAACTGAATCATCACCATTCTTGTGTAACTTGATAAATCGCCGATTTGGGGAAGCACCATCACTTGTAATATACAGCACAGTTAGATCCAAGTCTATTTCACATATCTCCACTGCTTTCCATAAGATTGGAAAGAGCTGGTCTGCAGTAATTCCAGCAGTGGCAAAATGTCCTAAAGGAAATTTAAGGTTACTGGCCACTCCTCTTACCATTACAACCAGCACATACTTGGCTAACACCTTCTCCTCATCTTTTAACACCTCCTGAATATTCATAAGATCATTTCCCACTTTGTCCAAGTCAACAAATCCTATAAGTTCACCGGTGTGTTTATCGTACACCAAATCACTTTTGATCCTTATTTCATCCTGCAAAAGACCAACAATCTTTTCATGCTTTTGAAGAGGCTGTTTTCTTTCATATAGTTCCTTGTATAACATATCAGTTACATCAACTTTATATCCAGTTCCCTTTGTTGTAATGTTTGTATAATCATACAAGGTTCTTTCACTTGGGAGGCTGATAAATCCAGAGTTGCATAAGGCATCATATGTTCCAGATGATCTACCTTTCAAATAAATGCACCATTTGATGATCATTGGATGCCATCTCATACCACGCTTATCTTTCAAACTATTGTACTTCTGTTGTTGTTCCCAAAGCAAACGCTGGAAGCAGTTTGGATCAGAAAATGATTCCTTCACCTCTTTGTCTGTCTCGGACATTATAGAAGCTAAATCGGCACTTTCATCTGGACGAAGTGTAACACCTTGCTTAATAGCATGGCTCAACTGTCTTTTCAGTTTTTCAACCTCTGATTCTAGGGATGATGCATAGTTTTTGAGTTGCTTTAATTTGTGAAGTTTCTGATTTTCTGTTAATTTAGTGTTTGGCACATTTGCTTTCAACCAATTCTTCTTTGGTGTTTCAACTGTATTTCCTGCTTTCCTTGCCAGAGTTTTTTTCAGAGTTTTTCTGTACGTAGAGCAAAATTTGCACCTATCATGATTGGTCACTAATAGATTGCATTGTCTTGAACGAACAGATGACTCGCCATAAAGGTCTTTATATCCAGCATAAGCACTTTCTCCAGACACATCCACAAATGATCCAATGGGTAGGTCAGGTATTACATCTTGTAGAGATGGGTCACTGTTTGCTGCACAAACCTTGTATAATGAAACAATGTGCAACACTCTCTTAATATCATCAACACTGAAACACTTCTTTGGAATTTTAGTCCACAACTGATGAGATGACGGAACTTGTTTTCCATGAACCATAATGTTGATAGAAAAGTCTTCCCTGACTGACACACAAAGCTTAACAACAGGCATTTCATTATCATAAATCTGAATGTAACATACGAATGAAGATGATGAGAGGAAAGAAAAGCCTTCATGGTGTCCCTCTGATTTACACTGATCTTTCAAACTTGAATACTGTGCTTGATTCCGCAAATACACTTTGTTTAGTACGAAGGTGTCCAGGTTTTCACTATGATCATATTTGTAGACTCTGTCCAAGATGACATAAAACTCATTGGCTTCAAAACCATCACTATCTATTTCTTCAAAATTATCACATTCACTATCAATTACTTCTGGAAGATGATCATAGGCTGTCAAACAACTGCGGAAGAATGTATCACTTCTGTGCCATGGTGCTGAAGAAAAAAAAGAAGAGAATAAATACATATACATATAATAACCCATGACTTATTGTAATAGGGTGCTAGGCACAGGTTTAGATAAACAAAAAATTTCAGTGTACAATTGTAAATATTTCTTACCCATCAATCTTAACATATGTTTTGGGTGCTCAAAAGCACCGTCTCATTGAGACGGTTCTTTTGAGTACCCACAACATATGTTTTGGTTGAGAAATAAGAAAATTAAATTTTCGTTACGCACTATTAACTAAAGTCCTGGTGCTAGGCTTATTACGGCTTAAGGGTGCCTAACAAAAATCTTAATTCTCAATCAGAGCATAAGTTCTGGGTAATCAAAAGAGCCATCTCAATGAGACGGTTCTTTTGGGCACCCAAAACATGTCAAACTGATGAGTAGGTGCACAAGCATGTGACATTTTGTTTATTTCTATTTTGTCCTGTATGAAATTGGGCCAGGTTAAACATGGTATTTTCCCAGCCCTGCAGATAATGCGCGCAAAGATATTAGATAAATCCTTCACTGTGCTTAAACAATATATGCATAAACTATTTTAAAAACAGAATCAATGAAACCATACATTAGCTTTTGAAAACAGCATTGATCCAGATCAGCTATCTTATGAAGCCAGCTGATCAAGATCCACACTGTTTTCTACACACTGGACTTTGAAATATATACATGAAAGTAAGATGGTACTAGTTGTAGCGATAGGTTTAAACCAATTAAAATATTTGTTGTACTTAAAATAAAAACCGATTAAAATCCAATGGCATGATAAAAACCCAGTGGTTAGAAATAAGCCATGCGCGGATCCAGAAATTTTCGTCAGGGGGGGGGGGGGGGGGGGGTCCAGGCCAATCTGACAAAAAAGCTCTGACATTTTTTTAGTCCTCAGCTTTTTTTTACGACAAATGGTTAATTTTAAAAAAAATCACCATTTTTCAAGGTTCCAGGGGGGGGGGGGGGGTCCGTTTGCTTATTCCCTATAGAAACCCATATAACTTGTGATTTTCCAGGGGGGGAGGGGTTCCGATCCCCCTGTCCCCCCTCTGGATTTGCACTTGTCAGCAACTTGAAACAACAAAAATCTTAACTTGCCCTGCACTGTGCCACACCGTTCAATATAAAACTATAAAATATCAAAGAATTCTGTTAGGCTCCAATATGAAGACAATAATGGCAAGCTGAGAGGATGCTGATCGGACTGCTGCTCAAGGAGCAGCCTGATCTTGGTCTTTTCCCAGACATGTTGTGTTTGTCCGAAAACTTAGGCTCATAGTATTAGATCATGTTTTTTTCATGCCGTTGGATTTTAATCGACTTGCTTAGTGTGAACAATGTTATTTGCTTTTTAGTTTAATACATGTGTGTTATTATATAACTGCCACTGACCGCAAAAATGTGCTTTTCAGGTTATACATAATTATATACAACAACTTTAAACCCTAAAAGTGTCAACAAAAATGCAGCTTGCAATGTAGTCTGGTGCAATTATTTTATTAACTTCAGTAGGAAGTACAAAATGTAAACAGTGTGGACCTAGATCACAGACTGCTCTTACAACATCAGTGATCTGGGTCTACACTGATTGCCAAAAAGGCTTGTAAAACATTTCAGCCAAAGACAAAGGGACACTTTTTGTTGTGGTGCTTTTAGGGTTAAAACAAGATGGTAAATAAATTTCAAAAGAACCTTACTTCAAATATTCTTAACCTTTTTATGCACAAATGAATTTTCCCTTTTGGTTGATACATTTAACTTATTTGTACATATTGAGAGGTCACGGGTTATACAGTGCTCCAGATAATTTTGACTACCATCATTACGGGTACTGGTGCAAATGAAACTTGATCCGTACCAGCTATTTTCAATCTGTACATGTATTTATTATGGCTTAGCAAAATTTTTTATGCAAGCTTATACTCGTATATAAAACTGCCTTCAATGTGTACAGTTTGATTACCCATCAATGAAAACGGCGATGGCCATTTACCATGTATATACACGTTGGCAAGAATATTGGAACAGAGAACCCCAATGATTGTTTTTACACGCTGATCTTCTGAGAAATTTCTACTTCCACTTTCAACTTTGACTGGTTCACATAAAATTACAAGGACCAAACTGATAGCAAACTCCCCAAGAGTGGCTTCTGCCCACATATTATTCTGAATCAAGGAGACATGTTAAGGGGAAGCAACCGAACATTGGGGATGACTTTGTATGAGGCAAATATTAAACATCGATAAGCAGTCCAGCATTTCTGAAACACATTAATTTTGACAGATTCACAAATCAGGTCAATTATCAAGCGTCTTCTGATTCAAATGGGATGAGAAATACTGGTTGCCAGTAAAAGCGTACCGTATAGGCAAAAACATACCCATATTCGGTACCTACTAATTTTAAACTATATCCGTATTAGGGGAAAATGGACCCGTAATTCACGTCTGTACAGGCACTATCTGGAGCGCTGGTTATAACTTTGTATTACTTTCTTTTTTTGTCTTAGCAAACAGTGCAGACCCTGATTGAATGCCACATGGTGAGTCATTGAACCTTGGTCTTTAATGTTTGCAAAAGCACACATTTAGAATACATTTAGCAGGCAGTAACATACTAGTTTATAAAGAGTTATTATTTCCAATAAGATTATAGATGCTTTTGAGCCACACCCAGAATGTCACTCAAGTCACCTGCTGATGCATCATACTGATTGAATAACAGAGTGCAGCCCCACAAACAAAATCACACATGATTAATAGCCGTTACAACTCTCCATGTTGGGTAATTTTAATGTGTTTTGTAGTCTGCTGATTTTTTTTAAAAAAAAAAATTCTCATAGGACACAACCAGAATGAAAAACAGCCTGGACCAAGATCACGCCCAACACTGTGTCCAGTTTAACCTGTGTCCTAACTGTTTGCATAGGTTATCAGCAGGTGACGCTAATGAACAAGAGTTACAGGTGTGGTTTTCATAAAGGTCAATTGGTTAACCATGAAACATAGAACCTTTTTAAGATTTACCATTTGTATAAACTTAAATAAAAGCCAATGAACATGAAGCACTTCTCTTCTTTTATAAACAGGCCATTGCCTGAAATCCCCAACAGTTGCAGTCCTTAGCGGTCACGCATTTCTTCCCGAAGATATTGAAGGAGATGCAGATGTCAGTGAGTTTGATGTAATACATGTGTTGCAATTGGGAGTCTGATATTGTTGGCATGTTCGCATAGTAATCCTTTGAACAAGTCGACTCACCTTTTCGTACATAGTTGTATTTCTTCTGTTTTCTTCCAACACCTTTATCACTCCTCTTGAGGCGTGGCATGGTTTCTTCTGGTAATCATGTAGAAATCAGAATTGAACTGAAAAAAAAGATTCAGTGAATTTTTTTAACGGTGAGGCAGGTGTGCGGATATATTAACAGGGACAAGTAAATGGCCATAATTAATGTACTTGTCCAACAAAATATTACTTGTCCTAAAGAACAGATTAGCTGAAACCTTTCTGTGCGTAAACAATTTACTCTTTTGAAAACAGTATAACAAAACCAGATATAACAGTGTAGATCTAGATCAGCCAGTGATCTGGATCCACACTTTTTTCAATGCAACATGTGAACTCGTAATAATTAATCAAAATATGAAATACAATGTACAGAATTGCATTAACTTTATTCATTTGGGGAATTTCAACTTGTCCTGAATGAAAATGTACCAGTCGAAGTAGTCGGGCATGGTATTTCCACAGCCCTGTGATAAGAGTGGCCGGTACATGCGACCAACACCAGTGTTCTAACTGGCCCCTGTATGCAGGTGGCAATAACACCAATCTCAGATTCAGTGAGTCTCCTTGAAATTATTGAAAAACAATATCCTCATTCCAAAACATCACAGGCTAAAATAATTAATTGTTTGGTTTGTACCTGGGACACCCGCAGCAGTAGAAAAATAAACTCAGGATCAACTCAAGCTTAACACCCCAGTCAACAAATTGAAGATATAAAACATATTAGACAGGATTTTTGTTCTGATGCCTGGGTCTTTGGGGCGCCTGTGAAAAATTTATTTCAATTACATGATCACGTGGCATATCAAAATGACATGGATAATGAGTAGATCAGAATGCACGTAAAATTTTCACCCTATGGTCAAACAGGTTACATTTGGGGTCTGGTCAAATACCATGGAATTTCATTTACAAAGTGAAATTAAAAAATATATATACCAAAATTTGTTTGTCTTCTCAAAAATAAAAACATAAAACATATTGACCAGAATTCTCACTCAGTGACACGGGTCATGCCCCAGGGGTGGGACTTTGGGTGCTGGGCCGGGGGTCAAATACTTGAACGTTTGATCTGCACTCAGACACAATTTCTACAGTATATATAGGTCACTAACTTCATGGGCGGATCCAGAGGGGGGGGGGGGGGGGGAAGGGGTCCGGACCCCCTCTGAAAAATCACAAAAATATAGGGTTTCCTAGCAATATTGATCTGGATCCCCTAAAAATCACAAAGCTAACAAGCCAGCATTCAATGGTGGGCAATTATCGGCACGCCAGCGAAATGCCATTTTAATGGCGTTTCGCTGGCGGGTCGATGATGGCCCACTTTAAGTGACATTTCGATCCCCTCTCCATCCCATCAACTAAAAAAAAACAAAAAAATGTCAGTGTTGGACCCCCTCTGGCAAAACTTTCTGGATCCGCGCATGAACTTTACTGACTACACATTGCAAAATAATCCACTGACTCACAACTGAAGGGCTGGAGGCTCGAGCCTCACTGACGTCGCTGTTCGTTTCACACAATGACTGGTCCCAACAATTGGGTTTTTAATTAATATGCCATGTGTTATATGTCCTTGAGCAAAACACAAATCCAAGCTTAGTACAGGTTTAACCCAGGAAGACCCATCCCCCGGGACCCGTCCCCCAAGTAACTGACAAAGTGTTGATTGGGATGTAAAATTTTAAATCAAACAAACTGAAAAAATAATCAAAATATGCACATAAACACCCTCCCAGTGGTTTTGTGGAACAGGAGAAAATGAGAATTTATTTTAGGGGAACAAAGGCCAAGTGTTAAGGTTTTGTTCGTCTGATCCTTTACGTCCCAGTCAACAAATTTTTAGTGGCGTCGGGATGGGTCTGCCTGGGTTGAACCAGTACTAATTAAGCTAGGAAAAATGTGTCTTGCTCAAGGCAATGGTGAGGTTCTTACCCACCGACCTTCGGCACTCTACCACTGAACCACTGCGCTCCCTTTCAGTTGTTAAGGTAACAAAGACAATGGGAACAGTGAAAATATAGCGGAAAAAATCGACTTTAGGGGTAGAGTAAAACATCTCAATTTTTAGGGAAGAAGGCCTCAACATTGATGATGATCTGAATTTAAAACTTGAGGATTGGGTAGGGTTGAGGATCAGAAGCTTGCAGTTGCAGTAAGCCAATAGGAGGTGTTTATATAATATACTAATTAAAACACAATTTTTAGGACCAGTCATTGTATGAAACGTCTCATTTAACTTTGACTTTTTAATAGGCACAAGCAGCAAAAAGTGTGAAAAAACAGCCAAAATGGACCATTTTTATCGGCATCCTAAACAGTTTATATAATGACCAAATTATTCAAATAAGATCATTTTGCCACCATAATACACTGCTTTTTACAGGTTGGGAACACTTCTATTTTGGTCTATTATAGATCGATTGATCTAAAATAGACCGATTTGTCTTCTTAAAAGCTGCTTTATGCACTGAAATAATGCTTTATATGCTCTGCGGAGCTGTTGCCAAAAAATTGCAAAATAATTCTCCAGGCAAACTGTAGCCTTTGTTGATGCGATCTTGATGATGTAAAAGTTTTGATTTTTCATCGTGGAAATTTTTGTAGAAAACCCTTTTTTTATAAATTTGTCTGCTGATTTTGTTAATAATTCAGTTTAACAGATGAACATTCAATAAATGCTGCTGAAGCTTCCGGACTTCTTGAGACCAACATGTACACTGCCATTTCTGCGGTCTTTCTTTGGCCCAGTCATGATAATGGGGTCGATTGGGCTGCTGCAAATCAAATTTTCCCATAACAGCATCCAAATGTATGGTGGCCAATAAGTGTCATGCATATTTAGACAAATGGGTTTACAGTTAATATACAGTGCATAATTCAATTATCTTTGGTATACTATTGCATAAGTTTAAGTTTGGTTCCATTTATGTATTTGCTCTAAAACTCATGAATTTTATTCTCCTGATATATTTTTATCTAGTATTTTGTTTCTGTGTCAAAATTTCAACTTTTATCTCAGACAAAAATATTATTTCAATATTTTTTAGTTGCCTCCCTTGACATGCTTTCAAGTATGTGCTTTTTAAAACAATACAAGCAAAAACATGTTTTATGCAATTCTTAAAATTTGAACTGGGACATTCAAAACCCATAGAAGGGAGTCCTATTGACTCCTGTAACGCAAACCTTAAGGAAAACCCTGAACTCGCACACAATAAAGACTGTTTTCTCAAAAAGCTACAATTTTCTCTGTATATGAATGTCATTTATTTGCCTTCATACTTTTGGATGCTGTTAAGGGGGAAAAAAGCGATTTGCAGCGGAACAAGTGACCTTATTATCATCTTTGAACCCAGAAATGACAGTGTGCATGTTGTTCTCAAGAAGTTTATAAAAAATAGCATTATTTACTGAAAATTCATCTGTTAAATTGAATTTTTAACAAAATCAGCGGACAAATTTATAAAAAAAGGGTTTTCTACAAAAATTTCCTCGACGAAAAATAAAAACTTTTACACCATCAAGATCGCATCAACAAAGGCTACAGTTTGGCTGGCGAATTATTTTGCAATTTTTTGGCAACAGCTCCGCAGAGCATATAAAGCATTATTTCAGTGCTTTTAAGTAGACAAATCGGTCTCTTTTAGATCAATTGATCTATAATAGACCAAAATAGAAGTGTTCCCAACCTGTTTTATGAAAATATATCAAGAAAGGGACAAAATAGCTTTGTTAGAAATCCTTTTTGATTGGTTTGTGCGTCGTGCTAGCGGAAACCCATTTGTGGATTTTTTGATATTTTTGCAGAAATTGGCCGATGTTTACACAGTCCTGGCTTAAAAACTACGCCACAGAGTATTAAAAACTCGATCAACTGGATATGTTTGATGTTCCTTCTTTCGTACAATTTTGTCAAAATGGAGAAAAAGGCCATCATTTAAACGGAGTAAGGTTTTGCAGCATGTGATGGAATTTAGCCTAACGCCGCCATTACGCTTCTGAAGAGAATTTTTTTGCACCTCGACCCGAAATAAAATCACTCCGAAAGGATGCAAAAACATGAAAAAATAGTGATCTTACACATAACTAAGAAGATTAAAAGCTTACCTTATGTTTCAACAAAAAGTCAATTTGAGATCGACTTTCAAGACGCCGATGGAGCCAGATATATTCTTGTAAAAATTACCACTAAAACAATGGACTCAATCAATGGTAACCGGAAATGACGTAGGTCACGATAATGCAGACTCGCTGAATCGGGGAGTTTCTAGTCACTCTATTATAGGTCACTGACTCAAGAGAGATTTAAGTCCAACTTGGAATTTAGATATCAAATCATAGCTATCTCTTA
Organism: Loripinus fragilis; assembly: GCA_964019695.1. NCBI lineage: Eukaryota > Metazoa > Mollusca > Bivalvia > Lucinida > Lucinidae > Loripinus > Loripinus fragilis. Next base: position 110,526,207 of record OZ026514.1, on the reverse strand, counting down.
AACAGTGATACGTCATATCCCGCTCTGGATCATCGAGGCGCTTTACGCACTCGGTGAAAACACAGGTAATTCTCCGTTATCCCAACGTATTTTGGTGAATTTATACCTTGCAATATCTTTAAAACTACTCAAAATTTTGCGCTGAAATTTTCAGTATCGATTAGAAATATGATTTTTTCTGATAGATAAAGTGTTTTTAAAATAATCGGACATGTTTACGGACATATTATTGATTAAAATTTCATGATTTTGAACGCTTTTTAATAAGCGTCTGGCATTATTTTCACCGGGGTCCCTAGACTTACCGGAAAGACCCGAATTACCGGAAAGACCACCGAAATACCGGAAAGACCAAAGAATAATAGGGGGTTATTTCCTGTATTGATTTTACTAGCCTTATTTGTATAGGAATTTTTGTTTTTAACTATTATAAAGCGATATGTGTACTTTGTAAATCATTTTATTGCCCGACAATAATAATTTAGTCACATTGAGCCGAATTATTAGCATCGAAACTCATTTGCGAAGATTTTACTATTACTAACTTGTTGGGATGCCTTGCTTACCCGAGTTTTGAGGAAAGTGGTTAATATTCTATTGATATTAGATATAAAAAAGTAACACTGCTTATTGAATAATAACTTTATTTTGTATATCAGCACATATTAAAAATTAATGAGCCACGCCATGAAAAATGTATCCATTATATCATGAACAAGAACAGCTAAGGCTGCATGTATTTTTTTTTTGTTTTAAAAAGATAAAGAGAATTTTCTGAAAAAGCTAACAACACATTTGCTGGTCACATTCTACGCGATGAATAGCCTGATCAGCAAATTTGTCTTTTGCATTACAACAAATCCATTTTATCGTGGACTTGACTCATTACCAGCACTCTTGGACATATAACCAAAAAAAATGTATATTCAAAGATCAAATAAATTGCACAAATGGGGGCATATTTTGAGGTACAATAGTCTAGCTATAGGCTAATTATAAATAGCAAAAGGAAATACATAAAAGTAAACCATCATTAAAATCGTTCAAAAGTGAAGTCAATGTAAAACTGAGTATAAAATATGATGTGCAAAACTATAGCAAAATTATATCAGATTAAAACTTAAATCACAGTAGAGATGTAGAAAAATAAACTGTAGTAATAGATATATTTAAAATTTATGCTAATGATTAAGGCCTAATTGAAGGACTCTTGTTAACATCTAGAACTAATCAGTGTGTCAATGAGGTGGAACTAACTAGCCTTATTAAAGGACCATTGTTAACAAGAGGAACAAACCCAATCAACGAACATGTTTCAGAAAAAGGGAACACATCCATCCATCCATCCATCCATCCATCCAATAAAAGACGTTATGCATGAATGTTTATATCTTTTAATGTCCTTTAGTTTGAACTTTGAAGCTCAGTTTATGATTAATATATTTTAAACTTCGGTCAATGATTCTTATATATCCGCATGTGTTATGCCTTTTTGGTATTTTAACTTTCGAGCCTCCGTTTCGGTAAGTCGATGTATGGTTATGCCAGCTTTATTTTCTCACAAATCTCATTTCGCCAAACACACAACTATTCTATAATATGATTTTGACGTATTTAATTTAAGCCGTACATTTTCTGTAATTTGGAAGGGGAAATCTTCATATCTTTTTTTGAACTCATGTTTTCAAGACAAAATGATCATAAAAATGAATTAAAAATATCAAAAAATATATAAGAAATTATAACATATATACTAAATATATACTAGATACTCAAATATTAACAATATTCAATAATCAATAATAGTCTTCTTAATTGGCGAAGGGCATATCAATATTTCCCTATTATTCTTTGGTCTTTCCGGTATTTCGGTGGTCTTTCCGGTAATTCGGGTCTTTCCGGTAAATCTAGGGACCGTTTTCACCGAGTAGCTCAGCGGAGCTCTTCAGCGTGAGGTTACATAAAGCCTAAAATACCCGGATGACTTAACAATAGAATCGTCGATGAAATTTAGAAAAGTGTTTGCGGTGTTACCGATCGCCTTTCTGAGTTAACAAACTATTGTGACTGTTGAAATCAGCAACATAGCTAGATCGTCTAGCAAAACGAATGAGTTGAAAATGTAGACTCCATAGGATGTAGAAATTCCAAGCGTGGGCAGACTCTCATGTTAATTTCCCATACTTTTAAAGGTCTTGTGAATCTTCAAAAACATTTTTGAAACTCCTCATGATTTAAATGACAATGATGAGAAAACCAAAATGCTGAAAACCCCATCTTAAAATTCCAACCAAATCAAAAGTTATACAAGTTTTAAAATTATGCAAATAAGCATATAAGCCCCGCCCACTTTCTTGTTTCAAGATGATTTTTTCAAAATGTCATATTTTATGTAGTGCGGTTTCTAAGCAATTAAAAATAGCACAATTTAGCTTTTATGTGCAAATGTTGTATTTTATCAAATTGAATCATTTTCATCAAATAAAATATTAAATAATGTTAAAATAAATTAAATAAATAAAATTTAATATTACAAAAAGCTCAAATGATGTCATATGAGCCTCTCGCATATTTTCATCTAATTAAATTATGAAACCTCCATAACTTCGTAACCATTTGAATTTTTTGATGGGATTTTCGGCTTTCTGTTTCTCTCATTACTGGCTTTTCAATCAATAGTAGTTTAAAAAAAAGTTTTTTTTTAAGGTTCACAAGACCTTTAAGAGGCCCTTTCTGACAAAATAGAAAATGGTATCATATGGCAAAAAGGTGTGTACGAAACTTCTTGGACTGCAGTTACAGATCCAAATTTATGCAGAGTTGTCCACCGTCATTTGCATTGGCTTGACAATGGATTAGGATATCTTGTTAGAGTCTTAACTTACGATGTAGGTATATCATATTGATATGCGTCACGTGTGTGTGTCTTTGTGCGTTCGTGCATGCGTGTGTGCGTGTGTGTGTGTGTGTGTGGGGGGGGGTTGTAATGTAGTGGATAAACCACATGCCTTGTAAACCAGGGGTCACATTTTCGATCCTTGGCTTTTTTCTTTCTCTATATACTATTATACTGCCAGATTTTAGGGGAGGTAGGGAGCAAGCTCATAATTTTGTGGATTTAGGAGCCTTGCCAAAAAGCAAAACAAATAAGGAAAAGCCTCCATTTTGTTTGATTTTTAAAAATTTCTTCTACTTCTGGGGGCCCCCTGACCCCCCTTCTAAATTCTAACATGCTCATCTAGACTGATCGGTGAGATAAATATGGCAATTCAGTTTTTGTTGTTGATGTTTTTCCTTAAAATTGTTGATTTTTAGGTTGGTAATAACATACTTTGGGATGCCCAAGATTGCACCAGATCACACCATTTTCGTCAAAATGTTTCCGGGTAGCATGCCCCCAAACCCCCCTAGCAACAGTGTGACTACACAATGTTACGGGGTCACCTACACACCTGCTATGTTATTATCTTTTTAGGTAATTAACACTTTTTAAAGGAATTTTTGAGGAATGCTTATCAGATATAATTATATGTACTTACTTGATTTAACTGAACTTAAACAAGCGTATAGGCACTAATAGCAATTGTAGAAAAGACTTTTTATAGTTAAATGCTTTCACTAAAGTGTCTAGAAAAATCTAGTTTAAGGTGACGGAAAAAATCAGCCCCTGTTCCCAAAAAGAAAACCGAATGGTATGTCTCTAAACCTCCAAGCCTACTCTACCAGGTACAGCAACAACATTTTAAGCATGGCCTCATGCTTTGAGCCATATATAATGCATTTCATTGAAATTAATTATATGTCATGATAGATAGATAGATGGTTTATTTGAAAATTCCAACAGGCAAAAATGCCCATGAGGATACAACATATATACATATACATGGCAAGAACAGTGTAGTAAACAAGCAGTTTACAATGGTTGTCAATGGTTCAACAAGTTAATCCGATTTGTGGTTGGAGTATGGAGAAGGTGTGCACAGTACTGATTAGATCAATTGATGTTTTATATAAACTGGTAGTGTTTAAGAAGCAAATTAATTAACATTTGATCACATACAAAATAAATAAATAAATACATTTAAGAGAGTGTTAAAGCTTCTGGCTGTGTAATTTGAGAATAGAACCAAAGTTCTTCATTTAGCAATGAAGAAAGTAGGTATTTTTGCCAAATAGTCAATAACAAAGCAATGAAAACATTAGCATTCCCCCATCCGTCATCTTCTAGCGAAATCGAAACAGAAGACTGACTTGAGGGCATATGTTTGATTTTTTTTTAAGTTCAAAACTTGTCCCGGAAAACCTGCATCTAAAAATACGTGGACATATCTGATGTTATATATAGATTTAGTACACATTCTATAAATAGTTCCACATGCGGTCACAAAACTGCCATGGCAGAAATCATGTTAAACCTGTTTGAGTTCATTCTTTTGCGGAATTATATTGTATGCATCCGTTTTACACATGTGCAGCATTGCAGAACAAGGTATCGTTGTTTTCTTATTTTAATGAATGGAAGAAACCGCTAATCTTGTGCATTGTGTTAAAGTCACGTGCGTGTGTACTATAAATCTTTATAAAACACATACTTAATCCAGATAAGTTGATTCGCATTCGTCAACCTTTGTAGTCTAGAAACCAAAAGTTTTATGATTCATTGCACAGAACTTAGGGTTCACAGGCTTAAGAATTTCTTGATTCAGTCTTTGTAAGTCGAGAGTCAAACACTGAGAACCATGATGAGGTGCCAACTTCTGCAGCATATCATCTGGGTCACCAATGTTTGCCAAATTTATGCTGTTCAGAATGCTTGTCAGAACAGCATATAATATATGCCCGAGAATGCACACAGCTAGATACATATATATAACTCAATGGTCACAAAATTGTTGATTTATGCCACTTACTTTAACTTCTGCAGCATATTATCTGGGTCACCAATGTTTGCCAAATTTATGCTGTTCAGAATGCTTGTCAGAACAGCCAATTTTAGATAAACCAAAAACTTCAGTGTAAAGATGTAAATATTTTCTTACCCATTAGTTTTAACAAATGTGATCAAAAGAACCGTCTCATTGAGATGATTCTTTTGAGTGCCCACAAAATATGTTTTGGTTGGGATATAAGAAAATTAAATTTTCATTACGCACTCTTTACTGAAGTGGTTGATCTAATCAGGTATTACAAGCTTGTACTTTTTAAACATATAATATATGCCCGAGAGTGCACACAGCTAGATACATATATATATAACTCAATGGTCAAAAAATTATTGGTTTATGCCACTTATCAAATAGACCATGACAATAGTTCGACAATAGTTAGTTGTTGTTGACAACTCTATACACGACCATGCTAGTTTTTTCCCTCAATTTAGATCAAAGAGTGTCTGGATTAGAATCATTTATGCTTGTTAGAATGGTCTCTGTGAGACCACTCTAGCTAGCTTCCATGAGTACATGACAGGGTATTGTCAAGACGTAATTGTGACAAGAGTGTGTGTGGAAATGCGTCATATATGCTCGTTAGAACTGTCAATTGAGGCAGTTCCAACTAGCACTACGAATGCAGAACCTGAACATCAGTGAAAATAAGTTAGATATTGGTATTAAAATTAATGTGGTAACTCTTGTCGACTATACAAAAGTTCAGAGCGACATTTGAATGCTTTAAAAATGAATGAGCTTAGGTTACGAATTGTCTTTTGGTTTGATGAATTAATAAGTTCAACAAATTTAAACATGCTTGGTCGTTTCCAATAATATTTATTAATACATTTACTTCTAATTTCCCTGAACAGTGAACACTCTATAACAAAATGATATTCATCTTCAATTAAATTACATGTTCTGCATTTTCTGTCTTCAATGGGAATACTATTAGGCCTTGCCCATCTGCCAGCTTCAATTTCCAGACGATGTGATGACATACGTAATCTGCTAAAAACTTTTTGAAATTTTGAAATATTGATTTTTTCAAGATAAGGCTGTAGCTGGAACACTGCAATTGATCTATAAAAAACTGCCCTATTTGATGCATTTCATGGATTTTATATGTCATGTATTCCATGGCAAAGACCTAGATGTCTTTACATGTATAAGACAAAATATTAAGTGATCATTAAGTCATGTGCTCTTATATTACACCTCCGCCTGCATATTTGTCCCTCGAATATGTGTTTCATGTGCCTTTCGAACGCGTTGTACGTGGGTTGAGTTTGAATTGCGTATAAAATGAGAATCAACGTATTTCGAAGCTCATGAATATTCATTAGCAGCCCTCTAACGCGTTTCAACGATAAAATATGCATTTCTGTCTTTAACCAATCAAATAGTTACAACGCAGTGATGCATAAACCAATCAAAATTGAGTTGAACTTGCTCAATGTTTACATTAATTGTTTTTGTTTAACTTCGCTGTGAATATTTCTGATAAGACTTGTCTTGCAAATCTCAATTCCCTTTTCTTTTGGCTTTTAAAGCCCAGGTTGAATTAAATATCTCACTCCATTCATTGATAAATATTTTGTGCCGACTATCACGACTTTTCAGCAGAGAAATGAATGGAGTTACTCAAGGCAGAATAATGAATATATAACAGTAAAATCACATCGATCATCATCATATATAGATCTATAATTAGTCTCTTTTAGTGCCCAATGTTAAATATGTTTCTTCAAACAACGACATGAAGCAAATGAATTGAAAACATCTCGCACTGGATTCAATTTTGTTCCTGAGGATTCGCATCAAACAGTTTCGAACTATAAGATTGGGTCAAATGAGATTAGATGCAAAATCTCCTTGTTTAAAATAATAGAACTCACTTGTTGACATTCTAACTAAATAGATCTCTCTCAAAACAATAAAGAAGGAACTCCTAAGCAAAAAAATAATTGCATGTGCCCAGGCTTCACCTGATCACTCCTTAAATAAAAGTACAGTAAAACCTCATTATATCGCCACCATCGGGAAAATGGAACTTTGGCGGTATAACGAGTTTGGCAATAGATCGAGGGCTGGATTTATGTCAGTTACATGTCGACATAGTAAGGTACACATGCGTTTTTGGTGAGAAAAAAACGGTATCTACATTATCCTTACGGGTAATTCCTGAGTTGTAAGTGGATACTACTACACCAGCGGATGCTACCAGTAACTGTTTGCAAATTATCCATTGAATATTATTCTGCTAGACCTGACGATACATAGGTCTCTCGCATTTCGCGCTTTGAATTATGGGTAGCTAGCGACCTCTGGTTAGTCCCATTCAATTCTCGCGCTCCTGTAGTGACAAAATTAAGTTTACAGGTCAGTGTGTGCTAGAGTGCTTCCTGTTTGCGACAATGCATTGAATATAAGAACGATTAAAACAAACTGATGGGAAAATAATTTTTATTTTTCAGGCCAAACAAAGGTAAAAACATCTCACCTTTAATTACCTGGATTAAAACTTTTCAATTCATTAATGTGCATTGTTCTCTCCAATTATCTGCACCACTGCAGTGTCGTTGATTTCCCGCATGATTAGTCCTTGACACCTTTGATCAGCTAATTGATACCAACACGAGGTCGCGTGGCGGTAATTACGAGGGAATTTATGCATAAATAAGCATGTTTGTTTTTCGAAATGATTGGCGGATGGGGATAAGCAATTTTGGAGCTTTAACGAGGGAATTTTACAATGAGGAAATTGGGACCTGGGAAAATATGGGGGTAAGCGAGGTTGGCGGTTTATAGGGGGGGGGGGGGATATAACGAGGTTTTACTGTAGAACATTATCCAGTTCCGCCCAGGACTTGACACCGCTTAAACAGCCTGAACCCCTGCCCAACAGTGCCCAGGAGGTAGGTTCTGACCCCGATTAAACAGCCTGAACCCTGCCCCACAGTGCATGGGAGGTAGGTTTTGACACTGCATAAACAGCCTGCTCCCATGCCCCACAGTGCCCGGGAGAAAGGTTCCAACACCGCTTTAACAGCCTGCACCCCTGCAACACTTTGCCCGGCAGGTAAGTTTGGACACCAATTAAACAGCCTGCAACCTGCAACACAGTGCCAGGGAGGAGGGTTCAGACACCACTTAAACAGCCTGCACCCCTGCAACACAGTGCCCTGCAGGTAGGTTCCAATACCGCTTAAACAGCCTGCACCCTGCCCCATAGTGCATGGGAGGTAGGTTCCGACACTGCTTTAACAGCCTGCACCCCTGCACAACAGTGCTTGGGAGGAAGGTTCTGACACCGCTTAAACAGCCTGCACCCCTGCAACACAGTGCCCAACAGGTAGGTTCTGACACTGCTTAAACAGCCTTCAACCTGCAACACAGTGCCAGGCAGGTAGGTTCTGACACTTCTTAAACAGCCTGCACCCCTGCATCACAGTGCCTGGCAGGTAGGTTCGGACACCACATAAACAGTCTGCACCCCTGCATCACAGTGCCCGGCAGGTAGGTTCAGACACCACTTAAGCAGCCTGCACCCCTGCATCACAGTGCCCGGCAGGTAGGTTCCAATAAGCTTCAGCAGCCTGCACCCCTGCAACACCTACCAGGCAGGTAGGTGCCCACACTGCTTAAACAGCCTGCACCCATGCAACAACTTGCCCGACAGGTAGGTTTCTACACTGCTTTAACAGCCTGCATCCCTGCAATACAGTGCCCAGTAGATATATTCCGACACAGCTGACACAGCTGAAACAGCCTGCACTCCTGCAACACAGTGCCCGGCAGGTAGGTTCCGACACCCCTTAAACAGCCTGCACCCTTGCACACAGTTCCCTGCAGGTAGGTTCTGATACCGCTTAAACAGCCTGTATCCCTGCAACACAGGGCCTGGCAGATAGGTTGGGACACCGCTTAAACAGCCTGCACCCCTGCAACACAGTGCCCGGCAGGAAGGTACTGACACCGTTTAAACAGCCTGCACCCCTGCAACACAGTGCCCTGCAGGTAGATTCCCACACCTCTTGACAACACAGTACTCAGCAGGTAACTTCGCACACTGCCTGAACAGACTGCACCCCTGCAACACAGTATCAGGCAGGTAGGTTCAAAGACCACCTAAGTAGCCTGCACTACTTGAACAGCCTGCAGCCCTGCAACACAGTTTTCGGCAGGTTACTTTGCACACTGCTTAAACAGACTGCACCCATGCAACAGTGCCCGGCAGGTAGGTTCCGACACCGCCTAAAAAGTCTACACCCCTGCATCACAGTGCCCGGTAGGTTACTAAGGTAGATTCCAAAACTGCTTTAGCAGCCTGCACCCCTACAATACAATGCCCGGCAGGTAGATTCTGACAGAGCTTTAACAGGCTGCACCCCTGCAACACAGTGCCCAGCAGGTAGGTTCTGACACTGCTTAAACAGCCTGAACCCCTGCATCACAGTGCCCAGCAGGTAGGTTCCGACACCACTTTAACAGCCTGCACCCCTGCCCAACAGTGCCCTGCAGTAGGTTCCCACACCCCTTAAACAGCATGTACCCCTGCCCCACAGTGCATGGGAGGTAGGTTCCATCACAGCTTAAACAGCCTGCACCCCTGCCAAAAGTGCCTGGGAGGAAGGTTTTAACACTGCTTAAACAGCCTACACTCCTGCAACACAGTCCCCGGCAGGTAATTTCCTATACCACTTTAACAGCCTACAACCTGAAACACAGTGCCTTGCAGGTAGGTTCTGACACCGCTTAAACAGCCTGCACCCCTGCAACACAGTGCCCCGCAGGTAGGTTCCTACACGTCTTCAGCAGCCTGCACCCCTGAAACACAGTGCCCTGCAGGTAGGTTCCTACACCGCTTAAACAGCCTGCACACAGTGCCCGGCAGGAAAGTTCCGACACTGCTTAAACAGCCTGCACTCCTGCATCACAGGGCCCCGCAGGTAGGTTCTTACACCGCTTAAACAGCTTGCTACCCTGCAACACAGTGCCTGGCCTGCACCCCTGCAACACAGTGCCGGCATGTAGGTTCAGACACCACTTAAACAGCCTGCACCCAAGCAACACAGTGCCCGGCAGGTATGTTCCAACACCGCTTCACTAGCCTGAACCACCACAACACAGTGCACGGCAGGTGGGTTCAGACACCACTTAAATAGCCTGCACCCCTGCAACACAGTGCCCGGCAGATAGGTTCCAACAACCCCTTCAACACTGTGCTTGGCAGGTAGGTTTCGACACCGCTTAAACAGCCTACACCACTGCAACACATTGCCCGGCAGGTAGGTTTCAACACTGCTTGAACAGCCTGCACACCTGCAATAAAGTGCCCAGTAGGTATATTCCCATACTGCTTTAACAGCCTCCACTCTTGCAACAAGGTGCCCAGCAGGTAGGTTCCGACACTGCTTAAACAGCCTTTACCCCTGCACACAGTACCCTGCAGGTAAGTTCCAACACTGCTTAAACAGCCTGCACCCCTGCAACACAGGGCCTGGCAGGTAGGTTCAGACACCCCTTAAACAGCCTGCACCCCTGCAACACAGTGCCTGGCAGATAGCTTCTGACACTGCTTAAACAGCCTGCACCACCACAACACAGTGCACGGCAGGTAGGTTCAGACACCACTTAAATAGCCTGCACCCCTGCAACACAGTGCCCGGCAGATAGGTTCCAACAACCCCTTCAACACTGTGCTTGGCAGGTAGGTTTCGACACCGCTTAAACAGCCTACACCACTGCAACACATTGCCCGGCAGGTAGGTTTCAACACTGCTTGAACAGCCTGCACACCTGCAATAAAGTGCCCAGTAGGTATATTCCCATACTGCTTAAACAGCCTCCACTCTTGCAACACGGTGCCCAGCAGGTAGGTTCCGACACTGCTTAAACAGCCTTTACCCCTGCACACAGTACCCTGCAGGTAAGTTCCAACACTGCTTAAACAGCCTGCACCCCTGCAACACAGGGCCTGGCAGGTAGGTTCAGACACCCCTTAAACAGCCTGCACCCCTGCAACACAGTGCCTGGCAGATAGCTTCTGACACTGCTTAAACAGCCTGCACCACCACAACACAGTGCACGGCAGGTAGGTTCAGACACCACTTAAATAGCCTGCACCCCTGCAACACAGTGCCCGGCAGATAGGTTCCAACACAGCTTCAGCGGCCTTCACCCCTTCAACACTGTGCTTGGCAGGTAGGTTCCAACACGACTTAAATAGCCTGCACCACTGCAGCACATTGCCAGGCAGGTAGGTTTTAAAACTGCTTAAACAGCCTGCACACCTGCAATAAAGTGCCCGGTAGGTATATTCATATACTGCTTAAACAGCCTCCACTCTTCCATCACAGTGCCCAGCAGGTAGGTTCCGACACTGCTTAAACAGCCTGCACCCCTGCACACAGTACCCTGCAGGTAAGTTCCAACACTGCTTAAACAGCCTGCACCACTGCAACACATTGCCAGACAAGTAGGTTTCAACACTGCTTAAACAGCCTGCACACCTGCAATAAAGTGCCCAGTAGGTATATTCCGATACTGCTTAAACAGCCTCCACTCTTGCAACACAATGCCCAGCAGGTAGGTTCCGACACCGCTTTAACAGCCTGCACCACTGCAACACATTGCCCGGCAGGTGGGTTTCAACACTGCTTAAACAGCCTGCACACCTGCTCACAGTACCCTGCAGGTAGGTTCCAACACTGCTTAAACAGCCTGCACCCTGCAACACAGGGCCCGGCAGGTAGGTTCGGACACCCCTTAAACAGCCTGCACCCCTAGCACACAGTGCCTGGCAGATAGCTTCCGACACCGCTTAAATAGCCTGCACCCATGTAACACAGTGCCCAGCAGGTAGGTTCGGTTATTGTTAAACAGTCTGCTCTCCTGCATCACAGTGCCCGGCAAGTTGGTTCTGACACTGCTTAAACAGCCTGCACCCCTGCATCACGGGGCCCAGCAGGTAGGTTCAGTCACCGCTTAAACAGCCTGCACCCCTGCAACACAATGCCCGGCAGGTAGGTTCCAACACCTCTTAAACAGCCTGCACTCCTACAACACAGTGCCTGGCCTGCACTCCTGCAACACAGTGCCCGGCATGTAGGTTCTGACACAATTTAAACAGCCTGCCCCCCTGCAACACAGTGGCCTGCAGGTACGTTCCAACATGGCTTAGGTATTACACTACTTGAACAGCCTGCAACACAGTGCCCCGCAGGTACGTTCCAACACCGCTTAAACAGCCTGCACCCCTGCAGCACAGTGCCAGGCAGGTAGGTTCTGACACCGCTTAAACTGCCTGCACCCCTGCACACAGTGCCTGGCAGGTAGGTTTCGACACCGCTTAAACAGCCTGCAACCCTGCAACACAGTGCCCAGCAGGTAGGTTCTTATACTGCTTAAACAGCGCACCCCTGCATACAGTGCCGGGCAAGTAGGTTCCAACACAGCTTAAATAGCCTGCACCCCTGCAACACAGTGCCTGGCCTGAACTCCTGCAACACAGTGCCCGGCATGTAGGTTCTGACACAATTTAAACAGCCTGCCCCCCTGCAACACAGTGGCCGGCAGGTACGTTCCAACATGGCTTAAACAGCCTGCAACCCTGCAACACAGTGACAGCAGGTAGATTCCGACACCGCTGAAACAGCATGCACCTCTGCATAGCAGTGCCTGGCTGGTAGGTTCTGACAGCGTATAAACAGCCTTCTTTCTCTCTCCCTCTTTCTCTCTCTCTCTCTCTCTCTCTCTCTCTCTCTTCGAACACAGTGCCTCCTGTGAGGCTTGACCTGGGAGCCTATCTATCTGAAGACCCAAATTTAATCAAGCTTGTAAGAAGAGATAGATCGATAAAGACTTCAAGCCAATTATTTGATCAAAATGCAGCAGGTTCAGGTTCTGAAACTTGATCCCTAGGCCAGATAACAAAGATCCACGGACCTGTCTGATATGGTTGGACTGAACACGATGAACTAGTCCACATATTGGAATTTTAACCGATGTTAAACAAATGTCATGGGATGTGAAGTCAGCTGACATGAAATATCTCGCAACGATGGCCAAAAATGAGGGAGTGCCATTGACACAAAAAAGAAAAAAAAACAATAAACAAAGCGTTTTGTGGGATAATGTTTTCGGTGTTTTCTTGGTTTCAATAATCAAATAATCATTGATTTACACGTAACAGGTCTGGCAACGCACTTGAACCTTTTTGATTGGCTGTTCAACAATGCGTTACAACGTGAATTGTACGTTGAACTGCGTTGCTATACTTGAGATAGGTAACTGGACATCTCGGCCTCTAACAAACTCGGCCCCTAGCCAACTCGGCTCCTGACAAACTTGGCCCCCACAAACTCAGCCCCTATCCACCTTGGCCCAAAAATATATTTATAAGCATTAATATATAAACAATGAACATATATGAGTTGGTATATTTCAGATCTTGTGATTACTGTACGATTTTATTAAGTGCCATGACTCAAATTAGCTCATTCAGCTTTGAGACTCATAATCATGCAATATATGGCCAGCGAAGGCTGAGGCGCAACTGGGCATCTAGAGCCTTCACTATTTGCAATTATCGATAATTTAACCCTAAACCCGCCTGCCACGAATATTGTCGTCTACTCACCTCATCTATCACTCATTTTTTTTTATAGAAATAAGCTCCTATGAGACACCCCATAATAGGGCTTCTGGAATGAGAATGCACTGTTTGCCTATGTCCCATAAAGTCATCACGCAAGCTAATTGTTTCATACCCATTACGCACGCACAATGAGAATGAACATCTAAGTTGTAAGTATCTTCAGTCACCGTTGACTATTACGATACTGCTGGCGGAAGAAAAAAAGGAAATGATAGGAAAGTTAGAAATCAGTGATAGGAAAGACAGAAAATTGGAAAGATTTCACACTGCATTTCAGCCCTTCCGTCTAGACCAAACCGGCTACGGTAGCCGCCCCCTGGCACAAGGCCAGACCGGTATAGCTCTATCCATCATTAGGTCCTACTTACATTTTATCCCCTAACCGTATTAGAATGTAGATTTGGAAAGCTCCTGCTTGAAGGATACTAAGTCGGGAGCATCAGCTACTGAAGCTGACAAAGAATTCAAGGTGGTAATAGTACGAGGAAAGAAGCTGTACTTAAGGGCATCTGTAGAGAAGGCATACTGTCTCAGCTTATTTGTATGTAAGACTCTGGTTCGAGTTGATGCTGGAGTGAGGTAATCATCAGCAGGGATATCCACTAAACCATGCAGTATCTTGAACATCATAATCAATTTTGATTTGGTTCGTCTTGTCTCCTGTGTTTCCCAGTTCAGATTCTCCAACATGTCAGTCACACTGCTCGTATTGCGGTATCTGTTAGTTGCATATCGTGCTGCCCTCCTCTGCACCATCTCTATCTTGTGTTTGGCCTGGCTAGTATATGGACTCCACACTGTCGAGCAATACTCCAGATTTGGACGGACAAGTGTGAAGTATGCTGAAGCTTTGGTATATTGGTTGTTAATTTGCAGATTCCACTTCAAGAAGCCCAGCATGCTATTACCTTTCTTCACAACCCTGTCTATGTGGGTATTTCATGTAAGACTCGCTGTCAGGTCAACTCCAAGGTACTTTGAATGGGATTCAGCTTGCAGGATTTGTCCCTTCAGTGAATAATCATGCAGTACTGGCGATCTTGATCTTGTGACTCTTAGCACGCTACTGTTTTCTGGATGGAAGCACATTCCCCACTTTTCTTCCCAATAGGCCAGTCTGTTAAGATCATCTTGTAGCTGAAGGCAATCATTTGGGCATCGTGTGTCTTGGTAAATGATGCAATCATTCGCAAACAATCTTGTTTTGGCTTTGACACAATCTGGTAAATCGTTGATGAATAACAAGAAAAGGAGTGGTCCCAGCACTGTTCCTTGGGGTACTCCGCTGACTACTGGTGCTTTGTCTGATACAGAACCATCAACTATGACCTGCTGGCTCCTCTTGGACAGGAATGACTGGATCCATCTGTATGTCTGTCCCCTTATGCCGTAGTGGTCAATCTTGGCGAAGAGACGTTGATGTGGAACGCGGTCAAATGCCTTTGAGAAGTCCAAGATGATGAGATCCATTTGTATTCTCTTGTCGATGGATTCTGCCAGTTCATGGGCGAGAGTGAGGAGTTGCGTCTCACAGCTGCATCTTGCTCGAAAGCCATGTTGACAGTCGGTCAGTATGCTGTTGTCATCTAAGTGTCTACGGATGTTGCTGGTTATAATGTGCTCCTGAATCTTGCAGCACAGGCTGATGAGTGACACGGGATGGTAATTAATGGCTTTCAATCTGTCACTTTTCTTGAAAACCTGGGTGGTATTAGCTGACCTCCAATCATCCGGTACTTTTCCAAAGTCAAAAGATCTTTGAAAGATGATTGTGAGTAAGGGTGAAATCTCATCTGCCATGTCTTTTAATATCCTAGCAGGGATCAAATCTGGAGCACTAGCTTTGTGTGGGTTGAGCTTCAGGAGAAGCTTCCTTACTCCTTCTTCAGTCAAAGTGATCTCCTCCATGGGGTTAATCCCTAGGCCATGAAATATTGAAAAAATGAGATTTAGCACATGTGCAATGAAACAATCCAGCCTCCTGAAACAAATGGCACAATGTTTCTATTGGGGGCCGAGTTTGCTAGGGATCGAGTTTGTTAGGGGCCGAGTTTGTCAGGGGCTGAATTTGTCAGGGCCCCAGATGTCCCGGAATCCTTGAGATATTGATTGGTTAACAGGTAACTGCGTTGCACTGCAGTTCAACCCGTATCAATAGTGGGCTTTGATTGGATTTTCATAATTCGCGTTGGAAAACTAATGCGTATTACGTGCGTATTCACTACGTTTTCAACCCGAATTCAACAAGGACAAGTAGACGGTCGGTAGTGTAAGTATGTGATTTTAATCCTACGGAAAGATAAATACATTTTAGGGAGAACTCGCTTATTTTTTGGTGGATTTGGGTAGAAGCTGAACTATTTTGAGGGATTAGGGGAGCGAAGGCAAATGCTTTTAGGGAGACGAGGAAATTACTTGCAGGGAGACGGAAAGATCAATACATTATTTTCAGGGATCAAGGGAGCACACCCCCCCCCCCCCCTTTGGGGCCTCAGAACAACTATCGGTTGAGCCTTTGGGTGCTCCCAGCATAAAATACACACACACAAACCATAAACACGCCCAGCCCAGTACTTGTAACTGCCAAGGAAAAGCCACAAAGTTATTTTAGGCATAAATTGCACGACCCATAGGTGTGCGTTATGGACAATGTAGGAATCCGTCAGTCTAGTGAAAATGCTCGTAACTCTTGAACCTCATGGTACATTTTGATCAAGTTTTGCATATGTATGCATATCAACATTGTCTAACTCAAGTGTGTTTTGCGTCTATACTGAGGTAATGGCGCAAGATGATACATTTACTTTTGAATAAAACCACGCCTCATATTCAGCTTTTACCTATGTCTAAGGTTGACCAGTCCTAACTACGCATTCATGAGGTGCCGCCTTTACAGTAACCAAAAAGTCATATAGGTATGCAAAATGGGATTAAAATATACCATGTGGTTTAATAGTTATAAGCATTAATTTTCGCTAACTGCTAACGGACAGACACCGAAAGGGTCGTGCAATTTTACTGATGATAGAACATTCTGTAAGCAAGCAGCCATTGGCATAGAAAGCAGTGAGGTGAACTGGCAGAATTTAAAGCGTAGAAAACTGCCCCAAAACACAAAATATATATTAAATTGAAACATATGGAAAACAAAAATCAATAACATGAATGTTGTTTTAGACTTGGTATCGAAATTTTGCACGACCCGCAGGTGTGCACTATAATTACTGTGTGAGTCCGTCTGTCTGTCCAAATGACTATTGGCACCAGATACTGATTAATCTATGCTCACCACGGCTCGTGCAGATTAAGCCCATGTCACACCAACTTGCGTTTGCACGGAGTTGTTTAATTTTCCAGAGCGCCGACTCCCTGATCTGTATCTGTATCTGTATTTATACAGCGCAGGGCCTGTTACAGCATTAAATGCGCCGGAGAGAGAGAGTGTTTAATGTTCCAGAATTAGTCTCTAGAATGTAGGGCTGAAACAAAGCCCTCCACTGAATCTGCGCACACTATAGCTTCTTCTAGGCTGTTCCAGTCTCTCACTGTTTTAATAAAAAAAGAACTGCTAAATTGTACTGTGTTTGACTGCTCAACTGTGAAAGATTTGGTGTTTTTGGATTGATGAATTTCTACAATGTTTTTAGAATCAAAGCCTTGAATTTTTTTTTGCATGAATTTGGCGTTTTGGCCTTTGCGGTTTTAGGAAAGCATCTGGAGATATTGCCGGCACTAGCCCCTTGACCACTTTGTAGAAGAACGTTAATCTGGCTGCCATCCTTCTGTCTTGAAGTGAAGGAAGATCTTGATCTTTCAGCATTTTGGAGATACATCCAGGTTCGCGTGTAGCGTAGTCTCCAGATATAAAACGTACTGCTTGGCGCTGGATTTTCTCAATTCTATTAATGTCCTTTACATAATAAGGATCCCATACTATTGATCCATATTCAAGTACTGAGCGAACTAACGATATATATGCTGTTCTTCTACAGGGTTCTGGACAGTGTCTAAGGTTCCGTTTTAGGAAAGCTAATGTACTATTTGCTTTTTTGGTAATTTTGATGAGATGAGGTTCCCATTTAAGATCCTCTGATATTAAGATTCCGAGGTAGGGGTTCTGTTTAACTTTCTGTAGTATATGGTTATTCAGTGTATAGAAATGGCTGGATTTACTGTTGAAACTCATTAGGTAACATTTTTTGGCATAAAATCTCATACCCCAGTCACTCGCCCACTTTTCGAGTGCTTCAAGATCTTTCTGGAATGTTAGGTGGTCACTTTGAGAATTTATTGTCCTATATAGTAGACAATCGTCCGCGAACAATCTAACTTGGGACTTGACACAGTCTGGTAGGTTATTTATGTGACAGAGGAAGAGAAGTGGACCTAAAACTGTCCCTTGAGGTACTCCAGAGTCAATGGTAACGGAATCAGAAAAATCTCCATCCACGACTACACGCATGTGTCGTTTTGTCAAGAACATCTCGAGCCAACTATGTAGGTTTCCATTAATTCCATATTTTTCAAGTTTATGTAATAGTTTCCCGTGGGGTACTGTATCGAATGCTTTGGAAAAGTCTAATATGACCATATCCGTTTGGAGTCCTTTGTCATTGTTCCTTAGAAGATCATGCATTGTAGTAAGGAGCTGTGTTTCACAAGAACATCCTGCTCTAAATCCATGGTTTAAATTTGTCAGAATTTTATTCTTCTCTAAGTGATCTAACAAATGTTTACAAATTATATGTTCAAGAAGTTTACACGATACTGAAGTCAATGACACAGGCCGGTAGTTTTCCGCCATATGAACATCTCTTTTTTTGAACACCGGTGATATGTTTGCATTTAACCAGTCTTTAGGTAAAGTTCCACTGTCTACCGACAACTGAAATATAGTTCTTAGCCCCGGAGCTAACTGGACTGCACAATTTTTTTACAATAATATTTGGGATGTTATCAGGTCCACATGCTTTAGAAGTAACAATGTTCTTCAAAAGTTTTTCAACACCTTCTGTTTTGATAGTTAAGTCTGGGAGTTTATGTCGATACTGTTTTTCCATATGCGGCATGTCCAAAGAATCTTCTATTGTGAATACAGATCTGAACTGTTCGACTAATATTTGAGCTTTTTCTTTACTTTCACTGAATAGAGAACCGAGTTTTTTGAGCGGTGAAATACCAATATTGTCCTGTTTCCTTGATTTAACATATCTCCAAAACGGCTTGCTATTTTTATTTTGCAGTCCTTCGTTGATGACATCATTGATGTGATTTACTTCCGCTTCTTTGAATGCTTTCTTACATTGACGTTGAAATGATTTAAATTCTGTCCACTGTTTAGATTTTTTTGCATGTTTATAGAGGCGTGCTTTCCTCCTAGTCATACGTCGGAGTTTGTAGCTAAACCATGGGACTGATCTCCTCCCTTTCAATATTTTTGTAGGAATGAATTTGTCCATTATTTCAAAAGTCTTAGTTTTGAACATAGTCCATAAATCTTCAACATTTTTCCCAGATTCATAATCTGTGATAATATCTTTGGAAAGTTTATCAGTTTCAAAATTTATTGAATCCCAGTCTGCCTTGGAGTATATGTAGATTTTCCGTGGTTTTTGGGTGACACATTTTGGGTGTATATCAAGGTCAGTTACTACCATCCCGTGGTCACTTATACCTGGAACACTGTAAGAACTCTTCACCAATGAAGGATTATTTGTAAATACTAGGTCCAACATATTTCCATAGCGTGTGGGTTCATTATGTATTTGGGTGAGTCCATGTTCAATTGAAAGATCCACTAAAGCTTGTTGTATTTCTCTGTCAGCGGCTCCTTGCTTAACAACTAGATTTTCCCAATCAATGTCGGGTCAGTTAAAATCTCCTGCGAGTATAATATGCTTACTTTTCTTGGAATTTGAAAGTTTTTTGAGTGAATCATTTAGATTGTTTATATCGTTCATATTGCGATGAGGCATGTAGAAGGATGAAAGGTACAAATCCTTATTATTTTTGAGTCCGACCTTGGTCCATTCTATTTCACATTCTGTTACAAGTTCAGGTTGTTCAGTTGCTACTAGTCCTTTCCGTACTCCTGTGAATACTCCTCCCCAGCGGCTTCCTCTGTCATTTCTATGTATGTAGAGGTTTGTCGGGAAAATTTCACTGGACTTTATAGCGTCTTTATCTGGGTCTTTTCCAGGTTTGATACCTCTGAGCCAAGACTTGGTCCCGCAAATAATGTCAGGTTTGATATAATCAAGAGCTGCTGTAAATTCAGATTTATTTTCTCGGATGCTGCAACAGTTCACTGTTAAAAGTCTTAGGTTTGACATTTTAGGTAGTTCGATATGGTTTGACTTGTCAGCTCCAGTTTGGCTGTCACTGACTGAAGACTTTCCGGATCTGTCTGACACTGAGGCCCTCCGTGGGCTGCTAGTATGTAGTGGACTAAATGCCAGGTTTGAGTGTACTGAATCGATTGTCGCGTCCAATTCACTAAGTGGTTGAAACATATTTGTAGTATATAGTTCATAGCTGTTGTATGTGAAGTTGTCAACATTCATACTGTTGTATTTGCAACAGTGCCACACTACGTTGCTTCTTCCCAAGTATGACATATCCCTTGTACTTATATCTTCGCATGATTTGTGATACCAGATACTACAGTTTGTACAACACACTCCTAGCTGCGACCAAGTAACTGGCAGCTAACAGCATCCACAGGGAAAGACTGAACCATTTCCCGGACCAGGGTTTAATTGAATGTCACCAGATACAAGTATTAACAATATCAAGAGTGTTCTATTTCTTTTTGTAGCTGTCTGTTTCATGACGAGGTTTATTGAGTTCATTTTTTGTTTTCTCCCTTGCTGAAAACGCTTTATGAGTCCAGGTACAGATTCTTTCCAGCTGACTGCAGACATGCAAAGTGACGAATTTATTGAGCTTTTATCCATCTTAACAAAGACTGTCAGGTACAAAACGATGACGAACAGCAGCAACAATAACAGAATGCTAAAGTTTTTAGCGGGAGCCGCCATTTTGTTTTTCCCTGCTTGAGTTTTTGTGGTCGAGGGGAAGATTCGGCAATATACACAAATTAAAACATCATGTTGGTCCCAAAAACGTGAGCAGTGATATTAAAATAACAAAATAAGCCAAAGTTAATTCAAAATTTCTCCAAATTGGAATTTAAACACAGGTTTGAAGTCCTCGATGTCCTCTTCTTCTTTGTGACATGTCTTATCCTTCGCGCATGCGCTCTCTCTCTCCTGATACCTGATATATGTATTTATCGTGGAAAAGGGCCTGTCTCCATTGGTCACGGTTCGCATGGCGTTATATCGCGTTCTTACAATGCTTTCACTGCACAATGTATGCACTGCTCTTTTAAGGCGTGTCGAAGACGCAGTGGCATCTCCAAGAATGCAATAAATCTCCGTGCAAATGCCACGGACGACCGCGCAAATCGGTCATTTTTAAATCCACAAGTGTCTACGCAATAATATTTGATTTTACTAAAATGAAATCCTCTAATGAAAATAATGGAAATATTATCGACCGAAGCCCCCAAGTGATAAATATAGAAATGATATCATGCAAAAACATTTCCACAGTTCACAAGGTCAGAACCTCGCTCGATGATTGCCCAAATTTGGAGATAGTTTCTCGCTTCAGAAATGAACAACCACCAGGGGCTTCCCTAACAAAATAAACTTAAGTTTAGAAACTTACAGGTAAGCGCATCTTTCAGTTTATCGCAAGCAAAATGTTTTAGCTATGTGTAAAATGGTAAAATACCGACAACACTGCAGAAAAAATCAAAGCACTGAGACTGATAAGATCACTTTCAATCTGCAAATCGGTCATTTTTAAATCCACAACTCTCTACGCAATATTTGATTTTGCTAGAATGATAAATCATCTAATGAAAATAATGGAAATATTTTCGACCGAAACCCTCCAAGGATTAATATAGAAATGGTGAATGCAAAAACTTTTCCACAATTCATAAGATCAGAACTTGACGTGGCTCGAAGATTGCCCAAATTTTGTGTTTGATTTTCTCGCTACAGAAATGCACAACCTCCAGAGCTTTCCCTAACAAAATAAACTTTAATTTAGTAACCTACAGGTAAGCGCATCTTTCAGTATATCGCAAGCAAATGTGTAAAATGGTAAAATAGCGTCAATCTCGCAGAAAAAATCAAAGCACTGAGAGTACTGCTGGAAAGATCAGTTGCAATCTGCAAATCGGTCATTTTTAAATCCACAATTACATGTATCCACGCAATATTTGATTTTACTAAAATAATAAATCCTCAAAAGAAAATATTGGGAATATTTTCGACCGAAACCCTCCAAGGAACAATAGAAATGATGAATGCAAAAACTTTTTCCACAATTCACAAGGTCAGAACTTGACGTGCCTAAAAGATTGCCAAATTTTTTATTTTTTTTCTCTCTATGAAAATGCACAACCACCAGGGCTTCCCTAACAAAATAGACTTTTTAGTAACTTACTGGTAAGCGCATCTTTCAGTCTATCGCAAACAAATTGTATTAGCTAAAGTGGTAAAATAGCGTCAACACTGCAGAAAAAAAATCAAAGCACTGAGAGTACTGCTGGAACGATCACTTGCAATCTGCTGGATCACAGATTGTTTACTCCTTGATTATCTGTATTATTTGTTTGCTGTGGAAGCCCTGGTGGCTGTACGTTACATTAGTGAGTTAAACTAGCGGCACTCCCTCCTTAAAAGGGTCTTGTGTCAAGCAACTTACTACTGTCTGGGGAATGTTTTTCACATTCTGATGGTGTCTGAAAAGAAGGATCTCTGGTAGGTAAAATTCTGGCTAGGGCTGCTTCACTGCCCTGAATATAAAATCAATTATGAATATTGGTCACTGCTGAAATCGTTGGATCCCGATTTTTTTTACAACTGAATCATGAAGTTATTTACAAAATGGTAGATTGAAATTTCCCTATGACTGCAGTTCTAATTGATTATGTCTCCCATTTAAATACCTTTGTCTCTCGCAGGTTAGTGACAAGTGTTCTGCACTCTCCATTATTGGTATTTAACGTCCTTATTTTCGGTAAAGTATTCCAAAATCTGCTGATAATATATCCCAATCTATTTTGTTTAAACTCACTGAGTAGCACTTTATTGGTACATGTACTAATAAACAGAGTCAAAAGTACCATCAGATGTTGATTATCGAATAGATTTCAAAGGGCTTCTTTTGATCATTTGAAGTTTGTTTTGCCGACAAATGATAATGTGACCCAGGTCGTGTTATATATGTGTGAAATTCAAGACAAAGGAAAAGGGCACTATACTGAAATCAGACCCTTCTGTCAGAATATCTGGTTGTCCAAGTTTAGGAAAGTATAAAATCGCATTAATAAATTTTGTTACATGAGTGGAAATGCAGTCTTATCTTCTTTAATAACTAACTGTGTACATATGGTACTTCTGGTTTAACAGAAAGGGCTGATTTACTAAGTAAAAAGACCTAACAATATGTCTGTTTCATAACAGCTGCTCTGCGCTGTACCATCTCCAGTTTCTGTATATTGTCGTCAGTGAACAGTCCCAGATGACACTGGCATATTTCAGGATCGCTGTACCTTGGTCCTAGGTCTTCCCTTGGCATCACATTATGCTTCATTTCAGTGCCAAAATCCATAACAAACTTAACAAAGTATCACTTTTGGTAATGTCCTGCTGCAGATAAAGGTTGTTTGCATTAAGGACAAAAAGTTCCCAGTCACTTATACTGATCGTAACTCTGGTTGCAACAGGTTTTCATTGTTAAACATGTATCAAATTTCGGGCCACCAGAACGATTTTTTGAGAAAAAGCATTACAAAAAGCCAATCTGATAAATAAAAACAAGTATAACATATATATTTCTTAATGGATTTTAAAGATTTAAACACCAGTTTCTGTGTCATTCATTATTCGTAATGCCTGTGTTTTCAGATATTATAAATGCCAAAGATTTTTTAAAAAACCCATTTCTTTCGCTACTATGAACTCCAGCAGCCCCAATACTACACAGACCCTCTTTTATAATGTCTCTTAGTTAGGAGCCATTATGTCTTTACAGACGTATTTAAAAAACTTTTAGCCATGTACAAGCTACCAAATGGAATTTCTACCCAAAAAATGCAGGCTTATCTGAGAATCAAGTTAATGTTTGCTTATGCGATAAGCATTATAAACTTTGGGGAAGTCAAATGCTTTGTTAGTTGTCTATGTGATAAAAGTAAGAAAGAAGGCAACAAATCAGGAATCGATAAAATCGAGCACCACACTTGACACAGGATACCACAAGGGAAGGTTACAAAAACACAATAAAACATCACACACAAGAGAGCCAAGAAGTCAGCCCTTTCACAGCACTGATTTAAATGCTACGAGGAACTGGCATAACACAAGAAAACACGACAAACATTAAAAAAATATGCATTGCTGTGAAGTCCCATCTGAGCCCCGCTGGTTGCCTTTGCCATACCCAAGCTTTTCAAATTAGATACCTGTTGAATTGGACGTTAACTTTTTTCTTTGTGGAAAACATCTAAAAGGGTATTTTAACAAACAGAAAGACTCAGATGAAATGCTGCATAATGCAGCATTTCATAGGGTCTTCACTATTTGTTAAGGTAATAGAAAGATCTTCTGACAAAAATATATTTTAGCTCATTGTGAACTATTGTGATCGTTGGATGTCCGTCGTTCCGTCAACAATTGCTTCAAAGGACACCTCCTACTAAACTACTGGCTGGATGTTTTCGCATCTGAAACCACAAGGTCTTGAGCTTTGATATTTGGTATGTAGCATAACCTAATGGACCTCTACCAAGTTTGTTCAAATTATCCCCTCAGCCATGAATAGCCCCGCCTTTGGGGTCCAGCCCCAGGGGTCACATGTTTTTCATAGGCTAATATAGGGGAAACAAGAGAAAATCTTCTTGTCTGAAACCATAAGGCCTAGAGCCTTGATATTTGGTATGAACATCACCTAGTGGGCCTCTACCAAGTTTGTTCAAATTATCCCCCTGGGGCCAAAAATTGCCCCGCCCATGGCTGTCACATGTTTGACATAGGCATATAGAGGGAAACATGGAAAAATCTTCTTGTCTGAAACCATAAGGTATAAAGCCTTGATATTTAATATGTAGCATGACTAAGTGGACCTCTACCAAGCTTGTACAAATTATGACCCTGGGGCTATAATTGGCCTCGCCCCTGATGCCAATAGGGACATGTTCATCTTTCAACAGATACCTATATGAAAGGTTTTAACAAAACTCAGGTGAGCGATTTATGGCCACTTGGTCCTCTTGTTTGACTATACCCTGACGCCCCTAGATGTGTTCAATTGACTAGCCCAAGTTCATCATATCAGATCAGAAAGAAGAACTCGTTAGTATACAAAGGGTTAAATAGTGCGTGGAGATATGTAAGTCATGCCTCTAGCTAATTCATTTTTTTATTCTGCAACAAAACATATTTTGTGTGATAAGAAGAACTTTGGAGTACTCTAAACATATTCTCAGAAGAAAAAGTTTAGTCAGTACAAACACTGTGTGCAATAATTTTACTAGACAGTCTTAATATTGACAAAACCCTTACTCAACATGAAATTTATTTAATTTCCTATAAATGTGAACATTTTCAACAAAACGCTCTGAAAATTTACCCATTTTACTCAACAAAATCACACATCAAAATTCAAATTTCAAAACTCAAAAATCAGTGATGTACCCCTCAGACGATTTCTGACAGTATAGACGGAAATTCTCGTACCTGTGGCATGTCTAAGACGTTTTAGAAGTTTCCAAGCGGCCATGAAGCGATTACGTCATGTTGACGTCACTATGACCCTAACTTCAAGTGGCGTAGTTATCCGTGGTCTCCCTGGCGGAGGTTTGTTATTTTTACTGCCAGACTGTCGAAAACATGTTTGCAGGCGATAAATTAATCTTTCATTACATCCAAAACTACGTGGCACGTCAGCAGCACGTGCACCTACTTCAAAACGTCCAAACGCTGTATTTCTGTAATTTGTCGATAGCCTGGACTGCTAACACTGAATTTTCGCCCCATAATTGCAATAGGAACAACTCTTTTTCAATATCAAACAGCATATGCGAAAATAACTCTGCCGGTTTACCGCAACACGTGCACGTCGTGCATTTTGAAATTTGGTTGATACAGTCTAATAGAGGCATTATTTATCACACAATAAACAGATACATGTAAAGTTACGATAATACAACTCAACTATACAATTTGACAATGCTATATCCAGTATTGTTGATTTTATGAGAAAACATAAATACTGACTAAACTTTTTCTTCTGAGTATATTATATGATTTGATTGATGGATAGAATATAATACCAATTTTAAGCTAACAATTTACAACTCAGTTTCCCTTTTCAGATAATCTGAGGACAATACTACTGGAGCTGATGGTTCCATTGGACCAGGGTATAATCAGGAGAGAGATGGGACATATGCATACTTAAAAACCAAAAGAATATAGCATGATGTGTGTTGTAAATTCTACATATATATTAGTTAAATAAACCCCATCAATGATACTGTGATCTTTATTTTTATGTAAGATTAATTTATTGACGCTAAATATCTGATGATACATTTTTATGAATCTTTACTGGAAAACTCCACACTTTCATACTTTTCACGTCTCTCCAGGGCATTATAGAAGGCTTAACTGTAATTGAGTTTTCTTGTATTTTAGTTTTCTTATCAAACATCTGAAAATTAAACAGGAATATACAATGTTGATGGATTGCTTGTTGGTTAAACGTTTGCTTAAACTTTAAGGTAGCAAATTTAAACTTCATTTCAGAGCACGCACTGGAAGGAGCCAGTACAAGTTAATTTTGCTGACTCTCTGTAGCCTGTTACTTGAAAATTCACACAAAAATAGCACTTGATAAAAGACATACAGATGTGAACCTTGTGAAACGTTTATTAAAAACATGGAATTAAAACATCACCTCATAAATCAAACTGGAAAGAAACCATACGAGTGTAAATTTTGTGGTATAAAATTTAATTTGATTAGTAGGGTAAACCACCACATTAGAAAAATACACACTGCAAAGAGACCATACGAATGCGATATATGTGCAAAAACCTTTAAATGGAACAGTGAATTAAAATGTCATCTAAGAATTCATTCTGGAGAGAAGCCCTACGAATGTGGTATATGTGATAAAGCCTTTAATAGAAACAGCGATTTAAATCGTCACCTCAGAATACATACAGGAGAGGAACTATATGACTGTGATGTATGTGGTAAAATATTTACTGGAAAGGCTTCCTTAAATTGTCACCTCAAAATACATACTAGCGAGAGGCCATACGAATGTGGTATATGTGATAAAACCTTTCAACAGAACAGTGACTTAACACGTCACCTAAAAATTCATTCCGGAATGAAACCCTATGTATGTGGTATATGTGATAAAAACTTAAGTACGGTTAGCTATTTAAAATGTCACCTAAAAATACACTCTGGAGAGAAGCCATACGAATGTGATATATGTGATAAAACCTTTGCTAGGAACAACGACTTAAAATTTCATCTCAGAATACACACTGGAGAGAAACCATACGTTTGTGATATTTGTAATAAATCTTTTACTCATGGCAAGCAATTAAAAATCCACATCACTAAAATACACACTGAAGAGAAACCATTTATATGTGATACGTGTGGTAAAACTTTTACTTTTGGAAGTGACTTTAAACGGCACATTAGAATACACACTGGAGATAGACCATTTGAATGCGATATGTGTGGTAAAACTTCTACTGAAGGAAGTCACTTAAAACG
Organism: Loripinus fragilis; assembly: GCA_964019695.1. NCBI lineage: Eukaryota > Metazoa > Mollusca > Bivalvia > Lucinida > Lucinidae > Loripinus > Loripinus fragilis. The sequence continues at coordinate 110,498,731 of OZ026514.1, read as the reverse complement.
CCACATTAGAATACACACTGGAGAGAAACCATATAAATGCGATACATGTGGTAAAAAATTCAGTCAAGATGGGGATTTAAAAAAGCACATCAGAAAGCACACTGGAGAGAAACCTTATAAATGTGATACGTGTGGTAAGAGCTTTACTCAAGGTGGTGTCTTAAAAGATCATATTAGAATACACACGGGTGAGAAACCATATATGTGTGATACGTGTGGTAAAACGTTTAATAAAAACAGTAACTTACAACAGCACCTCAGAATACACACTGGAGAGAAACTATATAAATGTGATACGTGTGGTAAAAGGTTTAATAAAAACAGTAACTTACAACAACACCTCAGAATACATACTGGAGAGAAACCATATTGATATGATACATGTGGTTTAAAAATTCAATCAAGATTGTGGATTAAAACAGAACCTAGAATACATACTGGAGAGAAACCATATTGATATGATACATGTGGTTTAAAAATTCAATCAAGATTGTGGATTAAAACAGAACCTAGAATACATACTGGAGAGAAATCATATTAATGTGATACATGAAGGGATGCAATTATTTCATTCAAATTTTACAGTGGCTCAGTGGTATAGTGCTTGACTCGAGACCGAGGGGCCGCGGGTTCGAGCCTCACTGGGGTCACTGCGTTGTGTCCTTGAGCAAGAACATTAATCCTAACTTAGTACTGGTTCAGCACAGGAAGACCCGTCCCTTTATAACTGAAATATTGTTGATGGGACGTTAAGAATCAAATCAAACAGAAGGGTAAAACATCATAAAATACAGGTCAAGTTCAAATTTGGAGGTAATTCACAAACGTTTGACGGAGTTATGGCCCTTTTTTGACGTAGGTTTGGGCTAGTGTTTTTTTTGTGGAATAAACTTCACATTTTTCCAAAACTATTATATCTGACAACTTCTCACTATAGGCCATGATTACCCAATGTATTATATGATAAACATGACAGTGATTAAAACTTCACCCCACCCAACTGATCTCTTAGATGGGGTCAAAGGTCAAATATTTAAATTTAGCAACAACTCAGTTTTCAATATTTTTTGCGCATGCAGACAGAGGTACATTGAATATGAAACATATCAAAGGTGATTTTGGATCGAAGTCCTGGGTTCGACCCCCCTGGTGGACTTAGGGGTGGGGTCAAAAGGTCAAATTCAAGTTTTTCAGAACATGGCCATGTTGCATATCAACTTAAATGGAACCAAAAATGTAGCAACAAGGTAGCAAATAGTTTGCCACCCAGACCCCTCACCCCGACCCTTGGGGTGGGGTCAAAAGATCAAATTCACCTTTTTCAGAACATGGGCATGTTGCATATCAAATTAAATGTAATTACAAATGCAGCAACATGATAGCAAAACTTTTGCCAGCAGACCCCCCCCCCCCCCCCGACCCTGGAAGTGGGGTTAAAGGTCAAAATTCTGATTTTTCAGAACATGGTCATGTTGCTTATAAAATGAAAGGGAATCACGAATGCAGCACTATGGTAGCAAAAAATTTGCCCACAGACCCCCTTGACCCTTGGGGTGGGTCAAAACTCGATTTTTAGCTCACCTGAGCCGAAGGCTCTCGGTGAGCTTATAGGCTGGGACTCGAGCAGGCGTCGATTAGTGCGTCCGTTAGTGTGTCAGTTCACACTTTCAGACAAAAATATCTCTGTGACCAGCTGGCTGATCGTAATCAAACTTCATCTAAATCATCATTTTGGTTGGGGGTTTGGCAGCATTAGGTTTTGGGCCAGATCGGATCAGAACTCTGGTTTCCATGGCAACAGATAGCTCCCATAGGGTTATAATGGGGAAAATCTTGTTAGCACTCTAACTCTTCCATTTTCATTGGATCTTTTCATCCTTGCATATAACTAGGACAGCAATAAAAGCTTGGATGGGTTCGAAACTCGGCAAGATTGGACCAGCTATAAAAGCTTGAACGAGTTTGAATTTCTGCCAGATCTCATCACCAACTACTGAGTTAGCTGCCCTTGAGTGTTCGAAAAATGAGTGCATAATGTTGTGAGCACTCAAGCACCATCGTCTTTGATTGGATCTTATTCATTCATGAATGTAACAAGGACAGCTATAAAAGCTTGGATGGGTTTGAAATTCAGCAAGATCGAACATAGATCTATGGAGTTAGTTGCCCTTAAACGTCTGTTAAAAATCTCCATAGACTAATAATGGGAGTAATGTCGTGAGCACACTTATGCTTTCATTTTGGATGGATCTTCATCATTCTTGCAGATATCAAGGACAACTATAAAAGCTTTAATGAGTTTGATTTTAGGCACACTTGACCACCAACTGTTGAGTTAGATGCTCTTGAGTGTCTAAAATATAGCTATAAAGTCTTGACCATTCTAGCGCATTCATTTTTCATTTGATCTTCATTTTTGTAGGTAACCAGGACATACATAAAGTATGTATGAGTTTGAATTTTGGTCAGATCTCATCACTGACTATGGAGTTATCTGCCCTAGAGCATCTGAAAGCTATAGTTTCACCAGGTTTCCTCCGCAATTTTTATTCAGATCTTTTTAATACTTGCAGATAACCAGAACTGGCATAATATCTTGAGTGAATTAATTTATTCCTGATCTCTGTTTCAAATTCAGAGTTACCTGCCTTTGAGCATCCTTATTTATGGTGTCTCCAAACAATTTACTGGCTCCCAGGTGAGCGATCGTTGCCCATTGGGCTACTTGTTTCAGAACATGGTCATGTTACATATCAAATTGAAGGGAATCACAAATGAAGCAAGCAACATAGTAGCAAAATGCTTGATCTGAAAACGACCTACCATATTTTTTTAAATTCTGACATTGCTGAGTAAACATTGTTGCCATGGAAACATATGGCATGAAACGAAGCAGAGTAATCAGAAATAATTGCTGGTTTTATTCTACTATCCACCTAATTGCCATTTCAACCTGCTCACGGATATCCTCTGCGAGTTAAGATACCGTCGCTTATGCTTTATTGAGAAATGACCAAAATATTCAAAACCACCTCAGAATACACACTAGATAGGAACCATATGAATGTCATACATGTGGTAAAAATTCTGTCAAGATGCTTCCTTAAAACAACACCTCAGAATACTCACTGGAGAGAAACCATATATGTGTGATACATGCGGTAAAACATTCATTCAAAATGCTCACTTAAAATACCACCTCAGAATACACACTGGATAGGAGCCATATGAATGTCATACATGTGGTAAAAATTCTGTCAAGATGCTTATTTTAAAATATCCCTAACAATTGCCAAAAACCTATTTTTTCACATTTTGGAATTTTGCCAATTTTGATATATTTTAGGACCCTACTGCAACCAGCACGTGCATGATAGAACCAAACTACATATATCAAGAGTTAGAGTTGATACAATATTGTAGTTTGGCCAAAACCATTTGGTTACAGAATGTATTTTGAATAACTGCAAATACTTTCAAATTAGTGTTTTTTTCATAATTTCAAAATACAGAATCTACAAAATTTGCCCAAAATGAACAATCATGGTTTCCATAGCAACCAAGGGTAACAAATAAAAATTACTTTAGTTTTGGTGGTTTTGGGTTATATGTACAACATACAAAAAAAATCAAGTTAATCTGAGACTATGCGTGCCGGACCCATATTTAGATTTTTTGGTGGTTACAGAGAATTGCTCTTAATACGTCATCTCAGAATACACACTGGAGAGCAAGAATATAAATGATAAACGTGGTTAAATATTCACTCAAAATGGTGACTTAAAACACCTCAGAATACACACTGGAGATAACCTATATAAATGTGAATTCACTCAAAATGGTGACTTAAAAACACCTCAGAACACACACTGGAGATAAGCCGTATAAATGTGAAACGTGGTAAAACACTCACTCAAAATGATGACTTAAAACACCTCAGAACACACACTGGAGATAAGCCGTATAAATGTGAAACGTGGTAAAACACTCACTCAAAATGGTGACTTAAAAACACCTCAGAACACACACTGGAGATAAGCCGTATAAATGTGAAACGTGGTAAAACACTCACTCAAAATGGTGACTTAAAAACACCTCAGAACACACACTGGAGATAAGCCGTATAAATGTGAAACGTGGTAAAACACTCACTCAAAATGATGACTTAAAACACCTCAGAATACACACTGGAGATAAGCCATATAAATGTGAAACGTGGTAAAACACTCACTCAAAATGATGACTTAAAACACCTCAGAACACACACTGGAGATAAGCCGTATAAATGTGAAACGTGGTAAAACACTCACTCAAAATGGTGACTTAAAACACCTCAGAATACACACTGGAGATAAGCCGTATAAATGTGAAACGTGGTAAAACACTCACTCAAAATGATGACTTAAAACACCTCAGAATACACACTGGAGATAAACCATATGCATTTGATACAATGTACATGCGGTTAAACTTATACTCAAGATGGCGGCTTAAAACAACACTTCAGAATACATATTGAAGTTAGACGATCCGAATGTGGCTCTTGTGGTTTAAGTTTTACTGAAAGCAAGAGCTTAAAAATATCTAACAGTGCACACTGGAGAGACCCCATATAAATTGTGTAACCTGTGGTAAAACACTTAGTCAAAATATAGAGGATCTTACATGAGTGCTCATGATTTATTGAATTTATTAAACGAGTTGGGAAAAAGAGATAAAATGCGAGGCTTGCCGAGCATTTTATCTCTTTTCCGCAACGAGTTTAATAAATTCAATAATACAAGAGCACGAATGTTAGATTCTATTTATCATATGACATTAAGATAACTTTGAAATCTCTTTTCTGCCGTAAAAACGTTATAATTTTGTCATTATGTACGCAACGTTGTTATGGACGTCATAACGTTTCCCGAAAATCGATAAACCACTAGTGGTTTACAGATTTTATTGCATGGCGTTATTTCACTCCCAGGCGCGACGTCATATGATAAAGTCACTTAACTAATCACCACAGAATACAATGGGCCTCGAAGTGAGTAAACCTGGCTCTGCATTATGAGACTAGATAAAGATCGATTTACCCTGCCCAACATCAGGGCTACACCAGAAATTGAACTTTTGCATATGCAGGCTATTAGATATGAGTGCATAATCAAAATTTGGTTTTCTAATTTCTCAGCCAAAATATGTGTTGTGGGTTCTGTAAAAAGCGTCTTAACTAGACGATCCTTTTGAGCACTCAACCATCTATTTAAACTTTTGGGTAAGAATTCACAATTTTACGCTCAAAATATTTGTTTATTTAAACCTATGCATATATATGTAGGACCTAGCACATTGTAATATTTTGACAACGAATAGGACTGGTTCATAATTATTGTTTGCTTTGTTCACTTTGATTAGCCGCAATTTATATGAATGCTTCATATGTACAATACTGGGGAAGAGATAAGGTTTTGCTTATAAATAAATTATATAAACCAGGGTTCCCACAAACTCTTTAAGACATGAAAAACCTGGAAAATCACGAAAAAAAAACTTTTCCACACATGGAACCATCATTGAATTTGAAAAGACATGAATAATTATGTAAAATGATGGAATTTTGTGAAATAATTTGATGAAATCACCTGTAGCCAGAAAACAAGCTGTCATTTACACACAACGTGTGTGTCTGACAGCTAATTTTCTGGCTTCTGGTGTTTCCTGGTTTTAATTTTTTCAAAGTGCATGCATTGTCAACAAGCATGCATAATTAAATATATTACTGTTGCTGCATTCCGCATTTGTGCTCAGCGTGGTAGAGATGATGTTAAAGGGGGAGGTTGGAGGCCATGCATTAAATAGTAATGGTTCTAACTTTGCATATCATGAAAAAAACATCCAAAAATCATGGAATTGTGATATTGAATTTATGACGGAACACTGAGTTAATAGATTTTATACATTAGTTGGGTATTCTTTAAAAGATTCCTGGATATTTGATATATTGATACCCTTTAAATCTGAATTTAGCTGGGTACTCTTAAAATTTAAAAAAATGGTGATTCTAGCTCTTAGTTTAAGTTCGGAAATTTTCGCAAGAATTTTATTTTTGCGAATGACATTTGCCACGATAAAATTCGGGACTATGACATGATTTACCTACATCAGTAAGCGACAGACTGATTTCACCATTTTGCGAGTGTTATACAAAACTTAGCATAGGCAAAGACATTCAAAATTTTCTGAATTAACAGTATTTTCCAGCTGTGTACAGTCTTTATCTTCATATTACATGTATTTGACAAGTTTAATAACTGGCCTTAAACCCGTTTCATTCTGGATACTGGTGCACAAATATTTTGGAAAACATTGAAGGGTCAGATGAAATGTCATATAATATAAGGTAATATTTCATCAGGGTATGCACTGTTTGCTGGGATTGGTAGAATTTTATGGTACAGAAATACATAATTTCATAAAAGTTAAGTGTTGACCAGCAATTCCTTAAAATACAAAAACGATGGACAAGGACCTCAAACAGTCTTGATGAAGTATTACCCATAAAATAGCCGGATACTATTTTCAAAGATAATGGTATTTTTCTATGGAAAAGGTAGTTCAATTAGCCCCCTCTATTTATCTGCAAAAATATTTGTTCACATTGGACAAGTGCCGCTTAAAAATATGGGTTGAAAACTCTTAACTGCTATTCAACATATAGAAAATAGAAAAAGTTTTTGGGGGGTACCCATTGATCAAGCTAACCCTTTTGCATACAGTTGTTGTTTTACGTAGCTCACATCATAGGAAAATGGCATGCTTGACCAAAGAGGGTAAGGCTGTCAAAATGCTCAAAAACAAGTTATTATAAAAACTCATTAGTCAACAATTTTTCAGTAACCTATAGCTTACATTTACAATGGCATGTATACATAACAGTATGTAGTTGTGATACACCTCAGTGAACAAGTTATAGCTGGCAATCCGAATCGAAAAAAGATGCTTATTTTTGGTTTTGTTGGCATTTTTGAGTACATTTGTTAGACCACTTTTAACATAATATTTAGCATGTGTACAAAGCCATAGGGGTGGATGCCAAGTCTGAATTTGCATATGAAGGCCAGAAATTAGGTCAAAGGTCATTGAGTGCAAAAATGAGAAAATATGTACTACTGTAAAACAACTTTATCTTTTTATATGTAAACATCTTTCATTTCAGGCCAAATTTTGTATGCTTATAGTTATAAGTCTGAAAACATTGAGAAAATGTTTTTTATAACTAAATATTCATATGTCGACTTTAAAAGGGGGTTAAAGGTCATCAAGTGCAATAATGGGAGCATTTTTACAAACTGTGTTTCTTTTTTTCTCTGGTCCAATAACAAGATGCTTTTTAAACCCTAAAAAGGGTAGAAGTCTTTCAGAAGGCTTAAAGTAACATGTTTATCATTAAAGAAACTCCTTTGGAAGCTTCCTTATATGGATTTTACAAAGACAAACATCGTAAGTTTGGTGCAATTCTGACGGAAATTCTCCCTCAGTTGGGCTAAACTGAGATATATGGGCTACTTTGAGAGTTTGCCGCACCTCTCAGAAAGTAAAACTATTTTCAGTTAGGGACATGTCTTGGGGCCTTAGAAACCCATAAGTTAATAACTTTTCTGTGGTCATTTTTCTATAAATCACCTGTAATCAACGTTACCCTACTGACATTGAAAATAACAGTACACACAGTACAAGGCTAATGTTCATTTGCTTTAATAGTATTAGTGAAACAGTTTAAGCATAAAATATTTAAACTAGATAATAAAAATCAATTGCATACATCTGTGCTATGTGTTTCTGCTCGTCAGCGATATGTATGTTACATTTTATACTAAATTGCAGATAATGACTTTACAAATTACATGTATTAGAATAAACCATGATACATGACCTTAAATATACAAGGTATTGATCTATTTTCTATTTGAAAATGTTCATTTTCATATATTTAAAGTTTTTTTATAACTTTTAACTTGCAATGAAGTGAAATCAAGTAAATATTTGAATATGCTAATTAGTATGTAATTTGTACTGCTCCAGCATGTAAAGTATAGCTGCTTACAGATTCATTTTTTCTATTATTTACATTGCATTAAATGGCAAAATATCTTTCATAATGAAATCAAATTATAACTTTATTAACAATAATGGTTCTTAAATTGCTGCACATATATTAATGAGGTAACGTAGGTAACAAAAGGTGCCCTACATAAATGGATAAGAGTAGTAAATTGTTAGAAGGCTTATATAAAATTTGGGTCTGCTCTTCACAATTCGCTTACATATACTACACATATTTATTCTATATAAGACTTAATTTAAAAGAGTGCTATGGGTTGGTCTGCAATATGTGAATGTGACATTTCCTGGTCTCACTCAAATACTTTTTGTAATTTGCTTGGTTCTTTTACATTCATTTTGCAGTTTTCAGATTTCTACCATCGGTACATAACGATAAACATGCAATCTACTTCACGATTGAAATATTGACTTAATATCAATAGTTTACTTAAAATAGCAAAGAAATATTTCATACATCTACTGGCAAGACAGGAATTAAGGCAGGGGGAGTGCTGTGTGTCTTCTATAGCAGGTATAGGTTTTTGAAGATTGCAAATGTAACATCATCGTACAGAACCAGCATGTTTTATGTCCAAATATAGGATGTTACATAGCCCTAGTATTAAAGATTTTCCTTGTATGCTGAATTATTTTAATTTTCACTTTTCACTGTTGACAATTACATTATAGAATTAATTTATCATCTGTCTCCATTAAAATCTTCTATGTTTTGTTGAACTAGATTTCATATCATATTGTAATGATGATTATCTTATTATATTCTGCAGCAATTCTAATAGAAACTATTCTGCTTGTTAATTATCTTAGACTAAGGTTGGTTGAGGTAAGGTTACCTGAGCCATGCATGTAGCAGTCTTGTAAAGAATCAGAACATATTTCATGGTAACATAAACAACAAATCATTTGGATGTTAGTGACACTTTATTTTAAAGATCAGTTAACTGTTTTATTCTGAAGCATAAAACAAAAAACATGACTCCCAAAATTCACTAGTATGGTTTGCATCTCTGAAACTCACAGATTAAACTGAATGTTGAAAAAGTAGTGTCACACGCAGCTGATTTTTCTGCTTTTCTTATTCACAAGGTAGTTTGCTTTTAGTTTTGTTCATGAAGTATTTCATTTTGTTGAGCTATTTGTAACCCTAGTACATGTTTTATATATGTCCTATGAAAAGTGAGTTATGGTCTGTTTGTTGATTTTAGAAGGTTTACTAAATTAGGCTCATTGTGATAGTCTTAAATATATATGCAAAACCATCGAAAATGTGAACAACATTGCTGACAACAGCTTGCAGAAAGCATTTTAAGCATAAACTTGCTCACTCTTGTACCTATATCCTTGTAGATATTTGTGAAGACTAACACTGTTTGAGGACTCTTGTATATAGTGAAAGGAAAGTAGTTCAGTTTTATTTCAAGAGTAATGCCATATTAAAACTACACATTTCGAGTATGTTACCAGTTACAAGTGCTTTCCAATCTGATATATTACACTTGTATCTACAAACAGTAGATGTATACATTAATGTTAGTCACCTACCCTATATGCAATCAATACCTGTCTTAGCAAATTGTCATGGTTAACTGATAGATTCTACACTAGAACAGCCAAGTTAACTACCTTAGGATCTTATATACATCAAAGCAAGTTGGAGATGTTAAACCTATGGATTATGCTAGTAAATGTGCATATTAGATAACCATTTCAGGACACATTTACTCTAAATACTAAGACATGACCCCAAACTGATGGAAAACCATGAACACAATCAAATCATCAGGTGCTCTAATATGGCGAATGCTTGTGTTCGCAAGAAGCCACCAGACATCTGTTTAGGGGAAATTTAATTTGGAATAAAACTTGCATTGGCATTTTAGAGTTAAAAAGAATAACATAAAGAAACACATGGCAATTACCTCATAGCATTTGATCTCTATCATCATTGCAAAAAATAATAAGCAAAATATGTTTAAAAATGATACTTAGCATTGAATTTATTGACACTGAAACAATTACAATGTATAAAAAGTTGTGTTGTGAAAGACATAGATAAATATTTTATGGTATCTTAAAATTAGAGGTTACCTTTAATATCATATCTATACTGCTTCTATATATGGATGAATACATTTACACAAGCAGCCTGATTTCAAAGAAATGCTGCTTTTGAATCCACATCATTTCATTAATATGGGCAAATGAAAGGACACCCCTACAATTAAATGTTTAAAGTTATATGGAAGATTACCCTTAATGTCAGGGCTATTTCCATGATATACCCCACAAAAAGTTAACAATGTTTCACTGGATGGTCATTATTAGAAATGTACCTGTATATTAACTTTATAGTATGTATGTTACCATCTGCTAACAGGCCGATGTGAAGACCAATGTGAGAAAAACATTCCTTCCAGTATAAGGTATTTACCATATTCTATCATAGTTTCAACACGCCTGATGTTTTATGTAGGAGGTTTGGTCTTTGTGTTTTCATGAAGCTATGCTTAGTATATGCAATTAGCAGGTAATGGCCGTGTAAAAGGTGTTTTACAATTACTCATAGAAGGGAACAAACACAACAAATGTGTGAAATGAGAAAAGAAATATATTTTAGTCCTATAAGCATGAGATCATGGCCAAGTCCTCATGAAAGCTGTAGCTAGGAACATATACGTTTGAGAAATGACTCAATTTCAGATGGTAAAATGTAACGTAAGTAACAACTTAAACACATCTTATGTATAAAAGGATAGATAATTGCATAAAATGACGTATTCATACAAAGCATTAAGCAAAAAAAATATTTCTTTAAAATGTAATAGTTATTCTTAGTTGTATTACATTTTAATTAATTGTATACAGTAACGTACTTTACATGCCTATTATGAATATTTGACAGCGGGAAACTTGGTAAATCATTGCTTTCCAAACATGATAGACACACACCTAGCAGGATAGCAATACAAATAATCTTACATTAGGATAGAAGGGAACTTAAAATTTGAATTTTTCCCCTATATAAATGAAATATTGCTACAATTTTCACCGGTTTTGCACTTAAATGACCTTTGATCCAAACACACATCATGCCTTGATGATGCTGTTTGTTTATATAGCATGTCTGTATTATCCAAAAGTGATTTTGCATTACTTTGAATCATAATTTTGGATAGCTAATTGATACAAACGCTAAAATCTGACGTATATACAAGAGTTTGCACTCAGTTGACCTTTGACCTAATTCTGGGACTTTGGGGCATTTCCAGACTTGGCATCCACCCCTATCCTTCTTAAAACACATCAAGATACACTTTGAGCATGGATGCCAAAATGTACTCAAAAATGCCAACAGAACTTTATTTTCAGGCTCTGGATGGCCAACTATTATACTGGTTGAAATATACTAGGCCAAAAGAGAAAAGTCGCTATGTATGAAAGTGCTAACTGTACCAGTTATGTATGTCATTAAAAACATGCAGTAAGTAGAAAAAATAGAGCCAAATAGTGCTAGAGAATGCTCTTTGCCAGTTTCTCAATTCACCGGGCCGCGTAGCGCAGTCGGTAACGTGTCTGGCAACAGATGCGAGTCTGACTGCAGATCCAGGGGTCGCGAGTTCGATCCCGGCCTGGTCCCATACTTTCGTTGAGATTGATCATGAAATAATTTCTACGGTCATTCTCCTCCCTTCCGCTGAATCATTCAAGAAGGGTTGTTGTCAGTTACAAGCGAAAGTATGTGCACGAAGTACTGGTTAACTGTTTGTTCAAGCTTGCCCAGGAAAAAGTGTGGTTAGGTGAACTGACCGTCCCGCAATGACCATAGCTGTTGACTTGGGACGTAAAGCAACGAAACAAACAAACAAACAAAGTTTCTCAATTCATTAAGAAGTTGTTACTACAGCGGGTTCCTTAATTTGACGTAAATACTGCACCAAAGTAAAGTTCTGTCAAACGTTGGGGTGGGGGTCTTAAATAAATCTCTTGAAACGATTTCGCACAGTTTGAGCCCTGATGTTTAGATTATGAGTTCCTTGGGATGTCCTAGCTGTGACTGACTCCAGATGAAATCGATTGCACAAATGAGACGTCTGGAAGTCTCGATCTTGACGTCGCGTCGACAAACGTCGACGCCATGGACGTGGAAGGTGTGACAATGTCCCAATTTGTTTGAAACGATTCTAAAGACGTCCAATCGTCCTAACATGGCACCGAAATCGTTTGGCTACTACCAATGTCGTCACGTTAGCTTTTAACATTCCTATTGCACGTTCATGTTCAACATATGCCAATTTTGTCACCGTAAATTAGCAAGGTGTAATCTTAAATTCCAAAGATTTTAAATGTTTTAAGACTTTTGGGATGTTCGACTAGAGATTTCAGTAGTTAGTACACATGTAAATCTGAATGGACTAAGTGTGCACGTGAAAAACAGGAAAATGGAAAATCGGTCAGTACACTGGTTTTGATTGACTCACCTCAGTAAATCAATAGGCAAAATGTGCGGAGGAAAAAAATATGTGTGTAAGATAGTTAGAGGTAATTGTCCAAGTTATGGACAACATACTTATTTACCAAAGCAATGAAATATTCAAGACCCAAATTATATGCAAACGCAGCACTTTCGTGTGAAGTTATATGCTGCAAATATACTTAAACGCAAAAGTTTCGCAACCGTTCAATATCTGTGTTTCCTTCAGTATGGACCATGTTAGAATATTCATATAATCATATTCTATGCTCCTGCACAATGTGGAATGATTTACCATTAATCAGTTTTGATCATACTCTTCATTCTGACGTTATAATGACGTCAGTGTTTTTCAACAATTTACGTCTAGCATAAAGATAGTTATTTCGATTTGAAAACAAACGATGTGTTGTGATAGCCAGATGTCGTATCTGATGGAAAACATTTTAAGGTTTAACAATTAACGTTTATCAACGCTCAAAGACGCTGCGTTTCTTTGTTAACGTCAACCAACTTATCAAAATTGTTTATTTTATTCCGTTATGCCGCGCGAGTCTGCTGTCTTCTATGCAATGTGTTGAAGGCTTTCACTTGTGACATTAAAAAACTCGATTATTGATATTCAGTTGTGCTTAAACGGCCAATTACGTCAAATATTGAAGGCTTTACGTTGACGTAATGAACGTTACCAAATGCATAAAATAACCTGCTTTAATTTGTCTGCCCTTCTGCATTTGAATACAGATAACGGTTAAACACCTTTTCCGAATAAAATGTAATGTGGTGTAACGCTGTGACTCGATAAAATGTAAGGTATTGTAACTCTGTGACTTTTCAAATTTGGGTTGCCTTACATTTCTTGTTGAAGATAGGCAATCGTAAGTCTCACTGGTCTGATTTTCATGTTGTTTGAACCGCTAATCATTGGACTTGTCGATCACAATATCATAGAGTAAAATATTTGGCTCCGGGCAAAAAGAAGGAAATAGCATTTTAGTAAGAGTTGCGAAACTTTTGCGTTTAAGTATATTATATTTCCATTTATATATTCATATGGATAACTGACAAAACTTCAACTTACCGTCAAAACAAATTGGTCACAAAAATTACCCCCGTTCTCCTAAACCCTACTGTCTTGGAATTAATATGCAATATTTTCATTTTCGAGGCAATCCTTTAACTAATCTTTAGATTTTCTCAACCGTTCATAGCCTCATGAATTACACAAATTTGATTGACATCTGCCAAGCTCACTTTCCCGTGCAATAGGCTTCGAACATCGAACTAATTTTCAGGGAGTTGGGGAGATGGATGCATTATTTTCAGGGATCATTGGAGCACAGACTTGGGGAGCAAAGGCTAAATACTTTCAGGGAGCTGAGGAAATTATTTTCAGGGAGTTGGGGAGATCAATGCATTATTTTCAGGGATCAAGGGAGCACAGACCCCCCGGTGGGGGGGGGGGGGGGCTCAAAGAAACTCCGCTGATTTTTAAACATCAAGTCGTACTGCTACGAAACTTCTTGGTCTGCAGTTACAGATTCAAATCTATGCAGAGTTGTCCACCGTCATTGCATTGGTGAGGTGGTTGTTTTCGTACAATAACATTTGACTTGAGTATCTTGGAGTATCAAGCATACCATACGATGTAGGTATATGTGTACCGTGTGTGTGCGTACGTGTGCGAATTGTTGCTTTGGGTGGGAATGGATGGGAAGGTAAGTAGAAGCTTGTGCCCCATGTCTTCTTGAATTATGCTAGCACTGAATTCAGGGCCATATGATGGATTTTTATTTTATCTTATCATATAGCCCTGATTTTTTAAGCCTCTATCTTTTCCCTTACTGTTAGCGTGGACGTAAAGCAAGTTGAAAACACATTTCCAAACAGTGTCTTCCTCAAACACTACTCCATTTTGTATGTTTATAGGTTTATCTATATGTTGCTATTTGGTTTGCCGCTGATGCATACCTGATTAGTTCTAAAAAGATAAAATACTCCTGTCCACACAGAATGTTTACACTATTTGTTTTCAAAACATGGCGTCATTTTCGTCTTCTGAGCTGAAGAGCATGCTTTTTCTGTGGGAAACTAAAGTCATGCACGAATTTGTTTTGGTATTTTATGTACCGACAATGACCCGTTCACTTTCCGTTTTCTGAATACACAGATGTTTTAACAACATTAAATACCAAAATCAGACTTATATAATGTTTTCTTTTACCTTCCTTATTATCATAATTGGCCAAAAATTGATCATACCTGGTCTGTTGAGATTAAAATAATCCAATACCATCTCACCATACATTTGTTACATATAGATATTTGCAAAAAAGATGACCAATTACCAATCTAACTGGAGCCGCTTTTTACCAATTTGTTGACATCGAGAACTACCCAGTTGGATATGTACAAACTGTGTCCGAGGAGTTCTTAATGGCAATGGATGGGATCCTTTTTTGTGCATACAGGTTGATTTTTATGGTGACCTCTCTCACCATTTGTAATAGGTTTTCTTTTAATATCTGATGAATGTCAACGAATAAAGGTCAATCTTCAACCTAGTATGCAAATTTTTCACCCTGGTTCTGTATTCCGACGGATGTCACTGGATAGAAAATTGACTATTTTCAGATAAGGAATTCCCCCACTTCCACTAACAGGAAATACATAGAAAAAAAATGCCAAATGATTTTGCATATTCAAATAATGACATCATTCTACAATTCTAATCTTAAACCATTGCGCACATGTTCAAAACGAAGGTCAAAACACCCAATGTCTCTATATAAGATTCACGTGGCGCCTTAAAAACGATGGGCACCAATTGTGTGTATTGACTGATAGCCTAATTGAACATAAGCATGTGCTAGTAAAGCTATTCAGCTTGCAGCAAGGTTAGCCATGATATAAAAAATATTTTCCTTCACTAATATCTTATTGATCACTGTGCAAAAGTAATTTGATTCTGATCTTTCCAATCCATCGCTTCTTGTCGTAAACAAGCTGACCCCCTCTCGGTTCAGAGGTCAATGTACTCTTGCGTTAGCTTGCTTCTTTTGGCGGGAAACTTGTCACGTGAGCACATGATCAGAATAACAATTGTCCGCCATGTTGGAAAAGTCCATTTTCAGTCTGATTATGACATTTTGGGACATGACAAAGCTTCCTTTCCGAAAATTGGATTTATATAGTGTAATATGGGTGGGGTATGTGATTGTTAAGGATTTCTGTCAAGTAAGTATCTCATTTTCTTTGGCATGCTATATCAAATTGAAATCAAACCATTCTTGGAAATCGACTTTCATTTTCTGAAAAAGGTCACTACTCGTTATAAATTAATAGAAAATAGGGGGCGCTACAATGCACAATAATACAGAAACGAGACTGCTGCGAGCGTACCAACATTGAGTAAGTTAACAGAATCGATAACTAACAATTTTGCGCTGATTTTCAAAATTCAAACACCTACTTGTTTCTTATATTGTGCAAAATCCACTGTTAAAGTTATTCTTATAACGTACTGAGTTTTTGAAAAAGTGCTGACATCCCTTACCTAGTCATGGGGAGTATGACCAGTACGGTTTTTTTATAATATATTCTCAACGTTTTAATAAGTTCGTCTCATCAATTTAACATCCGAAATTTATCGCAAAAACGTCATCACCCCTAACTCGTGAAAAGCATGCAAAATGGCTGCGATGTGCCGAAAAACAACAACAAGAACATAATATTACAGATTGCATTGATCGTGTCACAAAAACGAAGCAAATGGTAACATTTTTATAACTTTGGTTGTGTATGTAAAACACATGAAGAAGTCTGAATGGTTGGATTGTCAAAGAAACGAGTTTTTCCCAAAACAAAAGGGGATTCCATCACTGGTCAAGATAGAGCACATAAACACTGCGACTTTAGATTCAGCCAGATCGAGAAAAAAAATCTAAAGTCGCAGTTCTGCAACTAGAATTATGCTTGTCCAGTCGATTCTTAAAATTTAAGGTAGTGCGGGACCCATGTCAAAAGATAACCTTACTTTACTTAAAAGTAAGAGTTATCGTTCCTGAATCTTGTGTTTAAAAGAGAATACTTATTTGTAAGACGGTAGATATTATTCTCCCCTGACAACTCTTTGATGCTTGAAACGTAATTCCGTAAGTATTTTGCTTTCACAAAAAGAAGGAATGCAAGTATTAGCTTTTAAAAACATCACCCAGAGTATGAAGTCATTCAGTATTTTGATTATTAAAAGTTGCGGACTGTATAAATATACATACTATATACATTTCTCGGTTGCTATTTCTGCATGCTGCCACTAACCTAAGACCCACCCCCTCCCCAAAAGGGGGGGGGGGGGTTGTGAACGTGCACATGCCTTGTATGTGACATTCTCATGTTTTGGGCCCCATGGAGGTACATGCTCACTAATTTTTTATGGAGAAATGACGTAACTATTTCAATTACCTTATCACACCGGACAGGCAGCAATAAAAAACAGTCTAAACAATCGATGAATGCTGATAACAAATTGCTAGAAACAGTGTTTGTGATTGCCATTTGTTGCCTATCGGACTACAAACAACAATTCAAAATTCTGTTACTTACAATATTTAACTACGTTCGTCGATAGCATTAACGTTTTCGATTGCCGCCTATCTAGTGTGTTTTTGATATACTGAAGACTTAGCCAAAACAATCTGTTACAAGGGCTAGGAGTTATTTCATGTTTCTGTTGAAAAAATTATTCTGTTTCATTGCATGCTTCATGATGATAAAATGGACATTTCTGCATACATTTTAATAAAATTAAATGGAACTGCATGTGCCTGAAAGGAAGATATATGACAATATAACATTCTTTTCTGTATATTAACGGTTGGCAAGCATGGTACAGATGCGCGGATCCAGGAATTTTCATCAGGGGAAGGGGCGGGTCCAGGTCAGTCTGACAAAAAAGCTCTGACAACGATTTTTTTAGTCCTCAGCTTATTTTACAGAAGTCAAATGGTCAATTTCAAAGAAATCTGTCGTTTTTCAAGGCTCCAGATGGGGTCCAATTTTTTCCAGGGGGTCCAACTTTTTCCAGGGGGTGTCCAATTGCTTATTCCCTATAGAAACCCATATAATTTGTGATTTTCCAGAGGGGGTCCGGACCCCCTGCCCCCCCCCCCCCCCCTGGATCTGCACTTGGTGCAGCCCTCACAGCTTCATGGTTAAGGCTACAATACATTATCTCATTTGGGCTTGGCAAACGTTAATAGACAGAAGAATGTACCATCCTTTTATTGTTATATACCTTATAATAAGTGTTTACTATAGAAACTTGAGGTGTTTCAATCGCTGACAGTTGTACATTTTATTTAATAATGTGTCATATTTTGGTTGATCATTGACCAATCACTGACCGCGGGCTTTATTTCGATATAACATGACTGCAGAGGGCTTAATTGCCATTTCAACCTGCTCACGGATATCCTCTGCGAGTTAAGATACCGTCGCTTATGCTTTATTGAGAAATGACCAAAATATTCAATTATCATAAGATACGCTACTTTATTACATCGGATAGGCGACAATCGAGAAGGCTCTGAACAATCGATGAACGTGGATCGCAAATCGCTAGAATTTACCATTTGTCGCCAGTCAGGCAAATAAATTGCAATCCAAAAAGTCTGTTTCTGACGGTATTTGATCTACGTTTGTCGATAGCATCAACGTTTTCGATTGCCACCTATCCAGGATGTGTATTGGTACAATGAATACGTAACCAAAACAATCTGAAACAAGAGCTAGGAGTTATCTACATTTTTCAGTCATGTTTCTGTTGAAAAAAAAAGTTTGTTTCCACGCCGGATAGTGAGCAATCGAAAACACTCTTAACCATTGTTGAACGCGGATCATAACTCGCCAGAAACAGTGTTTTGATTGCAAAGTGTCGCCTGTTCGATGAGTGATGGTAATAAAAAACTATGATTCTAACTATTATTGGTCTATAATCGTCGATAGTATTGATGTTTTCGATTGCGTCTATAAGGTGTGGTTTTGTTGTATGCTTCACGATGTTACAACATTTTTATCCCCACGCTTTTTTGAAAAAGCGTCGGGGATATTGCAATCGCCTCCGTCCGTCCGTCTGTCCGTCCGTCCGTCCGTCCGTCCGTCCGTCACGCTATCTCCTCCTAAACCATTGGACGAAATCCAACCAAATTTGGTGTGTGAGTTGCTCACATGAATAGGGTGTGCAACGGCACATTTTTTGGCCCCGCCCCCTGGGGCCCTGGAAAGGGGCCAAAAGGTCAAATATCATTAAATATCATTAAATTTCAATTACAGAGTCAATTTCAAAGATTTTTTAACCAAACTTTGTGTGTCTTCTCACACATGAAAGATATAAAACATATCAGACGGGATTTTCATTTGGTCGCCTGGGTCATGCCCCAGGGGTCGGACTTAGGGGTACTGTGGGGGGTTTGGGGGTCAAAAATTTTTTTTTTTCGAAATTCAACCAAATTTGGTGTGTGAGTTACTTACATGAATGGCACATGCACCGGCACCATTTTTTGGGTCCCCACCCCCTGGGGCCTTGGGGAGGGGCCAAAAGGTCAAATATCATTAAATCTGAATTACATAGTCAATTTCAAAGGTTTTTAAACCAAACTTTGTGTATCTTCTCACAAATGAAATATATATAACATATCAGATGGGATTTTCATTCGGCCGCCTGGGTCAAGCCCAGGGGTGGGACTTGGGGGTACCGTGGGGGGTTGGGGGTAAAAAAATTTTTTTTTTCCGAAATTCAACCAGATTTTGTGTGTGAGTTACTCACATGAATGGCACACTCACTGGCACCATTTTTTGGGTCCCCGCCCCCTGGGGCCTTGGGGAGGGGTCAAAAATTAAATTTTCTGAACATGGTCATGTGGCATATCAAATTAAAAGGGATGAGCAGTAGACCATGATACACTAAACAATTTTAACCTAGGATAAAACTGGTGACCTTGGGATGGGGTCAAAGGGTCAATTACCATTAGATTTCTTTGAGAGCGTGGGGATTTGCGATGGCGCGCCATCGAATGTGTTCTAGTTTTTGGAAATGCTTTTGCTTGAAAGGAAAGTATTCTAGAACTTTTTGGATACTGTAAAGGCGGCACCTCATGACTGCCTTATTAGTCTACTTTAGACATAGGTAAAATCTGAAAATGAGGCGTTATAACTACATTCTAAAGTGTTTGTTTATCGTTTAACATTAGTATAGAGGCAAACAATGTGGACCCAGATCACACTGCTCTAGGTGAGCAGTCTGCTCTAGATCTACACTGTTTGTTTAAGAGGCTTCATAATATTTCAATAGACGATAAAAAACATACGATTGTGTTGTAATATACGCTTTAAGGGTTTATAAATGTGGGTTCAGTGCATTAACGGACAGGACTTTCATGAAATGCACGCAGACCTGCGCGGCTCAAGCAACTTTTAAACGCTTAACCAATGGATAGAACCTGATTTCCATTCTTGAGCAGTTGAAATAACCGAACCACGCCCAGATATGAAAATTAAAGTTGCCACCTTTACAGTACCCCAAAAGTCCTATAATATATAACAATGACAATATAACATTCCTTTCTGTATATTAACGTTTGTCAAGCCCTTGTGCGATAATGTGTTGCAGGCCTCACCGCTGTGTGGTTCTGGTTGCAACACATCACATTCAGGCTTGCCAAACATTAATACAAGGAAAAGAATGTTTTATCCTCTTATTGCATATTTGTAAGTTTATTCTTTAAATGACATTTAGATCTATGCATCAGGAATAAAGCTATTATTTTTAGCTTTTATCTACATAAATCGTACGTGTAAGAAAGCACCAAAGTATCAAGACATGCTATAGCCATGCTTTAATCATAATGTAATGTGCTGGGTCACATATGCTAGGTCAAAATCTTTTTTGTCATTTTCTACGCCCATTTGTCAGTGCTTAATCAATAATAGCTATGTCTCCGCCCAGTGGTATACATAGGGCGTAGACAAACAAAAAAATTGGTTGAAAGGGGAGACAACACTTATTAGTCTTTATTTTTTTCAGGATTTTTCAGAAAAGTCACCAAAACAAAAAAACGAGGACGGTGACACATATTTTTTATTCAATCATTAGATTATTCATGAAAATATCTTTGTAAAAATATGTTTTTTGTTGTTCCAGTTACATTCTCTGATATGTTTATTTTGAATATTAATGTTTTTTTTTGGCATTTATTCGTTTGACTTAATTAGGATTTTGCTTAATAAATTGTGTAAATACATGTTATTTCACTATTTTTTGTTTTTATTTATATCTCTGGTGTGAGTAGTATTTGTTCTGAAAAAAACTGTATTGCGTTTCTTGTTTATTTGTTAACAAAATCTGTGTTTGTTTATTTCAAAAACCTGCGATTTTGCAGTTTTTGACATCAAATAACTTTTTAAAAAGGACGGTGAGGTATTGTTTTTTTTTTGTCTTAGATTATAAGTATAAGTCTATATTATAATATATTAAAATATAAAACACTTGTGGACATATGCCGGTGAGTCCGGTACTACCTTAAATGAGTTGACCAACCTCCTCCAGTAGTTTGTTCCAAGAATTCACTAGTACTACACGAATACTGAAAAAATTTGATCTTTGTAAAATACTTTTGTTTAGCCTTGGCTTATACAGTTTCTGAGAGTTACCCCTTGTTATACAGTTAATGGCCCAGTTTCGAATCTTTCCCAGTTCCGAATCACGTTATAGCTTCGTTGCAAACTACACATTAGCCGTAAAATTTAAAATGCATATTTTGGTTTTGTTTTGTTGTATAATTATCCCTCTGTATGTGAGTGAAAGCAAATATCTATAAGTTATCTGCTTGGTGAAAATGATTACAATTTTCCCCCATGACCCATTTTATGAAGGTGTATTTTCACACGTGTCAGTATCTGTTCACTGCATATTTCCGAAAAATGTTTTCGTTTGAAATGCATTTTTATCAAATTTTCGGTTTCAACATATTTTCCAACAATGATTAAATACATCCAAGAAAAAAACGGACCTTTTATTCTGTTTTTGGTTCCGTGATAACCGTGTAATCACAATCACTTATTTGCGGTGTCTCGAATCAGCTGATTCAGAGTTTTATTTCACGTCACATAACAATAACGTACACGCGCTCAGTTGTTTGTACAACACAGAAGTGAAAATTATGTTAAACGTTTCACGGGCACCATATGCTCTCTCTCTCTCTCTCTCTCTCTCTCTCTCTCTGTC
The DNA here is from genome assembly GCA_964019695.1 of Loripinus fragilis. Taxonomy (NCBI): domain Eukaryota; kingdom Metazoa; phylum Mollusca; class Bivalvia; order Lucinida; family Lucinidae; genus Loripinus; species Loripinus fragilis. The sequence goes on along the minus strand of OZ026514.1, from coordinate 110,476,865 downwards.
TCTCTCTCTCTCTCTCTCTCTCAGCAGACGCGGATCCAGAAACTTTGAATCTGACGACGTTTTTTTTTATATATATTTCATGTCGTTTATGTTGATGAGGGGAGAGAGGATCCCAATACCACAAAAGCGGACTGTCATCGGCCCGCCAGCGAAATTCCATTTGATGGCCTTGGTAGCTCTAGAGAGCATTAGTGTGAAAATAGTCTTAGCCCCCCCCCCCCCGGGACTTTACAGGGGTTGGCGGGGGGGGGGGGGGGGGGGGCTCTGTGCGCCTGGCTTCCCTGGATCCGCGTATGCATGAGGATTATGCCTTTGTGTGAGTCTGTTGAAATTCTCTGTCTGTCTGTATATCAGTCTGTCTGTCTATCTAAGTCTCTCTATATGCCTGTCTGTCTGCATGTCTCTCTTTCTCCCCTCTCTCTCCCCTCTCTCTCTCTCTCTCTCTCAGCATATGTGTTGTAGACCTAGCAGACCAGGGATTCCGCGCTCGATACCGGGCGATTCATTTCTTTAGTTGGGACTGTAAATCAGCCCCGTTCCCGATTAACCTTAGCTGGTAGAAGCCCATTATCCTAATTATGCATCATTTATCCGTAACCACTACATGCGCGGATCCAGAAAGTTTTGTTAGAGTGGGTCCAACCTTGACAACGTTTTTTTTTTATTTTGATGGAGAGGAATTATCCAAATACCACTATTAGCTGACCATCTTTGGCCATAGCGTGCCGATTATGGCCCAAAATTGAAAGCTGGCTAGGTAGCTTTACGATTTGAAGGGGATCGGGACCAGTATTGCTAAAAAAACTATATTTTTGTGATTTTCAAGGGGAGGTCCGGACCCACTGCCCCCCTCTGGATCTGCACATGCACTTCATCCTCCTGTGAGTAAAATTAGGGCTAACGTCTTGTTGATTTTCCGGTGCCCCACTCCATCACAAGTGGACATACTAGTGCCGGATGATTCCCTTGCTTTTTGCCCAACTATGTATAACAGAGTTTTTACTTGGGTAGAAACCAGAGCCAAATTAGAGTTAAGAGTGAGGCTGTAACCGTTAAACATGTTGAAGCCTTGCAGTTCTTCTTTTTACTGGCGCAGATTTCGTCGATCGTCTTTCTAAATGTTAAAAACCTAGCCTTTACCCTGTACTGTGTGTGTGTGTGTGTGTGGTTATGGGGGGGTCAAGACGTTATAACCATTCATACATCTACCATGACTCCGCTATCGGCTACAGTATCACGTGTGTCGACCGGTGTTGGCGGATGGGGCAGTGGCTACTAATGCATTTCACTCTCACAACGTGTGTTGGTATATTCGTGCGCTAAATAACAATGGAAATGAGCACAGACGTTAAATAAAATGTCACAAAAATAGAAAAAAATACTCTGAAAAAGTGAATGTTAGTGTTTCTATCACAAAGCGATGCGTCAAATGACAGACAGTGCAGATCCTGATTAGAACGCCCCTCTAGCAGCTATCTGATCTTGTTCAACTCTACACTGTCTCATAGACCAAGTTTACCTGTAAACCTTTCGATCATTAGCCAGGGTGTATGATGGGGAGTATTACTTGCATGTGGTAAAAATGTTCATAGTCTTAGGACATTTATTCATGCGCGTATCCACAGAAGTGAGTACTGGGGGTCCCGACCACCCCCTCCCGCATGGAAAAGCACAAAGCTGTAGATTATCTTAGGATCACTGGTTGGAAAAGTACAAAGCTACCGATGTCGGGTCATCATCGGAGCGCTAGTGAGGCGCCACTTATATGACGTTTCGCTGGCGGGCAGATGGTAGCCCGTTTTGGTTACTTTCTGTGTCCGTGCAAGTTTACTGCAATGAATACGGTAAAAATAATGCGTCAAACTCGTCATTGGAAGTAGTGATTAAGCCAACAATGTCAAAAACTTAGTGCAACTGTACTACTGAAGGTAATTTCTTAGAATTTCTAAAGTGATTCGAAACTGGGCAAATGACCCGCAACTAGACAAATTGGCCGCCTACTTAAAAGCCGTGGTATGGCACATAGCAGAGTCCGAATGATACAAATTGAGATTCATTATTTAGAGGAATGATAGTGCTTTGCAATAGTAAAACCGAAATCTTATTTACTCAGAGCAACTATTTGGAATACACCTTGAAGTAAAAGTGATTCGGAACTGGGCCATTAACTGTACTACTTAGCCATCTTGAAAAATTTATCACATTTTACATTTTCTTTGCCACTGGGGGGGATGGTCTGTGCTCCCTTGTCCCCGAAAATAATGCATTGATCTCCCCAACTCCCTGAAAGAAAGTACCTTTGCTCCCTGAAAATATTTTCCTTTGCTCCCCAAATCCTTAAAATTAATTTAGCTTCTCCCCAAATCCCCAGAAATATAAGCCAATTCCGGTCCGTGTATTCACTGGATCGGGCTTGATCACCGGATTGGACCGGATCGGACCCGAAATTGGTCATTTTGCTGTGTTTTTTAACTTTTTTTCTTACTATTATGTTTGTTAAGTATGTATATGATCATGATAATGATAATGGATCATCTTGTTGGTCTTTTAGGTCGCAGTGACGATTGATACATGAAACGACCGTATTGTTTCTCGTCTAGTTGAACTGAAGCCCACCGAATCGGGCCCAAAATTGATCCAATTACTTATATTTTTTTATCATTTTTGTCTGATTATTTATGTTAAGTATGTATAATATCATAATAATGATATATGGATCATCTGCTTTCAGGTTGCAGCGACCATTACTACAAGAAGCCTACGTCTCGTTTCAAGGTTGGAGACGATAACTACTATCTGACCGAATCGGACCCAAAAATGGTCAAATTACTCTATAATATAATTATCTTATGTTTGTAAAGTATGTGTATGATCGAATTAATGACGTCTGGTTAAAAAATGGAATATTTTAATATGAAAAATGGTTTATTGATAGACCTGCCTATGTACGCTTATTGGTTTCTTTATGGATGGGAAAGGGGAATTTGGTGTAAAACTAAGGGAACTGAATGCGACAATCATTGGTTTCTTTTATGGCATTTGTTGGTCCTGAAAAGGACCTTTTAGTGCAGTTAAGTGTGTGATCACACACTGCAGAACAGCAGACGTATGCGAAAGAAATATTTTCGCAACCCACCCTCTGAGAGGTGCACCAGGTCACCGTCATAGTCTCGTGGACATCTTAAATCTGTGAACTTGATGAGGCGATCACCATATCTCTCTCGTAGAAGGCCGTTGATTGCTTTCCTCTGTCGGTCGAAACGAGCTTTCGTCAACCCCGGCGGCTTGCTTTTAGAGAAGTCAGCCCTCGGTAATATTTCTGAGATGAAAACTTCTTGGAGACCAGCCTCTTTAAACGTCTTCACTAACTTGCATATATCTTCGAAGATGTCTGCATGGACCCAGCCAATCCTCCCTAAAATTAATCGAATCAATAATGGACAACCAATACCGTTGATGTTGTATTTTTTAGAATATTACCATAAGAAAATATTGACGACTGGACCCAGGCTACTTTACATGAGCAGATGACTTAATAACCACTTAATATTTAACGTCATACATGTAAAGATAGGGCTTAGCCACAGACAGGACCTCTCTATAAATAGAGAGTCCTTGGCCATGGAATAAACGATATAGTTATTTTAACGAATAGTAAAAAATAAAATCTCACCATAAAGGTCAAGCTTTCATTTCGTTTGATTTTTTTTAAAAACATGTTCGGCTTCTTGGGGGATGACCCCCAGACCCCCCATTTGATAGTCTAAATGTATTTACTTTCGTGCTAACATGCTTATCTGGATGGGTATTGGTAACTGATATGGCGAATATTTTTTACTATTGCGGGAATTATCCTTAAAATTCTTGATTTTTAGGTTGATAATAACGTCTTTTGGAACACTCAGAATGTGCCAGATTGCACCACTTGAATACAAATTTTCCGGGGGAGCATGCCCACCAACCCCTCTATCATGAATCTGAATCTACATCATTACAGGGCTAACTACACGCCTGGTACGTAATATTTATTGTAAAAAAGGTAAAGCCTCCATTTTTTTACATTTCTTTGGCTTCTGGGGGCTATTGCCCCCCAGACCCCTTTTTAAAATATGAATGTATTTATTTTTGTGCTAACATGCGAATCTGGATTGATCTTGGAGTAAAAAAATGGCACAAAATATGGATTGTTGATTTTAATCCTATGGCAAGAAAAATACATTTTAGGGAGAATTGGCTTATATTTTGGGGAATTTGGGGAGAAGCTGAATTAATTTTAAGGATTTGGGGAGCAAAGGAAAAATACTTTCAGGGAGCAGAGGAATTTTCTTTCAGGGATTTGGGGAGAGCAATGCATTATTTTCAGGGATCAAGGGAGCACAGACCCCCCTGGGAGCCTAATAACAAATTTTCCTTGGCATAATAGGTGTTGGGTTTAGAAAGACAAAGCCGCAGAGGGGACAAGGGGTGCGGAAGGAGAATTTTCTTTTGTAAAAATAGTGCAAATAGGAGGATTATGTGTGCCCCTTTCGTGGCTATTGTCTGCTTTTGGAGGGGTAGGTGGGTGAGGGGTTTTGTTAAAATCAAAATAAGGATCAGAACTTGACGCTACTTAAAATGATCTGAAAGATTTTTTTAGTCATTAGACAGACCGAAATACTTTTGTATAAGTCAGTACTTGTTTGGATTCTTGCAAACACTGGTCTCCTGATACTTTTCAAAAAAGAAAAAAGCAACTGGAGTTCATAGATATTTGCAGAAAATACTGTACACATTATTACAAGAAAGCAAACACGCTTGGATGGCTTTATTTCTATAACTTTCTTCCGTAGCATTTTGCAGACAGCGTGTTGTGAAACCGAAAGTAAAACTGTGTGTTACACAGCAACCTGTTGGGGGGTTTCGATGGTTTCCGCAAGCTGCACTGTTGATCTGACAGAGACTTAGACGTGTTTTCGTTTGATGGAGAATGCGTTTACGGAGATTTGTGTCGCCTCAGTAATCAAATGTACATGCCCGAAGAGAAACAAATTCGGATTTCCTCTAACTTATATGACATTTCGGATGTTACGCATGCGTAATCCTTATTTTGTTTTTTGTACATGATAGGCGCTAGGATTTAAATAAATGCGTATCCTGTCAAATATTTTCGTTTTTTTTACGCGGTACGCAAGCTTACCTAAAGCCCTGCCGGCCCTGTTGTGTCCTTGAGCAAGACACATCAATTCTAGCTTAGTACTGGTTCAACCCAGGAAGACCCGTCCCTATATAGCTGAAAGATTGTTGATGGGCCGTAAAGAAATTCAAGAATCAAATCAAACAAAACAAACAAATCAATAGGGGCTTAGTTCACATGGTCAAAACGTCATTGAAGATTGGCCAAATTTTGCGATCGCTTAGCTCGTTTCGGTAACGTACAGCCATCATTGGATTTGTGTGTGTGTGGGGGGGGGGGGGGGGGGGTAGTGATTCCCGCAATGCGGAATAGTGGGGCACTCCGTCACGCTGCCCCTGGTCCCGGCCCCGCTGTCCTCAAATCTAGATAATTTGCCTTTTTGTGCGCCCTGATTTGCCCTTTTCTCCGTGTTACTTTGCCCTTTTGGCGGATCACGGACGATGTCTGACCACTTCATTTAAAAAAACATCCGGTAATGCGTAATTATCATCGCGGGAGGGGTAGGCTGATAGAAATAGAATTCAGAAGCGTGTAGAGTGGTTCCCTGCTCTAATGAGCTAATATTGTGTCTATTGTGTACTGCGGTGACCAGCATTTTGGGATATACCGAATACAAGAAATCACTTGATAGCGTACCGACAGATCACAACACAAATTCACCTTCTTTCCTCGGACAATAATACATTGGAACGCCCTACCACACCACATACCCACCCTGCCTACCTTGGCACAGTTCAGTACAGCTGTTTGCCAGGTAGCCCACTCCACTCCCTAGATACCAGCATCTGTTTTTATCTTTTAACTTTACTAACACTCTCCATCGCACTGTACAAACTCATTTCACCGACTTTTTTCTGTGCTTTTATTCCATCTAACACCCTTTAGCTCCTGGTATATACAGGAACACCACCTTACGTCCTCCTCGGAGGTTTAGGTGTACAGGAAGATAGATAGATAGATAGATAGATAGATACACAGGAGAAAGGACAACACAAAAATCAATATTTTGAGGTAATTTATTACACCGTCAAAGGTTTTTACAGTGGATTAAATTAAGCAGACACGTGTTATGTGTATTCTTTTGATAATAATTGTATTTTGCTTAGCCTCGAGGCTTAGCTAAAGTTTTCACTATGATGTTCATCAGAAAAATCATTGCAAAACCAGCAAATATAAGCTTTCACAAAAAGCTAGGTCTATGAGTCATTAAAGCCCATGCGCGGATTCAGGAATTTTCGTCAGGGGGCCCAGGTCAATCTGACAAAAAAAGCTCTGACAAGGTTTTTTTTGTTTTAGTCCTTAGCTTATTTTACTGAAGTCAAATGGTTAATTTCAAAGATAACTATCATTTTTCAAGGTTCTGGAGGTGGTCCAACATTTTCCAGGGGGGTCCAACTTTTTCCAAGGGAGGGGGGTCCAATTGCTTATTCCCTATAGAAACCCATATAACTTCTGATTTTCCAGGGTGGGGGGGGGGTCCGGACCCGCTGTCCGCCCCATCAGGATCCACACTTGAAGTCATATTTTAAACATAACCTGTAGACACATATTCATGCTGACAATCGATCTATCTGTCCTTCTGCCTGCCTGCTTTTCTGCTTACTGAGTTGAGTCCTACAAAATATGATAATACAAAGAACAGATCCTGTCAAATCAAAACACTGCATTACTGTTTAAGTGCCAATCACTACTGCAGTAGACGGCAAACTTTTGAAGTAACTTTTTTCTTAATTAAATTAAGCTTGAGACTTCATGTGAATCACCTAGCTACATCCTTTTAAAAAGATGTTTGTCTGAAAAAAGGGACTAGGCAATGAACAAAGAAGACCTTTAAACAAGTTTCAGCTAGTACAACTAGCTAGATCTGCTTCTAAAAACATGTCAGCATCAAAAACCTGCAGTAACAATAGCTCATATTTATACATACTCTGTCAAACCATAATTCAAAAACAGTAAAACTGCATAACTGGTCGGAAATAATACTGACACATTTCTAGGTAGAGATCAAGAAGTTTAGCTACAATACGTTAACAAAAAGAGTAAGATTAGCCAACTTGACCAGAAGGTATTCTCAACTGAAATATAACTTAAACAAGTGATTAGAGCAATTACTTGTTTAAGTAAGCGCCCAACTTTTTTGGCTGTAGCATCAGTATGTTTATTCTAATTTAAGTCGCTTTGTATAGTCACTCTGAGATATTTTGCTGTTTTTGCTCCTGGAATGATAATTAACAGGTTGCAAGATAAATTCTGCTATCTTCCTAATTTCGCTGGCTGACAGTTGCCATTGGTGTTTGTTGACGTTTTATTGAATTTGTGGTATACAACAAATGCAGGGTTACTCATGGCATTTTTTTCTAGGCTGTTGCACGGTTGAGAGTACCAATGTTGTTGTTTTTCTGATTAAAATATTTTGGCCTAATTTCACAGATTTGTGAATTTTGAGGGCCAAGAATAGGGCATATTTACAGTCGTATACGTGAAATAATGTAGACGTTTTTGGCTGCAGTATAGATTTACAAAGAGGGCGGACATGAGAGACAGCACATCGTGCGTACACTTTCATTTGGAAAATATGGCATGTTTATTTACACTAAGCTGCCAGTCATAGACGCTAACACGCTTAGGAAAAATCGGATTTTATGAGTTTCTTATTCTCTTTGAGCAGTTTGTCCTGTTATGCAAGATTTTGACAGAGAGAAGAGACTGACTTGCAGAAAATGGAAACGAACCGGAGAACCAACTGGTTTTCTTGTCATTTTGTCTTTTTAACAGTAAATATCACGATTCTTTTACTATATAAGCCCAGTTCTTGAAACTCACCCTCCAGTCATGAAAGCCCATTGAAACCGTCTTGGATGATGATATGAGTGTTTCAAAATATTTGCGACAGTGTAGTACAGGTTATGGATACCGTATGGATCAAACTGGCCATCATGAAGCATTTTGATTGGATCTTCATTCTTGCAGGTAACAAGGACAACCATAAAGTCTCGTATAGGTTTGAAATTTGGCCAGATCAGACATTGGACTGCAGAGTAAGCTGCCCTTGACCTTCTGCAAAAATCCACGTAATATACTTATAATGAGAGAAATTTTGGGACCACTCTTGTGCTTTCATGTTTAATGTATCTTCTTCATTCTTGCAGATAAGAAGGACAACCGTAAAAGCTTGGATGAGTTCAGATTTCGTCAATTATGGAGTTAGCTGCCCTTGAATGTCTTAAAAATTTAGGGATAATGTTGTGACTACTCTTGCGCTTTCAATTTTGATTGGATCTTATTTTGTATTCTTGCAGGTCACAATGACAACCATAAAATATTTTATCAGTTTGAATTTCAAGTAGAACCAACCCAGACTATTAAGTTTACTGCCCGCGTCTGAAAAAATCTACATAGACTTACAATGGGAACTCTTTTGTGACCATTCCAGTGCTTCCATTTTGAATGGATCTTCCTCATTCTTGCAGGTAACAAGGACAACCATAAAATCTTGAGTTAGTTTGATTTCTAGCCACACCTGGGCCACCAGCTGCGGAGTTAGCTGCCATTGAGTATCTTAAATACAGCTGTTTATTGTTGTGTTTAGTCTAGCGCCTTAATTTGTCATTTGATTTCCTTCACTCTTGTAGGTACCCTAGACATACATAAACGCATTGATGAGTGCATTTCAGTCAAAATCCAGCACTGACTACGGCGTTAGCTGACCTTGAGTATCTGAAATATATAATTTCACCAGGTTCTCTCTGCAATTTTATTCAGAAATTATTATTCTAATACTTGCAGATAACCAGAACTGGCACAATGTCTTGAATTTATTCTTGGTCCCTTGTTCAAGTACAGCTTTCCTTTCCTACTTTGAGCATCGTGAATTATGGTGTCTCCAAACATTATGCTGGCTTCTAGGTGAGTGATCGTTGCCCATTAGGCTACATATGTACTTGAATAGTGTTTTTGACACTTTTCCACATGGTTTCCTGGGTCAAGTGTTGTATTTGATTATATCGATTCCTAATCATTGTCTTCATCCTTACTTTCATTTCAGAACACTCGTTAGAAGGGGCGCTACAATTTAATTTTTGCTGACTATTTTCTGTAGACTGTCACTTGAAAAATCACACAAGAATGAGCAGTGGGGAAAAAGCATATGCGTGTGAACCTTTTGAAACATTTAATCAAAACGTGGGATTAAATTATCATGTCATCATTCAAGATGGAGAGAAACCATACAAGTGTAACATTTGCGGTAAAACATTTAATTTGGTCAGTAGGGCAAACCGCCACATAAGAAAAATACACACTGCAAAGAGACTTTACGAATGTGATATATGTGAAAAAAGCTTTATTAAAAACAGTGATTTAAATCGCCACCTCAGAATACATACTGGAGAGGAACTATACGACTGTGATACGTGTGGTAAAATATTTAGAGATAGCACATCCTTAAATTATCACCTCAAATTACATACAAACGAGAGACCATACGATTGTGATATATGTGCTAAATCCTTTATGCAGGACACCGACTTACAACGTCACCTAAGAATACATACAACAGAGAGACCATACCAATGTGATATATGTGATAAAACCTTTATTAAAAACAGCGATTTAAATCGTCACCTCAGAATACATTCCAGAGAGAAACCATATATGTGTGATATTTGTAGTAAATATTTTACTCGTGACAGTCAATTAAAAGTCCACATCGGCAAAATACACACTGGAAAGAAACCATTTGAATGTGATACATGTGGTAAAGGTTTTAATGAAAGAAGTAACTTAAAACGTCACCTCAGAATACACACTGGGGAGAAACCTTATGGATGTGATATATGTGGTAAAAATTTTACTCAAGGTAATCACTTAAATAAGCACCTTAGAATACCAGGGTTGCCACGATCAGGGAAAAAGTTCTTGAAAATGAAAAATTTTCCAGGTCAGGGAAAAGTCAGGGAATTACATTTTTAGTCAGGGAAATTTAAAAAAAAATGAAAAAAGTCATGGAAAAGTCAGGGAATTTCAAAATATTCCTAAAAAAGATGCTAGTTAACAGGCTTCTGGAAATTTTATTTTCATTAATTTGCAAGCAATATTAGAAAAGGAATGTTTCTGAACATAAATTGCAAGCAATTTATGTTCAGAAACATTCCATTTCTAATATTTATGGTTTAAGATTTTTCTTTAAAGATTAAATCAGCAAGTTCAAGTATTTGTGCAAAATCTTCGAATAGTCGATGGATGAAAATGGCTAAAATTGGCATTCCAAAAGGGTCTGGAAAACGGTTGAAAGTCAGGGAAAAGTCAGTGAAAAGTCAGGGAATTTTGAAATGGATATTGAGTGGCAAGCCTGAATACACACTGGAGAGAAACCCTATGGATGTGGAACATGTGGTAAAACATTTACTCAAGATAGTCACTTAAGACAACACCTAAGAATACACACTGGAGAGAAACCATTTATATGTGATACATGTGGTAAAAGGTTTACTCAAGATGGTGGCTTAAAAAGGCACCTCAGAATACACACTGGAGAGAAACCTTATACATGTGAGACGTGTGGTAAGAAATTTACTCAAGGTGGTGACTTAAAAAAACACACCAGAATACACACGGGAGAGAAACCCTTTGAATGTCATACATGTGGTAAAATATTCGCTCTTAGTAGTGTCTTAAAAAAGCACATTAGAATACACACTTGAGAGAAACAATATTAATATGAAACATGTGGTAAAACTTATACTCAAGATTGTGGCTTAACACAACACCTCAGAATACATAATGAAATGAGACCAAACGAATGTGGTTCTTGTGGTAAGCAAGAGCTTAAAACTATCTCAGAATACACACTGGAGAGAAAACATAATATAAATTATAAATTTTAAAACCAGTAGTCAAACACTTAGTCAAAATATTCACTTAACTAATCACCTGAGAAAAATGGGCCTCAAACTGAGTAAGCCTGTCTCTTCATTGCGAGACTAGATAAAGATCCATTCACCCTGCCCAGTTTTAGGGCTTCGCCAGAAATATTTTACATATACAGGTCACTAGATTAGAGTTCACAATCAAAATCTAGTTTTATTGTTTCTCAGCCAAACATATGTTGTGGGTTCTCAAAAGAAACGTTTTTACTAGACAATTCTTTTGAGCACTCAAACCATCTATTTTCAAACATGTGGGTAAGAATTCACACTTTTACGCTCAAAATATTTGTTTATATAGACCTATGCATTTATTTGTAGGACCTAGCACATTGTAATTTTTTGACAAAGAATAGGACTGGTTCATAATTATTGTTTGCTTTTTTCACTTTGATTAGCTGCAATTTATATGAATGCTTCATACGTAGTACAATACTGAGGAAGAGATAAGCGTTTGCCTATAAATTAATTATATAAACTAGGGTTCCCACAAACTCTTTAAGACATGAAAAACCTGGAAAATGACGAAAAAGACTTTTTCATACATGGAACAATCATTGAATTTGAAAAGACATGAATAATAATGAAAAAATCATGGACTTTTGTGAAATAATTTGATGAAATCACCTGTAGCCAGAAAACTAGCTGTCAGTGTCTGGCAGCTAGTTTTCTTGCTTCTGGTGTTTTCTGGTTTTAATTATTTCAAAATGCATGCATTGTCTACAAGCATGCATATTTAAATATATTACTGTTGCTGCATTCCGCATTTGTGCTCAGCGTGGTAGAGATGCTGTTAAAAGGGAAGGTTGGAGGCCATGCATTAAATAATTATGGTAATTACATTGCTGATCATGAAAAATCATCCAAAAATCATGGAATTGTGATTTTGAATTTTTGACGGAACACTGAATTAATAAATTTTATACATTAGTTGGGTATTCTTTATAAAGATTCCTAGATATTTGATATATTGATACCCTTAAATGCTGAATTTAGCTGGATACTCTTAAAATTTAAAATAATGGTGATTCTAGCTGTTAGTGTTAGTTCGGAAATTTTCGCAAGAATTTTATTTTTGTGAATGACATTTGCCACGTTAAAATTCGGGACTATGACATGATTTACCTACATCAGTAAGCGACAGACTGATTTCACCATTTTGCGAGTGTTATACAAAACTTGGCATAGGCAAAGTTTCACGAAAAAGACATTCATAAATTTCTGAATTAACAGTATTTTCCAACTGTGTACGGTCTTTATCTTCATATTACATGTATTTGACAAGTTTAATAACTGGCCTTAAACCCTTTTCATTCTGGATACTGGTGAACAACTTTTTTTGGAAAACATTGAAGAGGCAGATGAAATGCCATTTAAGGTAATATTTCACCAGGGTATGCACTGTTTGCTGGGATGGGTAGAATATTATGGTATAGAAATACATAATTTCATAAAGATTAAGTGTTGACCAGCAATTCCTTAAAATACAAAAACAACGGACAAGGACCTCGAACAGTCTTGATGAAGTATTACCCATAAAATAGCCAGAGACTAGTTTCAAAGATAATGGCATTTTTCTATAGAAAAGGTTGTTAAATTAGCCCCCCCCCCCCCTATTTATCTGCAAAAATATTTGTTTACATCGGACAAGTGCCGTTTAAAAAATATGGGTTGAAAACTTTGTTACTGCTATTCAACATATAGAAAATAGAAAAAGTTTTTTGTGGGTGCCCATTGATCAAGCTAATCCTTTTGCATACAGATGTAGTTTTACATAGCTCACATCATAGGAAAATGGCATTCTTGACCAAAGAGGGTAAGGCTGTCAAAATGCTCAAAAACAAATATTTTTATAAAAACTCATTAGTCAACAATTTTGCACAAACCTATAGCTTACATTTACAATGGCATGTATACATTACAGTATGTAATTATGATACACCTCAGCGAACAAGTTACACTGGTTGAAATATTAACAGAACAGGTATGAGGCCCCCCTAGGGGGGTCTGTGCTCCCTTGATCCCTGAAAATAATGCATTCATCTCCCCGTCTCCCTGTAAATAATTCCCTTGTCTCCCTAAAAGTATTTGCCTTCGCTCCCCAAATCCCTAAAAATGGTTCAGATTCTCCCCAAATCTCCAAAATATAAGCCAAGTCTCCCTAAAATGTATTTATCTTTCCGTAGGATAAAATCACATACTCAAAAACTATGAAGCTATATAAGAGCGCATGGCTTAATGATCACGTAATATTTTGTCTTATACATGTAGAGACAGGTCTTTGCCATGGAATACATGACATATAAAAGCCATGGAATGCATGACATATAATAAATTTCAATGAGATGCATTATATATGGCTCAAAGTATGAGGCCATCCTTAAAATAATGTTGCTCTACCTGGTAGAATAGGCTTGGAGGTTTAGAGACATACCATTCGGTTTTCCATTTAAGAACAGGGGCTGATTTTTTTTCCAACAGCTTAAACTAGATTTTTCTAGACATTTTAGTGAAAGCATTTAACTATACAAAGTTTTTTCTACAATTGCTATCAGTGCCTATACGCTTGTTTAACTTCAGTTAAATCAAGTAAGTATATATCTGATAAGCATTTTTCAAAAATTCATTTAAAAAGGGCTAATTCCCTAAAAAGATACTAAAATAGCAGGTGTGTAGGTGGCCCTGTAACAATGTGTACACACACTGTTGCTAAGGTGGTCCGGGGGCATGCTCCCTTAGAAAATTTTTAACAAAAATGGTGCATGATTGGGCGTCCCAAAGTATGTTATTACCAACCTAAAAATCAACAATTTTAAGGAAAAAAATCAACAAGAATACTTTATAACCATATTTCTCTCTGAGACCAATCTAGATGAGCATGTTAAGTTGAAAATAAATACATTTAGAATTTAAAAGGGGGGTCTGGGGTGCCAGCCCCCCAGAAGAAGAAGAATTTTAAAGAATCAAACAAAATGGAGGATTTTCCTTGTTTTTTTTCCTTTTTGGCAAGGCTCCCTATATCCCCAAAATTATGAGCTTGCTGCCTAGCTCCCCTGAAATAATTACCAGTGCTCCCCAGCTCCCTAAAAATAAATAGCCATTCTCCCCAGATCCCAAAAACCCCTGGGGGCCCAAGGTATAATCTGTGTGTAAGATAGTTAGAGGTAATAGATTAAGTTATGGACAACATTCTTATTTACCGAAGCAATGAAATATTCAAAACCGGAATTATATGCAAACGCAGCACTTTTGTGTCAAGTTTTATGCTGAAAATATTATATTTCCATGTATTCATATGGATAACCGACAAAACTTCAACTTTCCATTAAAACAAATTGGTCACAAAAATTACACCCGTCCTCCTAAACCCTACTGTCTTGGAATTAATATGCAATATTTACATTTTCGAAGCAATCGTTTAATGATTCTTTAGATTTTCTCAACCGTACATAGCCTCATGAATTACACAAATTTGATTGACATCTGCCAAGGTCACTTGCCCGTGCAATACGCTTCGAACATCGAACTAATTCGCCAGAACTGGTGTTGTGATTGACAGCGAGCCACACCTGAGTAGCACGTGCAAAGCTAGCCCCGACTGTCCGTGTTCAAGCTGGCTGTTGCGCTTTTCCATTTTACACTCAGACTAAACAGTTAATATGATTATATGTTAAATACACAACTGTTTTAATTGCTAAATTAAAAATGATTTTCATATTTTAGATATTTATAATAAAATGTAAATATAAGCAATAAATTCAATTTTTGGTTTGTTCATGGAATCATAAATAGTTTGGGTCTCTTGCAAAGTTAACGTGTAGCCCTTCGAGCTTCATTTACTTTGCAAGAGATCCAAAGTATTCATGATTCCATGAACATTCTAAAAATTGAATTCATTTCTTAATTTTTTTCCAAATACATTTATTTTGTTTGTGCACTGAATGCCAGGTTTCAATTAAACTACAAAAATACAGTTGGCAATTATACGAAATCCTAGCCACAGACTCTCGAAATTTGGGCAGATTGAATAGGAGACTGTTCGGGGTCCTTTCATATTTATTTTATTAATATGTATGTGTTTATCCATCAGAATTAAAAGGGATAATAGGCATAATTTGTCCATTTTTCATGTGAAAATTTGTGCTTGTCGTCATATGACATGTGCTTTTGTAAATACATCTTCGCAAGCCAAGGGTACTCAGTCCAGTTCGTTCCTTACGCGCGTAAATAACGAAGTGGACTTAGTACACCTGGCTTAGGAAGATGATGTAAATATACATTAACACAATTTCTAATTGGTCACTTTCACGCTTAGGGATGTCTATTACAACGCAAGGTGGTTCTGGACGACAGTACGTTACGGGTTCCAGACGAAATCTTTCTAAATATAGGTTTGTGCTATTGAATGTGTATCGTTTTTGGGAGACTTAAGACACAATAAACCACAAGTAGCTTACTTTGTCATTGTATATTTGTCCACGACACTTATCTAAACTTAATCAATCCTTTAGAGCATGGCAACTGTATCCATTTAACGTATATATGATACATAATTATTATTCTAACTGCATTTTACTACTACACGTGTCCTCATATCCTTATTTAGTACTTTCACTTTCGTTTTCTTTGAACATTTTATGACTTGATATGATTAGACATTGCATTGTCCATCACATAGACCAAGAAAGAACTTTCTTATAAATCTGCTTACTTTAGACGAAGGCGTTTTTAAAACCAAAACGAATGTACTGCAGTCATTTTCCATGTTACAGATGTGTAACGACTGCAAATATTTTGTTACAGGTTATTGTCGACAGCGTAGCAGGTGGAGACGACAGTGATGGATTTATTAAATATATCTTACACCGAAGAATCATCTGTTTTGACCGAGGGTAAATGTCATTTACCCTGTATGAGTATACGAATTTGACCAATATTCAGAATATGTACTGTTATTTCGAGACGCGCATGTCTTGACGTCGTGGCCTTGTGCTTAGCGTGTCAGACTTTGGAACCAGAGGACCAGGGTCAATTCGAGGGTGGGCACTTATAACATTTTTTTTTCTTTTTCTTTTTTCCTCTTGTAATGCAAAATTACTTCATACAAGAAATATGGAATTATATAAATGACAAAAATTACACTCCTTAAATTTTAAATTGAATTATCCTCGAAATTTGTGGGGGTATGGATAACATTGACCCTCCTGCAAGATAATTATTCTGGTGACCCCATTTTATTTCTTTTTTTCCAAAAATGTCAAGTGATAGTAGTAGTAATGGATTGGCCATCCATTACTACTGATAGTCAATGAAATAATCACAATAAATATGATTTTTGATGTCAGCTTTTTATATATACTCTACTCCAAAAATCGAAATCCTTTGATGGGGGAATAACCAAAATATATCATGCAGTATGTTGACATGGCTTGGGAAAACAAATACATTTTCACATTTTCTAGAAAGCTTGAGGTCATGAGCAATAATTAAAATTAAAATAAAGAAGCTGGATGGCGATTACAAATATTTTAGCTTAATATTAAGGACTTGGATTTTTTCAGAAAATTTGTAAAATGCTGGAAACTTCCATATGAGATTATGAAAAATTGAGTGTGGTGACATATCCTTTTTATTTCATAAATTGACAGTCCATACATGAAACAAACTGTATGCAAACAATTAAAAAGATTTTAATGTGGGAAGTATTACCCGCAATTGCCCTTAATAAGCTACAGGTCTGACAAAGTGTAAGTCACATATCATACATGGTCGAATAAAATAACGTTTTAAGCATACCAAAGCTGATGACTCTGAGGTGAGCTAATAATATACAAAGGACTCCAGCCTCCATTCGTCTGTCTGTTCGTCAACATTTTCAAACATCTCCTTTGAAACCAGAATGTAAATCGAATTTCATATGGAGAGTCCTTAGGATGGAGGGACGAAAGTTATTCGAATGATCTTAGAATGCATTTAAGCCCCCATCCCCGTTGCATAGGCTGCTGTCCCTTCTGAGGCGGCGATTCTATTGTTATTGATCTATTGTTTAATGTACTTCTCATTATGGGGGTTCTGTGTTTGTCTTTGTTTTGGTATGCATTACTTTGCGCCCTCCTTAGTTTTGCAATCATCTTGAAGAGGAAGAGAGAGCGGGTAGCTTTGTTTTTACTGTCTTACTGATATCTTGTTACTGTAAATGTTCAGTGGCTTTTCCTCATGATGTAGTGGGTTGGTCTGGAGCTTATGATTGTTTTATTTCCTGATCATACTCAGTAACTTCTTGGTCTTGTGAACAAGATGCCGCCATGCTCAAATAAGGTAAAACCCCTTTAAATATTCTCTGGAACCAGAAGACTAAAATGCCACCAATCCCATATATGGTATTAACCTTTAAATTCTTCTGATTACCTGGGGCTTGGTATGCACATTCGATGGGAGGTCGCACAATGGTGAACTACTTCTTCAGGCGTTAAATAGGCTTCAGAGCAGTATATACATCTACTCAAGTGTTCATGAAAGAAGACAAAAATGTCGTCTCACATCTGTTACAGAAAAACTGACGTCGTCTATTGCCTGTTACACAGTCGTCTCTAACCAGTAACATTAGAAAAATGGAATTTTGAGGTTTTTAGGTTTCTTTTAAGAAGGACATGTTAAAATTGACTGAAAAATAATGTGAGATCTATTGTCTGACCATTTATGCTTATTTCGTGATGAGAACGCAAGTAATTAATCACAAATAACACATTTCTGAAGTTCCTTTTCCAGACCAGAGTTTTACAATTTAACTACAAATATCTATGGTGTTTGTACTTCTAATGTCAAACTTGCAAACACTAATATGATAGGAATTATTTAAAATAGCAAAACACACTGTATTATCATTTTCTGCGACGTCTGTGTGTGTTGCCCCTTTCCACTGTCGTCCAAAACCCTAAATCTGTCATCTAAAACCCGTTACCTGTCGTCCAGCACAGGTAAGCAGTCGTCATGGGCCCGTAACGAATTGTCGTCCAGAACCACCTTGCGTTGTAACTGACATCCCTAAGCGTGACTTTTAAGCTCATTATTTCTGACCGAGCGTTATTAACATTAAAATGATTTTTTGCATTAATATGTGCAGTTTAATGGGGAAAAGTTTAGCGGTCTTTCATAAAAGTTGTCTTTCAATCCAATGTTGTTGTTTTTTTGGTTAAGGTAGTTCCGGACTCACCGGCATATGTCCAAAAGTGTTTTATCTTTTAATATATTATAATATAGACTTATACTTATAATCTAAGACAAATAAAACAATACCTCGCCGTTCTTTTTAAAAAGTTATTTGATGTCAAAAACTGCAAAATCGCAGGTTTTTGAAATAAACAAACACAGATTTTGTTAACAAATTAACAAGAAACGCAATACAGTTTTTTTCAGAACAAATACTACTCACACCAGAGATATAAATAAAAACAAAAAATAGTGAAATAACATGTATTTACACAATTTATTAAGCAAAATCCTAATTAAGTCAAACGAATAAATGCCCAAAAAACATTAATATTCAAAATAAACATATCAGAGAATGTAACTGGAACAACAAAAAACATATTTTTACAAAGATATTTTCATGAAGAATCTAATGATTGAATAAAAAATATGTGTCACCGTGCTCGTTTTTTTGTTTTGGTGACTATTCTGAAAAATCCTGAAAAAATAAAGACTATAATAAGTGTTGTCTCCCCTTTCAACCAATTGTTTTGTGTGTCTACGCCCTATGTATATCACTGGGCGGAGACATAGCTATTATTGATTAAGCACTGACAAATGGGCTTAGAAAATGACAAAAAAGATTTTGACCTAGCATATGTGACCCAGCACATTACATTATGATTCTCATTAAAGCATGGCTATAGCATGTCTTGATACTTTGATGCTTTCTTACACGTAGGATTTATGTAGATAAAAGCTAAAAATTATAGCTTTATTCCTGATGCATAGATCTAAATGTCATTTAAAGAATAAACTTACAAATATGCAATAAGAGGATAAAACATTCTTTTCCTTGTATTAATGTTTGGCAAGCCTGAATGTGATGTGTTGCAACCAGAACCACACAGCGGTGAGGCCTGCAACACATTATCGCACAAGGGCTTGACAAACGTTTATAAACAGAAAGGAATGTTATATTGTCATTGTAATATATTATAGGACTTTTTGGGTACTGTAAAGGTGGCAACTTTAGTTTTCATATCTGGGCGTGGTTCGGTTATTTCAACTGCTCAATAATGGTAATCAGGTTCTATCCATTGGTTAAGCGTTTAAAAGTTGCTTGAGCCGCGCAGGTCTGCGTGCATTTCATGAAAGTCCTGTCCGTTAATGCACTGAACCCACATTTATTAACCCTTAAAGCGTATATTACAACACAATCGTATGTTTTTATCGTCCATTGAAATATTATGAAGCCTCTTAAACAAACAGTGTAGATCTAGATCAGACTGCTCACCTAGAGCAGTCTGATCTGGGTCCACACTGTTTGCCTCTATACTAATGTTAAACAATAAACAAACACTTTCGAATGTAGTTATAACGCCTCATTTTCAGATTTTACCTATGTCTAAAGTAGACTAATAAGGCAGTCATGAGGTGCCGCATTTACAGTATCCAAAAAGTTCTAGAATACTTTCCTTTCAAGCAAAAGCATTTCCAAAAAATGTCCACTGATGCATCGTGAAGCATACAACAAAACCACACCTTATAGGCGCAATCGAAAACATCAATACTATCGACGATTATAGACCAAAAATAGTTAGAATCATAGTTTTTTTTATTACCATCACTCATCGAACAGGCGACACTTTGCAATCAAAACACTGTTTCTAGCGAGTTTTGATCCGCGTTCGTCAATGGTTAAGAGTGTTTTCGATTGCTCACTATCCGGTGTGGAAACAAACTTTTTTTCAACAGAAACATGACTGAAAAATGTAGATAACTCCTAGCTCTTGTTTCAGATTGTTTTGGTTACGTATTCATTGTATCAATACACATACCGGATAGGTGGCAATCGAAAACGTTGATGCTATCGACGAACGTAGATCAAATACCGTCAGAAACAGACATTTTGGATTGCAGTTTGTTTACCTGACTGGTGACAAATGGAAAATTCCAGCGATTTGCGATCCACGTTAATCGATCTCGATTGTCGCCTATCCGATGTAATAAAGTAGCGTATCTTATGATAATTGAATATTTTGGTCATTTCTCAATAAAGCATAAGCGACGGTATCTTAACTCGCAGAGGATATCCGTGAGCAGGTTGAAACGGCAATTAAGCCCTCTGCAGTCATGTTTTATCGGAAATAAAGCCCGCCGTCAGTGATTGACCAACGATCAGCCAAAATATGACACATTATTAAATAAAATGTACAATTGTCAGCGATTGAAACACCTCAAGTTTCTATAGTAAACACTTCTTATAAGGAATATAACAATAAAAGGATGATACATTCTTCTGTCTATTAACGTTTGCCAAATCCAAATGAGATAATGTATAGTATCCTTAACCATGAAGCTGTGAGGGCTGCACCAAGTGTGGATCCAGAGGGGGGGGGGGGCAGGGGGTCCGGACCCCCTCTGAAAAATCACAAATTAAATGGGTTTCTATAGGGAATAAGCAATTGGACACCCCCTGGAAAAAGTTGGACCCCCTGGAAAAAATCCGACCCCATCTGGAGCCTTGAAAAACGATAGATTTCTTTGAAATTGACCATTTGACTTCTGTAAAATAAGCTGAGGACTAAATAAATTCGTTGTCAGAGCTTTTTTGTCATACTGACCTGGATCCCCCCCCCCCCCCCACTGATGAAGATTCCTGGATCCGCGCATCTGTACCATGCTTGCCAACCGTTAATATACAGAAAAGAATGTTATATTGTCATATATCTTCCTTTTAAGCACATGCAGTTCCAATTAATTTTATTAAAATGTATGCAGAAATGTCCATTTTATCATCATGAAACATGCAACGAAACAAAATATTTTTTTCAACAGAAACATGAAATAACTCCTAGCCCTTGTATCAGATTGTTTTGGCTACGTCTTCAGTATATCAAAACACACTAGATAGGCGGCAATCGAAAACGTTAATGCTATCGACGAACGTAGTTAAATATTGTAAGTAACAGAATTTGGGATTGTTTTTTGTAGTCCGATAGGCAACAAATTGCAATCACAAACACTGTTTCTAGCAATTTGTTATCAGCATTTATCGATTGTTTAGACTGTTTTTTGATGCTGCCTATCCGGTGTGATAAGGTAATTGTAATAGTTACGTCATTTCTCCATAAAACATTAGTGACCATGTACCTCCATGGGACCTAAAACATGAGAATGTCACATACAAGGCATGTGCACGTCTACACCCCCCCCCCCCTTTTGGGGTGGGGGTGGGTCTTAGGTTAGTGGCAGCATGCAGAAATAGCAACCGAGACATGTATATAGTATGTATAATTAACGGTCCGCAACTTTTAACCATCAAAATACTGAATGACTTCATACTCTGGGTGATGTTTTTAAAAGCTAATACTTGCATTCCTTCTTTTTGTGAAAGCAAAATACTTACAGAATTACGTTTCAAGCATCAAAGAGTTGTCAGGGGAGAATAATATCTACCGTCTTAGAAACTAAGTATTCTCTTTTAAAAACAAGATTCAGGAACGATAACTCTTACACTCTTACTTTTAAGTAAAAGTAAGGTTATCTTTTGACATGGGTCCCGTACTACCTTAAAAATGCAAAACTATGTTTTTTAGAAGAAAAATGTTTTTGAGTGAAGTTTTATGTCAAATTTAAGTGCAGTTGATAATAAACTGGTCTGGCCGACTTCAAAAACACCAAACGCTTGAAATTTTGACGAAAGTAGATTTTTTTACGCATTTTTAAATATCACTTTTTTCGAGATTTTTTTAAATTCATTAGTAGCTCATGCTTATATTGTTGTATGCATTTTATTTTATCTGAACAAATAGCCCAAACAGAATAGAACTTGATTCGTCCATTTAGTGATGACAAACATTTCACTGCTGCTGTGCACTTCCGGTTTTAATGTAAAACTAAAAAAGTCCTTTTGACAGTACTCTGCATTATAGTCGGGGAACCAAAGTCGCGTATCGTGCAAAAACACACATTTTTTGCACCCGAAAGGTATACGGCTGGAAATTTGTATACTGATAGTCTAAATAGTGCTTGATATGAAACCGCTGTATAGCAATGCGACCAGAATTGCATTTTGAGGAAAAATGCATTTTTGTATGCCACATAGGTCATGTTAAGCACTCTTTCATAGCATGGAAAATGTGATGTTTCCCTTATCAATAAGTTAAAGAGCGTGCTTTTGGTCTTCAAAAGAACCGTCTCATTTAATAGGTCCATTTAAATACCCACAACATATGTTTTGGTTGAGAAATAACAAAACTTATTTTCCATTAAGCATTCTTATCTGGTGGATGGGTATGAGAAGCCGTTTGACTGTTAGATAATACAATAATACACTTAAAGTATGGGCAGTCATTTATGCACCAAAATAATCTTCTTAGGGACATTTTTGTCTTTACAAGTACTATGTGGTTACATTTCTGCCTCTCAGATGGGGACAGACAGGTTTCCCATGGTGGTATGATAATAGTTATACGAGTTTTTTTATACTTATTTTACCACTGTTAAATGAAATTATTGTTTTCAGTAGATTAAAATCCCCTTGGTCCCTACAATGACCCTCTGTTTCAAAACTGCTGTAAATATGGAAGACAAACATGGTTTAAACCTTGATAAATTTCATTAATGTGTTAAACTGCCCTTAAGTTGTCCTGGTATTTAACTACGCACCCGCTGGAATGAACGAAATTACTAAGAATCAAATTATCGTGGTTTCATATTTTTACTTTTCAGCTACCTTTTCTAGTTTGCCATAGAAAATAAAATAAATTGTCTTAAATTATGTCCCAAACGTCGGTCTAACTGTTTGCAGTGTTTAAACACATTCAATTTAAAATTTATTTATTTATGTAAAAAATATGCAATTCAGACCTCTCCAGCGGGAGGACAAAATTGAATAAGTAAGCACACAAATTTTTACGAGATATGCTTCCAAGCGATATATAAATAATTATCAAATATGTTTTGGGGCAATAAATGCAGTTTTTATGAGATTTGAAGAGAAGAAATCTATAAATTTAATTTCAAAATGGGGGTGCCCTAATCTACATGCTTTAAAAATCAATAAGCAGTATTTTTAGATGACCACCACTGCTTCTGAGGTCTACGCCGACGCAGTATTATTACATAAACTCAATATTTTTCAATCCTGAACTTTTTTGATAAAGATATATAACATTTTGAAAAATAATATTTTGACATGTTTTTGCTGGGCTTCCATAGAAAGTTGACTGCTCTGGCGTTATGCAAGTCGATCGAATCTGCTATACAGTGGTCCCAGATACACCATGGAACTACCTTTGCAACCATACAAAATCCAGCTGTATAACTTTCGGATGCAAGGGTTAGCATTTTTTCTACCTTGGTTCCCCGATTATTATTTTTATCAATTTCCAAACTAGAACAGTGACGTGATAAGGCGTACAAAATCGTGCGAACTTCCTAGGGAAATTGCATGCATAAAGCTGAATTTCTATGATTTAGCTGCTTGTAGTATTTGTCTTCATGTTATTAAGTTACAGAAAAGAGGAGTCTGATTGAAGCAAATCATTTGAAGCGTGTTTGTCTTTAATCGCGGCAGTCAGAAACATCTTCAAACAAACAAAAATACAAATTGATGGCGTCTCTGCGGAGTACTTCATATGGTACAAAAAATGTGATTTTTTTTAAATGAGGGTACCTTTACTCTAGCATCGTCTGTGCAAGAAGTACCAGTCATTTTAAAATTAAATGACCTACAGAGTCTTGGCAAAGCCTTGGTTGAATAATAGAAGCATGAATTTTGCATAACCGAATCTTACTTTCAATACTAGCGTAAAATGTAAGGTGACCAATTAGAAACTTTGCTAAGTGTAGAGAGGTAAAACATAGCACTCATTTTGGTTGGAAACTATTTGAAGGCGCATATGCTTAGACTCGTTAGAATTTTTGGTTGTTGTCTGAACAACGTGCATTAAATATACTATGTAGTCTTGAACCCAAATTCCTGTATCTCTCATATGTAGGGTTTAGTCCAAGGGCCAATAATGGAATCCCCCTAACGGAATTTTGCAACACCTATATATTCTTGAAGCTTATGTTAACAAATCCTGGTTGTTGGACAAAAATCGGATGCTGGATAAGCAAACTATCGCCATGTTTCCATGGCAACCACCAAAATTTTGATTTTTAGTATAAATCCCATTATTCTGAAGAAAATCTCGTTTATAATGTTATAATATTCTAAGAGGTGCTAAAATATTTCAAAATGTTTATTACATTGCCTGCATCTTACGTTTACGATTTGCATGTATGCATACTCATGAATTTAAATTAGAATCTAAAATAAAATGCTGAATTTGTTTAAAAAATGATTTTTTAACACATGAGTATGATAACATTTTTAATTATGGGTATTTAAATGTTGAAAAGGACACAAAAAGTAACCAGGCCATTTAATATTTCATTTACTTTTCTTTAGTTACACACTATTGCTTAAGTATAACAAAAAAGTGGTTGGGATAAAATGACCCACAAAATAAGAAAAAACTGGAACTTTAATTGTCAGTAAAAGGTTTTTAGCTGAATTAAGCAGTAAATGTTCACAACCATATTAAAAAACTACATATTCTATGCACATAAGTGTCCCAGTTTTTGTGAAAAATACCGCTGTAAAATGATCGTACTGCAACTTTAAAGATATACTGCTTTAAAAGTCAATATCCAAGGGTCATCCAATAAAAAGCGGGAATTTACTTATAATGTAAGACTTCGTATCATTTAAAGGTCACAAATGTAACCATTATGTGGCACAGTTTGTTGAGCATGCAACAATATATCCAATATTTGATGGAAAAATAGATCGATTGTTGCTCAGCAACAAAACATGATATTTAAGCTAACCTGGCCAGATTTTCCTCGTGCAAAAACCTCATGCTAAAGAAACGTAATCTGACATTTAACTATTATCATGTATCTGAACAAAGTTTGTCATTTACTTTGTTTTAGTTTAATTGTTCTCAATGCTACATATAGAATATGGTTATTAACATGTCCAAGTTAGTCTCGGTAGCCTAGTAACCACACAATTGTGGAAAATTGGACTATTTCTATGGTCTATATTTTACTGTTGCTAGGCAGCAAGGGACAAATTTGGTTCGTGCTTTCCCATATGGTGTCTTGGGTCAGGTGTGGCACTTGTAAGTTTCTATTCCTGATCTTTGCATTCTTCTTTATTTTAAAAATACTGTTTTAAAATATAGAATATATTTAATGATTCAAGGGTGATTCAAAACTTTTATACCAACCACGTTAATTTAAGGGCCAATTCATTACCCCTACCCCAATTTTGCATTTTTGTCGCTTTTTCATGCTAAACGTTCCTGCCAATTTGGCATGTTTCAAAAGAAGTCAAGAGATTTACAGAATCTTTATTTTATGTTGGAGTTATTTGAGGTAAACCAATGCTCAAACAGGATGATCTTGGTGAAGATCCTTGTCAGTCAGCAAGTGTTTGGCTTCCTGTATGTCTATGCCCCACAATGTTGTCACAAAGGATGCTGTAAAGGATCTACCCTATTCTATGACCAGCTATATGCCATCCAAGCATCAGCATCCCTCATCCCATAAGCTGATTGTAATGACCGCGTTGCAGTACAGGCTCAGGTTACAAAGATTTACATTGTGGCTGAGGGTATAAGAGGATCCTGGAATAAGAACTGGCTTATGGTTTGCTCATCTGTAACATGTAACCCAAGAAACGTAGCAGTCACCTCATTACATACAGGTCAAGTAATACAAACTATGTTATTTCTAAAGAACCTCTGCAAGCGTTTTACTGATGCGATGGTTATCGCTGGAGAGGTGGTTGATGGATATGCTGTCCGAAATAAAGCGCCAATTAACTTCCCCTACCTGTCCAAAAGTGTGGGCAAGGGTCCAACAGACAGTGAGCAAAGTTTCATTGTCTGGAATTACAAGGGAAATGGAAATGCTCAGGACAGAGGTAACTATTAAGGCCTCAAGGGTAATACTCTGGACAGAGACAACTATCGAGCATTAAACAGGGTGAACAAACATGAAGGTCCTACGAAGAATTGTCGATGGCCTGATGTCTATTGATGACCTTCATTCGGGCTTTGTCCCAGAAAGACACTACATTGTGGTTCACCGAATGCAGGTGAAATGCCTAGCAGTGAACAAACATATTTATATGGCCTTCCTGGCCTTAGAGAAGGCATTTAACTGTGTCCCTCGTATATGTTTATCTGTTGGGAGCTGAGGAAGCTATGTTACCCAGGGAGTGAACACCAATGCCCGAAACCATGTCTGTGTTGTTTATGATTACAGCCACCATGGCTCTGCTCTTCATCATCCTTGTGCGTTGAGCACCATCCTCCATGCCATTCTGCTCTTGATCCTTTAGCACTTGCAGCACACAGCTGGGCCATGATCAGGCAGATTTTAAAGGATGTGGCCATAGTATGGTCAAGGGAATTACTGGTGAAGCTCAAGCTTGAGGAATTTGACCTCATTTTGAGAGAGATACGGCTTAACTATTTTGGACATGAGGAACATTCTAGTTATGCATTCAGTCAGCGTGTGAGTTGCACAATTATGGAAGGCGCAGGCAAGACCGGGAGGGGGGGGGGGACAGGATGACATGGAAACAACTGACAGAGAACGACCGTCATGAGTGGAAGCTCAATGTGCAACAGTCAATCCCCAAGAAAGAAACAACTAGAGATCAGGTGTGAGATATTCTATTCGTGCAGCTAGTCAGCTACCTTCAGGCAAATGTGACCCATGCAAATGCGCTTTCGTAGGTTTTTTTACCATTATAATTATGTAAGCAGCTCATTAATATTTATGATCGACGTAATAAGAAGCATTATACATGTAACAAAATAAATTACAAAACCTCATACATGTCGGTCATATTATAAAATATTAATTGATGCAAAATCACTGCAATACTTTATGGACGTTGTTTCTACAAATCTTAAAGGACAATTTCTTTCTCCTTCAAGTTTGTTAAGCTTAGAAATTAAATGCATTAAATATAAATCATAAACATTTAACTGCAATAGAAGTTTCCATATATCTGTAGTAATATTAAGTTTAGGGAAATACTGTGTCTATCTTCCTGACAGTCGACTCATACAGCCTACTCAGAAACTGGATTCTGGTGTGCTTTTAATTTGATTACTGGGAGTAACACGACTAGCGTGATGTATGGCTTCTTATCAAGGACAATGCTCTTACAGCAACCAGATTCATAGACATGTTAAGCAGGGGGCGTGCCTGAGGGCAAAATCAAAGTACGCAGGGGGTGGGTATGGGAGGGGGTGTCCCCTTCCTATACGTTAGGAAAAAAAAATCAAAATATGAACTAAATGGTGGCTTCTCCTGCATTTTCTGAACCTAAACACCGACTTAATTGTTTCCAAAACAAAAGTGAAAAACAGTCAAAATCCTATTGCTTTGGTTCAGGATTATTACAAAATCGGTATACTTGTAATGTAAAGACCTAACCCGGGTGAGGCATGTTTTTACTGCATTTTTCGCGATTTAAGACTTTTTATTTTTTGGACATTCAAAAATTAAAGTACGCAGCTGCGTACTTTGCGTATACGCAGGCACGCCCCTGTAACGAAATTGTTATCCTTTGTAAAACTATCTAAAAATATATATTCAGTGTTTTTTGCAAACTGTGTCATGTATATTAGAAAAATAGTTTGTTGAATGTATATCATGGCTCACTTGGCTATTTGTACAGTTACAAGGGGCATATCCCTTATCGTTTACAAATAGGAGTTATCTTTTCTTTAAGCATGCAGATTAAGATATGGAGCTTGGAAATATTTTTGGACATCACTTATGTCGAGTTTGTTTACAACGGTTAATAATGGCTGCATTTTTGAAGGGTGCATTGATTTTGTAACCGAAAACGCGTTTTCTTGAATGACGAGTAACTACATCTTTTTTATTTTTCTAAAGTTGCGTTATTATTCTGATTTAAATTCTTTATGATTAATACCTTTTATATTGCTCTTTTTAAAGGGGTACGTGCATTAAGGGGCTATTTTGCCCCCCTCCCCCTCTAGAGCCAAAAACTGAAAATTGCTGTTCACCAATTTCTTTTGAATGGTTTATTAGAAGAATAACTGAAGTGTAAGATTTCGGCATTTATTCAAATTTAACCATTGCTATGGTAACGAAAATGGCCGACAAAATAGGCTTAAAACAGAGAAATTGCCATTTTGGACGAAACTTAAGGCTTTTGGCGACCGTTTTTTTAAGAATTAGATATCAGCACAGCTAAATACCAAAAAGTCCTTTTAACATGGTGTGTGCCGTGGTAATTCTTATCTGTTAAAATATCTTTTTGGTATTTGCGTGTGCTCTATGTTAATTTCTCTGTCAAACCTCTCAAGTTAGCTCTCAAATGGTAAAATCCTATTTTCAGCCTATTTTGGCGACCATTATTGTTACCATAGCATCGGTAAAAGTCATAGTAATTTAAGACTCACACTTTGGTTATTGTTCTAATAAACTAATAAGAACAAATTGGTGAAACACAATTTTTATATTTTAGCCTCATAGGGGGTGGGCAAAAAGTCCCTTAATGCACGTAGCTCTTTGGTCCATAGCCAAACTTGCCCGACACATGCACACAATATTTGCCAGCGTAGTTTGTGCCACGTACCCACTTTGTAAAGGGTGTTCATATTAGAGTGAGTGTAGTAGGGATAGGTATATATAAAAACTTCTACTGCCCTGCGGTAAAAGCCGGCTTTTACAGCGATGAGGTAGAGTGTTTGCTTTTAGATCCTGCGGCCGAGGTTCGATTCCCACCTCGGGTCTGCGGCTTGTGTTTCGGACATCAAGACGGAATGTCCCGGAATTACAGCGTAGTTCCGAGCAGATTAGGGGACGAATCTTTTTAAAGCATACAGTTACCTACCAAAAGTACTTTTTTTTTATTATTTAGTACTTACAACTACCTTACATTATCTGCTTCCACTATTTATACAATTGACAATATAGGGACAGGACTTTGGAAGGTAAGGATAGGGAAACATGGGTATAAGTTTTCAGGATTATTCCTGAATTCAGGATTTTGAGGCTGACTTTCCATAGAAAGTCAGCCTCAAAATGCTGAATTAGGGAAATTATAATAGGCTTTCCTGTTTATATACAGTCTGTCTAAAGGCAACTGATCATTTAAACTTGAAATTGTGAATATTTAGTGGGCATACTGCAAGTTTTTAGATTGGAGTTTCAAAAGTTCAGGATTTTGGAAATTTTGAACTTTCACCCATGGGGAAAGGAGGTGACTAAAGTATACTCTATGGCACGATCAAAGAAAAAAATTTGTCGAATATGGAATTGTTCATCTGAACGAATTCTGCTTTTAATGCATGTTTTAACACGTTAAAAAGTATTTAGATTCTAGTACTATTTTTCATGCTCATTATTGGTAATAAACTGTATTCCGAAGTACCAACTAGGATCGTTCATATATTAGGTTAATGCCTTGAAATTTTCTTGGTCTTTACAGAAGTTTGACTATAATAATAGGCCAAGACAAATCTTTTGGCCAAACTTGCCCCGAGGGGTATTCGAACTTACCCCTTGTCGGGGTAAGTTTGGCCATCATGACCTTATCTCCTTGACTGAAGTTTACCCATTATCGTAGAGACACATACGAAGGGCTTTACCGTGACTGGCACAACCCTATTGTGCCTTACTTGAATATAAAGGTTTCGCAGAGCTAGTTGAAAATTGTACTTTTTTCTAAAATGGGGTCGTACTAGCCAAGGTCTCCCCTAGCTTTTGTTTTGTTTGTTTGATTTGATTCTTTACGTCCCAGTCAACAAATGTTCGGTTAGATCGGGATGGATATATCTTGCTCAAGGACGCAAAATAATGACGCAGGTGAGGCTCAAACCCCAACCCCTCGGTCTCGAGTCAAGCACTCTACCACTGAGCCACTGCACTCCCTCGACAGAGTTAGTGACAGTCTGGCTATTAACCAATGAGAGTTTTTATACTTAACCAGCCTGGTACTGTAAAGTGCAAATTTCTGATTAGAAATAGTAAGTGAGTATGATCAGGAAATACCACAATCACAAACCGCAGACAACCCCATGGCACCGCGAGGAAGAGCCACTCAACCATCACGAGACACCAGAAAAACAAATTAAGCAAAGCAACCAGCTGTCTCTTCCCCTTCAAGATGAGTGCAATACTAGAACTGACAAAAGGTAACGTACAACAAAACATAGAACAGTCACAGACTCCCACAATTGGAGTAACAACAAACAAAAAGTCAACAACAACAGAACCACCGCCTTTGAACGGACAGCAGCCCAAGCCACTGGGGGCTTAAATGCATTTTACTGGCACCAAATCTTCGCCCTAGATTCTGCTATTGTTGAAGTACAAGAAATGTTCAGCTCGCATGGAAGCCTTCTAACTAATGCAATGTATCATCATGGAGACCCACTCTAATCAAATTAACACACCATGATGAAACAAAGAAAAGGGCTCATGACTCACAGATAGTCAGAGCTAAAGAATAGCTCAAGTTGAGCCATGGTGGGTCCAGCTACAGATAAGCATCAGGCACCAACCCACCGATTAAAGCTTTACGTCAGAGCCGTCATAGAATCTGAGGCCTGACCCACCGTCGTGCAATTAAAAGGAAACCATAGCTATAAAACCTGATTTTACGAAACTTCTTGGACTGCAGTTACAGATTTAAATTTACGCAGAGTTGTCCTACGTCATTTGCATTGGTGATTCGCACAATGATTCATATTGGGCTTGGATCTGTGGATATCTTGGGCTTAGCATACGATGTATAGGTATATGGTGGTGTCAGGTGCGTGTGTGTGACTTGTTGTTTCTGGCAGAAATGGGTAAGGACTGAAGTGGAGATTGCGAAATACAACCCTGTGTCGGCGAGTTGCTTGACGAGCTTGAGTGGCCATCTCTTTAGGCCCGTAGGGATCGGTCCTCCCTGCTTCTCTTTCTTAAGATACATTCTGGTGGTGTGTCCATAGTACCTGACCCCTGCTCACAGCTTGAAAACAATTAGGGCATCACACAGTGCCCAATATTGTCGATACCAGACATATAGGGGAGACCGGGGCTGGTTGATGCAGGGGCAGGTTGATGCAGTGGGAATAAAATGACTATTGGGCTATGTATGGCGTCAGAAATGACGAAATTAAGTTGCCCTTCACTACCGCCATCTTCTCCTGAAGTTTCGCGGGTTTCGAACCATCAATGCGATTTTGGCGAAGAAAATTCGTTTTAGGAGCATGAAAGTAAATTCTTAGGTAAATTACAGTTTTTCGTTTAGCGCCCATTTGTTTCTGGCTGACCAAGTTTCATTTATGCATAATGGTAGAGAGATTCTTCATCTTCAACGCAACACGCTCCTTTAAAGGAAAACATTGTGTATAAGTTGTCTACCTCGACTTTTGTCACGTGGGGTATAGCTGGGGCAAGTTGATGCATTCAGTATGGGGCAAGTTGATGCAGTGCATCAACCAGCCCCGTTGTGGTTCTAGACAAGGATATACAGAATATATATTCATTTTTGTTGAATATTGCGTTTATCTCATAGTGTGAAGTGGAAAATATTTATATTCCATGTGAAAATATAAAATATGCATTGTATTACATCCATATTTTTCTGTATTAATTTATTACTGTGCACTGTGGGACGACTGGCTAATAATGATTTCAAAAGTCCGTGATTTTTGGATAATGTAATTTCATGATCGTTAGTCTTGGTTCAGGATCTGCCACCAAAGACATGGTGTGCCCTGTTTAAGGGCGTGTTTCTTTACTCTGATAAGGTAGGTTATAGATTAATTTATTTAGTTTCCATTTCCTAGATAATAACAAACTTATATATATTATGTGTCAGAACAGTTATTGTAATTGGGATTGAAGTTAGTAATGCCGTTAAAATGGCAATTTCTTCCGTTGGGGGGGGGGGAGGGAGGTGGTACTAAAATGCATGTTTCTCCGAATGTTAACTCAATTATTTGGACTACAACATCTGAATTCAATAATCATTTCTCCAAAATATGCAGCTAATCATTCTCATGTCTGTACAACAACCTGTTCCAATATTCTGTTCAAAAGACAACACGCATTGTTTATGTTGTCAGCTTGCTATAACTGATGAAGGGTGCAGTAACAACTGACGAAGGAATTTAAAACTAGTTGACACAACTTTTGATTGATACACCATAAGATAGTGTAACTGCTTCCATTCACTGTGCTAGCATATACGTTTGCATATAATTCTATCAGTACTTCTTGAACTTTCAAGAAGATTTTGCATTTTTAACATACACTACGACATTTATTTCTTCTATTCAAATGATATATTATGAAAGAATGAAATATATTGAGAGTGCAACATTGTGTTTTCTTTTTTTTCTTTTTTATGCTCGAGCATTCACAGGTATCCCCGATTGTGGATGCACCACATTCGCCTAAAAAACCCTTAGAGGCTGCCAAAACGACTGGTAAAATAGCTGCTTTCTCTATCCAAAGCAACGCATTAATTTTGGCAGGAGATATTTTCATTATTGCCAGCTCCCCCCCCCCCCCTCACGCACACACAGTCATGTTTAGGAGCGTGGTGGCTCAGTGGTATAGTATTAGCAATGAGATCGAACGGTAGCGGGTTCGAGACTCACCCGAGACACTGCATTGAGTCCTTGTGCAAGACACTTGTTTTTTGTCTTAGCGCTGGTTTAAGCCAGTAAGACAGAAAATCGTACCTATATAACTGAAAAATTGATGACCGGGACATAAAGCAACAACAAAAGTATACAAACATTTTTCAGTCATGTCGAGACGGATCTGCCTGGATTGAACCAGTGCTAAACATCTCAAGGACATAGCATTAAACGATGGTGAGGTTTGGACTAGCAGCCATTCGATCCACAGTCTAACATTCTACCAACTGAACTACTGTGCTTTGCAATAGGAGGGTTTCTCATGTCTTGAGTCATCTTTATTGAAACATTCATAACATATTTCATTTTTGCTGGAAGTATTATGAAATATTTAACCATTTTAAGACAGAAACCACTAAAGGGGTACGTTGGCAAACAGTGAAGACTCCAATGAAATGTCGTTTGTGCAGTATCAGGGTCTGCACTGTTTGCTTAGAATACGTGTTTTTCTCTCAAATGATGACATCAACATGAGCTCAATTATATTTATCTCACCTAATAAATTTAAATCAGTGGTATGGAAATCAAAAATCAATAAATAATTTAATCACTGTCCATAATCGAGGCCTTCACATGGGTTTTGGGAAATAGGGAAAATGGCATTTATTTCTGGGGAAATGGTGAACAAATGTCACCTTTTGAGGAGAACAAAGGCACTATTGGGGAACAGGAAACATAAAAAAATGTTTTTCTTCTTCTATTTTTAAGAACATTGGTACAAGCCAATTTATTTAAGGGGAACAAGGGATAAGCACAAGCATAACTTAGGAAACACGAGGCTGGAATTTTATTGTTTACTAGAAGCTTCAAAGCTGAAACGCACCCTGTCCCTCCATCATGGCATTGCATTTTTACACCATGGATATAATACAGGTGTATGTATATTTGATTTAATGGGCCAGTACAAGAGATTATGATACTTTTCGCACCTTTTAAATGTCTGGCTGGCGTATTCAGCGGTTAAATGAGTCCACATTTTGGTCTGAGCCTTCCTCTACTTGCATACTTGATGTATGCGAAAAGCAAAGGCTCTGGTGAGACTGTTTTCGTGCAGGCTCGCATGAGCCTTCGCCGCTGGTTGATACGTTAAGTACTAACTGTTAATATGAGCTTACCGAACTGTCAATTCACTTAGAATCATTCAATGATGAATGTGCACTCGTGAAAGAAGCCCAGGACGCATATCTGTTGAGCCAGAAATCAAAACTAACGCGGGTTAACTTGCAGCTGAATTGGTGTCCTTCAAAATCGACCACCCCCGTTTTAAAACGGATACCTGTTCAATATCTTACTTAAAACAATCATGGATTTTCTAGTGCACACTAAAAGCTGGTCAGACTAGGATATGCAATAACAACTATCCCGCTGACATTCTCAGGTTTGTGAAATAAATGATTTTATCTAGGTGATGCGTTTTAAAGTCCTTAGGTATATCTATTGTACAATCAGTTGCGTTGACAAGTAGACTAACACAAGAGAAAAATGCATCAACCTGCCCCAAGCGTTGCATCAACATGCCCCACTACTGGGGCAGGTTGATGCACTCGACCTGTCAGCGAAATCGATATAAATGGACGGAAAATAAAACGAAATTTAAAAAATTCTCTTTTGTTTTGAATAGAGGAAAGATAGAGCTTTTAGCACATACAAAAATGATCATATTTGGTCATTCCGTCCACGAGATATCCCAAAAAGACTAAAAAATGCATCAATCAGCCCCGATCTCCCCTAGTGATGCCCTGAAGAACTCATTTTTCCCCGAACCTATTCCACAGTGGAATGGTATTTCTCCTTCGGTGGTTAATTCCTAGACTACTGAGGAGTTTAGGGCACTCCTCATTTAGTCAAAACACAGCCGAAAGATTTTTCTTGTTTTTTTTCTTTTTGTTTTGTTTCTGTTTTTTTCTTTGTTTTGTTTTGTTTTTTTCTTCATGTTCTAATATTGCTTTTACATATAAGGCATTGTTTACACTATCACGTGTTTGATACATTGATATGCGCATGCCCACAAATACACCACGCTCTCTCTACAGGCTTACAGATCAGTTGTTGATTATTAAACGTCAGAATAGCATAACACTTGTGTTCATTATATCTCATTCGAGAATTCTAACATAACATTCTAACGTACGCGGCCCTAAAGTCGTCATAGCCCTAAGGTCGTCAGTTTTCTTTTGGCCTCGCTCTTTTCCGTCCAAATCATTGAAACTTCTTAGAGGGGGCATCATTTGAAAGGAAATTATCTGCCCTATGGATTGATATATAAAGTACTGCCGCCCTATAAAAGGTGTCCGAGTGGTAGGCATTGAAATGGGGGTACCCAATTGCATGCAAAATTTGGAGTCTGTCGAGAGTTGAAGGCGATATTGATATCGATCTGGCGAAACAAAATAACTATACTGTACATCTGTCCCACATAAACACATGCGTTTTTTACATGTACAGAAGATATCGAATTAGCAATAATTACGTCCTTTTGGCCGATATGACAACCTCTAACAGAAATAATAGGTTGAAAAGTGAGATGACGACTTAAGGTCCGGCCTGCCGACTTTTGGGCTTCAAGAAAATGAGTGATTTTTCTGCCTGTTTACTCTCTTCGTCTCTTCTAAAACAATGATTTTAACTCGTTTTATGCAACAGTCATTTGTATCTCCGAACCCTTAGGGGCCATGGTTACCGGGAACATAGTGGGGCTTAAGTGCCTGAGCTTAACCTCTGATACATCAGGGCAGTGCCGTAGATGTGCCAGGGTTTTCATTTTCCGCTATAATAGCCTGTACTGTCTGGTCAGCTCTTGCTTTCGTTGTCTAAATAGTATATTAAATGCACATAATTGTCCATTCCTAAATTTCAAGTCTCTGTAGCTGAGCAGGCCAGTTTGAATCAGTATAGGTTGCAAACCCCAAAGACATTGTTACATATATAGTGGCCCATGTAGACCAACCACATTCAGTACGCGTACGGGACTATTAACACCTGAATTAAGACATTCAATTTTCTACATGTACCCGACCAACACTGTCTCTCAGATATTCAGTTTAAGCATACGCCGAACTATATATAAACAGGGTGCCCACCCGTCAGGGAAAAGTCAGGGAAATTTGATTTTTCTTCAAGGTCAGGGAAAAGTCAGGGAATTCTGTAAAATGGTCAGGGAAATTAGAATTTTTTTTTAAAAGTCAGGGAAAAGTCAGGGAATTACAAAATCATGCTTTGTTAATCTCTCAAAAATTGAACAAACAGAGGGTGAATATAATATGCAATCCAGTTATATTTCTCTTGGTTAGTAACTGTTATTTTCTAAGACCTGAATTTTGGTCACATTGTTTTAACTCACGCGAGTCAAAGGCTGAAGTGAAGTGAGGTATGTTAATGAGTATTAATTATGGTCTGTTGTCGTTGTCTGTTCACATTTTCAAAGAAGTATATAACTCGAGGTGTGATCAAATTTTATGTAAAGCACATATGGTAGGGGAAAGGATGCATAAGGTTTTTGGGCTGACTAGATTGGAACTTTAGTTGCCATGGCGCAATGGCAACATAAAGCTCCCATAGACATAAAAAAAAATTAAAAGGTGAGCGAGCCATCAGAGTTTGAGCCATTTAAGTTCAGGCCCACAGCTTATATATTTGATATAAAGCAATGTCCAGTGGTCCCCTACATAAATCCTGCCAACCATGCCCCTGAGGTCAAAATTTGTCCACACCCTAGGTGTCATTATTGTCCATTGACTATAAATGGAAAAAACCCTCTAAAACCATGAGACCCACATCTAATATATTATGTATATATCAATGTTTAGTGATCCCCTGCATAAATCTTGCCAACCATGTGCTGAGGTCCAAATTGGCCATGTCGTGGGGGTCATTTGCTCCCATAGACTCTGACATGTTTAAAAAAACTGGAAAAATTCTCTGAAACCATGAGGCAAACAGCTCAGGTAAGAAGTATAACATATTAATAAATAATCTTATGCAACAAAAATGTATGTAATGTTCTTTTCTTACACGCTTGCTGCCTGTTGTTTGTCTTTTTTTTTATTTAAACACATATTTCTGATGTAAAGCTCATACATTTCAAGGATTAAAGTAAGTAAGGTTGCAAAGATCAGGAATCGATACAATCAAGTACCACACCTGACCCAGGATACCAATGGGAAAGTGACAAACTCACAGAAGACACCACAAACGAGAGCCAAGAGGTCAGCCCTTTCCCAGCAGGTGACCACGAAGCACACACAAACAGACGCGCACAAAACATAGCAAACACAAGACAGAACAAAAACATAAAAGATCCACAAAAGAAGTACCGCCTTGGAACGGTCAGCAAAATATTTTACTGGAGGGCCCAAACCGGTTCAACGGCGCCAACCCCACCCCCAACCCAGATGCGGATCAAGACACACAGATATTTGGTTTGCATGAAAGACCCCCAACCCATCAACGCACCACCCCCTAAAACATACAAATCAAGATATAACAAGGAGATAAAGCAAGGACAAGGACTCAACAGTAAATTAAACCGAACACCGGAGCAAAAGAAATCCAACAGGTAAACCCCGGTGGGCCCGACAAACAGCCAAAGCACCAGGCCCCCACCACCTCATCAACAGACAAGTCCCCAAGTCGGAACCATCATAGAGTCTGAAGTCCGACCCACCGGCGTGCAACCAAAGAGGAAAGCAAAGCCGCCAACTGTGATTGGGTTGACTACCAAGCATGCAGTCTGTTGCAATACATTAATGTTATAGCCAATCTTTTTATAATGGGAAATTATTTTAATGAACTGCGCTGAAAAATTATTAGAGCCAACAATCTTCTTCAACTTATACACCAAGTCACCATAGAAATCAGGTTCCGAAAGTCCTTGGCGCAAGAGAGATTTAAGTCCAACTTGGAATTTAGAAATCAAATAAAAGTATCGTCTATAAAATTTTGAAAATGTTTTGCGAAGTTTATGATACCGATAGCCCTGTTTAAGAAGTTTCTGAGTTAACAATTTATTGCGAGTGTTGAAGTCAGTAACATAGCTAGATGCTCTAGCAAAACAAATGAGTTGAGAGATATAGACTCCATAGGATGTAGAACGAGGAACATCACCATCTAAAAATGGGAAATTGACAATTTCAAAATCAAAGTCGTCACGTTTATCATAAATTTTGGTAGAAACAATACCATTAGAAATTGACAAATGCAAGTCTAAAAATGCGGCTTCGGTATCAGAGGCATTGGCTTTATTAAGTTGGAGCTCTGAAGGGTATATTTGACTAACCATATTTTAAAATAAACATTATTAATATTTAAAATATCGCCCAAATATCTGGAAGTAGTGTTAAACGCATCAATAACATCAGCCTGCTTATCATCAGAAAGAGACATCATAAAGTCCCATATGTTTGATTGATGTCAGGTATTAGGCGGGGTGAACGCGCAGTAAAATTGTCAGGGAAAAATGAATTTTGGTCAGGGAAAAGTCAGTGAAAAGTCAGGGAATTTCATTTAAGACTAAGAGTGGGCACCCTGTATAAATGTACGCTTATGTATGTTTATAGGATCATCGCCCCAAGTATACATCCAAACCACCACCACCACTTAGAGCTTCGTTACAAATCAAGGACTGCCAATTTCGATACTGAGGGCAACTAAATACTCTAACGACCAGCAGCATACCCACTAAGACCTTTAATATGTCTTGTAAGCCCACCAATACCGCCACTCGTACCTTCAATACGTTCCTTGGACCACCAATAAGGCATTAAGCACTTCAATACGTCCCTTTGACCACATACATCGTCACTCAATTAAACAACACGCCTGCGACCGCGAGCATTGCCACTCATACCTTCAGTTTGTCCATAGGACCACCAACACCACCACTGAGACCTTCAGTACGTTCCTGGGACCATTAGACCACCAGTGTATCCCTAAGACGACCTCCACCACCACTTAAACATATAGTACACGCCTACGACTACAAACGCTATCACTCAGGCCTAGAACGCCCATACACCATAGCACCAGCGCTCAGACCACCAGGACGTCTCTGGGACCAAACACACACCCAGTTCGATAAATAAGCGCCACTTCTCAAACATATACTGCGCTTATAGGACCACAAAAACTCCACACATCGTCGACGACCTTAAGGGCCTAGTCACTGACAGACCTGGGGCCAAATACTTTGAAAAGTATTCAAATACATTACAATTACTTTGACTTATCAATGATTACAATTACATTACAATTACAGGACCTGTAGAAATGTAATGATTACAATTACAATTACTTTAGAAATGTAATTAAATACATTACTAATTACTTTTGAAGTTTTTATGTAAAATTGCAATGCTATGTAGTACTCACATTTAAAATTATAAAGACAGATAGGGTCTTTAAAGTTATATATAAAGCCATGTCCTATACTGTTATTTCTTAAATAAATGAGAAATAGTTAGCTATGAAATTTTATTCAAGTTCTTATTAAAGTTAAACAAATATATATACATTATGCACAGGTTTTAAAGTTTGATACATCATACATTATAACTGCCTACATACTTTATAGATCTATTTCAATATACAGTACCACATAGCAAGATATATTTATAAAGTATGTAAAATGGAAATTGTCTGTTACACAACTGCAACCTTTTGCTCAGCTACTTTTAAATTGTTATCACTCAGATTTACTTTGATGATTACTTTTAATCATCATAAGTTTTTTTAAAAGTGTCATATTTGAGGGAACATCTTTCAGGCCTAAAAACTTTGCCTGCTATGCTGAATAAGCATTCTACATTTAGCCTTGATATTTCCTGAAGAATCTGGTGAGAATACAAAATGGCTCAAAACTGGTGCTGCCATTGCGCATTGATTTATGATGTGATGGAAATAAACACTTGCAACTCACTATTGGATGAAAAACAGTTATTTAGCCATTCCTCAAGAAAAAGTACTTTTGTGTAATAACCTTTGTCCAGTTTGCACACATTTTCAGCTAGCTTATAAGAAGGTCATAAGTACCTTTTCACATGAGCTAGCTATATTCAATAACAAAAGATTTAACACCTTTGAGTAGTCTTCTTTTTTATGGTCTGGATTTTATGAATTTACATAGGAAATCAGCTAAGCATGTCAAAATGAACTGAACTAGTTTTGTTTCTCAAAATTTCTTTAAAGGCCTTCAGCAAATAGGAGAAACAGAAATGCTGTCAAAAGTAAATTTAAATTTTGGGAGAAAACATACCTTATTCCATGTTAAGTTGTCTATTGCCATATTTTTTAAATTTTAATTTTGAATAAAATAGCTTGGTTTTTAATTTTTATATACAAAATGCAATTAATCTTAAACACCATGTTAAGTCTGACATTGATTAAATATTTTAAAGTGTGCTACTTTGCACCCGCACGTTAATCAAAAATCCGATTATGATATGATATGATTTTATTGTCCACAAAAGTCAATATGTTTTATTTATCCTGTGTACTTTTTCTCATTCATAGATCTGAATTAAAATATTACCTTTAGTCACCATTTTGTTTCTTGTGTTTGGCAAATTTTCTAAGAAAATAGTCAAATGTATTTGAAAAGTATTTGAAAGTAATTATAATTACAGCTAAAATATTTTCAGTAATCATTACAATTACATTACATGTATTTGAAAAAAAAACATGATTACAATTACATTTGATTACTTTGAAAATTGTATTTAATTACAGATAATTACAATTACTGATTACGATTACCCCAGGTCTGGTCACTGACGACTTTAGGTCTTGGTGGTCCTAAAGTCGTCAGACAGACCGCTCTTCACAAAATCGGTCTTTTAAAGATATTTTCGGGTGGTTTCAAACAATTTTCTTTAGTTTATTGACTAGCTGGATGATTAAACTACCATCTGCTAAAGTCTATTCTTAGCCAGTGAGTGTCTCTTATCCGG
The DNA here is from genome assembly GCA_964019695.1 of Loripinus fragilis. Classification (NCBI taxonomy): domain Eukaryota; kingdom Metazoa; phylum Mollusca; class Bivalvia; order Lucinida; family Lucinidae; genus Loripinus; species Loripinus fragilis. The sequence continues at coordinate 110,435,884 of OZ026514.1, read as the reverse complement.
GGCAATCGCTAAAATGCGTCAAAGTGACGACTTTAGGGCCGCGTAACATAGAATATCAAAACACTTCAAAATTCGCACTCCCTGGCGTAATGATCGCATGCGATCGTGCCAGTAGACAAAGAAAGAAAAAAAAGTGCCTATCTCGAGTAGATTTAGAATCTATCAGCTTTTTTTTTAGATTTTTTCTTTTTTGTATTTTGTATAGTGTCACAATGCAAATGATTTAAATCGATCAACTCTCCACGAAATAATGTTGGATTTTACAAAAATGATAAATCATCTAATGAAAAAATAATGAATAGGCCTATTTTCGACAGAACCCCCCCCCCCCCCTTCTTATACTTTCATTAGAATTTAGATGATGTCAATCATATCGTTTTACTCATTTTTTTAGATATGCATGCTTTCCCTGCTGTGTTTGAAATAAGGAAGTGTGATAGTGCTCAGTGTCTACACGACAAGATTTGCGATGCATACAGTCACGCTGACTAAATAATGCTGTCTAAAACCCTATTTTCTTGAACTATCAGTCAGTATCCTTGTCTCCCTTATGCCAGATCGGTTACCGGGTCTTGCCCGAAATATTATTAAAATATTGAGCACTCATATATGAGCCGCAACATGAGATTTCCAACAATGTGGTATGTGCGTCCAGCAAAGCCTTAGATCAGCCTGCGCATATGCGCAGTCTGATCAGAGACTTTGCTAGTCGTTTAAGTATTTTAGGAGTCTTAAGCTACTGACTGAACATCATTTGGAGTTTCTAAGCTTAAAATGAGACCGCACAGGCTCTTCTGAGTCTACACTTGTCAAAATGCCACATTGTTGGAAATCACATGTCGCGGCTCATATTTGTTTTTATGGGGATTTAAGCGTTTGGTAATTTATTTCAACCGTTTTGGTCAAGGTATTTTGCTAGAATAGATACTCTTTGGCGAGTGAAAACCGAAATGCTGGATAATTTGTTTTTCAGACAGTCAGGGTTTTCACGTTTTCATTCAGCATGCTTTGTTTCATAGGTCCAGCAGAGTTTTGGAAAAAATCTGTTAGCGTAGGTTTCGTCTAGATTTTGGCTGTGCAACTTTCCTTGACGACCTTACTTATCGGTGACAAGCCTCAGATCTTTGGCTTCATCGAAATGAAGTCAGGGCCTAGACGATGGCTAAACACTTCTCTGCTCAAGCTTCTTTACGCCAGATGAACGTTGGGGACCGAAAAATCTTGGGTTGAATTGGAACAGGTGGGACTTGAAATAACAATAACGGAATACATGTAACAACACTGACATGGATCTTTCACGCTCATACATGTATATCTAAATTCAAAACGCTTAAAACAAACTTAGTCGTTTGAAATGGCTATCTTATTTAGAACAATTAGAAAAAAAACCTGTCAACTTGAGGGAAAAAACTTGATCAGAGAAATGATCAGGACTGATAAATGGCCATTAACGTGAGAAAACCTGTCTTCAGGTTTCCGACCATGCATGACTCAATCAAATCAACCAGCTAAGTTACAGCAGTGACTTATATAAGAGTGACTGGACACTTCATTTTTCAGCCATATAGGTATGTCGTGGCATGTGTCACGTGACTTACACACGGTGCGCCTTTCATCATACACATTCAAAATGGCGATGCAGCTTGTGAAACCCCTGGATTTATAGGTACATTTAAGAGCGTACTTCGTCGTATATAGGTCACTGGTTACAGAGATTAGCTAGAATGCTTAATTTGTACGTCTATCAAGTTTATCAACTAAACTTTCCAGAGAGTGACCAACAAGGGCACTGATCAAACTGCGCTTATGCGCAGGCTGGCTTGCGTCTTTGTTTTTCGCATGCGTTTACGTCAGGTTCTCTCTCGACACGGCCCATAACTCTCTTCCACACTTTATGGTTGGTCTATTGATGAAGCTTGTTGATGATTGCATCAAAACCTTTGGCACTAATGAATAAAATCAGAGGTAAGCTGAAAGACTAAAGAGCCGAAACGAGAAAAACTGGATACGATGGAAAGCATATTCAGCCAAAGAAGTGGTATTATGTATTAAGCATCAGAGAGAAGTGTCTCTCGACAGACCGTGTCGGAGACTTAGGTCGACCTCGAAGTCTCTTGCATTCGAAGCGGAACATGAAAGGGCACATTTTCGAGAGGAATGTCCTAGTCCCCACCACTAAAGTCAAACATTCTTCTGTTTATAAAACATCCTTAATTATGACAGAATTGACAGGGAGTGCAGTGGCTCAGTGGTAGAGTGCTTGACTCAAGACGGAGGAGCCGCGGGTTCGAGCCTCACCGGCGTCACTGCCTTGTGGTCCTTGAGCAGGACACATTTATCCTAGCATAGTACTGGTTCAACCCAGGAATACCCATCCCTGTTTAACTGAAAGATTGGCGATAGGACGTAAAGAATAAAATCAAACAAAACAAAATGACAAAATTGATGAAACGAAGCATAAAAGTTAAACTAAAAAGTCTTCTTCTCCCAAAGATTCATCAGGAAAGAGAAAGTTGCTTCAATATATCATCAAAATTCAGCTGCAACCCGTTGATCCACGCATCGTGCCCTTAGTGTCACAGAAAACCCATTCACCTGTCAGAATTTTGATAATCCCTGCGTTTTTTTTACAATTTCAGTGTTTGCTGATGATATGGGCTTACTTTGCTATCTTGTCATACTCAAAGGTAGGGTTTAAACAGTCGTATGGCGATGTAGGCATGGAAAAATCATCGAAAGCAGGGCCAAATGACCCTTATACTTCCACCAGTAGAACGGGGCGCACTGTAGCGCTTTCATAAACGATTTTTTAAAAAAAAAAAATATCTAGAACAATTGAAGCAAAGACTCCTACAGCTCCTGCGAGAGTTTGTGGGGTGTGTTTTTGTCTGCCGTATTTATTCTAGCCTTTGCTTTAAAATGAAGGTAAATAAGTAATACCTTTTTTCGCTGTAAAACCCGTTGATGCGCTGACACCTTGCCCGTCGTTACACGTTTTTACAGTTAACCCCCTTTGATACTCCAGTTTTAATGTGCAAAGTTTCCATAGCTTGCTCGTGGTTTCCGATAGTTTCTTCAAGCTGCACAGTATTGATCCAACGAGACTTTGACGTATTTTCATATTGATAGAGAATGCGTTTGCGATGATTTGCGATGCCTCCAATGAACATGCCCGAAGAGAAACAAATTCGGATTTCCTCTAACATTTTCTTACCGTGTAAACAAGAAACGTCGGGCGTTACCCTCTGGAAGTACCCCTTTTAGCATCCCCCGAAAATATCAACCATTCTGTACCTTGACATTAAAATGCATAGAAATGACCTCTAAATCTAGTCCAATTTTGTTATAACCCCAAAAGGATAACCACAAAATGTTCATACCCCCAAAAAATATACATTTTATGAAAACCCCAAAAATATTGAAATTCAAAATTTTGAACCCCAAAAAATTGCCAGAGCCTACGTATGTATGAAATTATCAGAGTACCCCCCTCTTTACATCCAGACTAATATTCATCCTTGGAGTAATCCATGTCAGTTTCTGAAGATCTTCTAGAGATGATCTGCGCGCCACCACATCCCGTTTGCAAGTGATAGCAGCTTTTACTTCCCGCCTCTTCGACACGTGTAATTATTAATTACCCATGTTGCGAGAGAAGACCAGTGTTGTTTCCAATTACATGGTTATATAATTTCTCTGACCAAGGCAAGCTCACACAGGTTACATAGACGCATATTGCAATAAGAAACAGCATGGGTTTTAGATACATGTATTATGTTTTAGCTTCCTAAAACGAATCCTGCATGATTTCCCATTTTAATTCATTATAGAAATACTCAATAAAATTGACCAGCTTCAGCTAGATAAAAGTTTTCATAAAAACACAAAACAAACAATTAAGATCCTGTCACATGGGTACGTGCGATCACAGAATTATGGGTTTTGGGAAATATTTTCGGGAAGGTTGCCGAGGAGCAGTCTTTTGGGTTTCACACAAGCCTGTAGCATGTGCGTGTATGCGGTTTCACCAGAGCCTTTGCTCTTCGCATCACAAATTATGAAAATTTCGAAAGAAACGATTTGCCGCATACACATGATATGCGCAGGTGCAGTTTATTATTTTCTGAAAATAAATAGAATACCTGCAAAATGAAACATTTAAGTCTTTATCTGTTTGTGTCGTCGCAACAGTTTGGACCCAGATCAGGCCCAACAAACTTCGGACCTGAACTGTGAACTGGAGCCAAACTGTTTGACACTCTGATGGTACTCTGATATGATGTTTTACTAAAAGAAATAATGTTGTCCTAGCATGCATTGATTCGTTTTTCTTAAGGTGGCACAGGGTAACGTGTCATGATATTGTACATGCAGGGCCGTAGGAATAGGGGGGGGGGGGGGCACGGGGGGCCGTGCCCCCCCAATAATTTGCACAAATATGCCCCCCCCCCATTACAAAGGTCTGTCATTTTAAAAAAAATTATGTGTGCCCCCCCCCCCCCCCCCCCAATCTGTAATTGCTTTATGTGTGCCCCCCAATCTGTAATTGCTTCCTACGGGCCTGACATGTACTCATATTTTACGATTTTTTAAGTTAAATAACTTTTTAAAAAGCACGGTAAGGTCCTGTTATTTTTGTCAAAATAGATGAGTATTGAGCTATTTTTTAACATATCAAAAGATGGTAAATTTATGGACGTATGCTGGTGAGTCCGGTACTACCTTAAGCATTTTTCCGCTGCTTAGTTCTACACATAAGGCACTATTACGGTATATTTAAGCATGCTTAAAATTGCTTATAGATGTCTTTTTGCCAGGGCCTGTTCAATTCTATTTAGCGGACCTGTTCAATTTAGAACGAGTTATATCGAGGGTCCTTCGACATAACTCGTTATGAATTGAACAATAAATGGTTCAATTGGGCAGGTGCCTGAGATTTCGATGGTTATCCGGTAGGGAATAGCGAAGTATCGGATGATCCTACACAACTATAATAATTGTAAGACAAGAGTCCTGATTTTTTTTACCTCAGCCTTTATTCTGCTGCTTGACTGCTTTGTGCATAGGCTATGGCCCGACTTTCAAAAACTATGCAGACTTGTCACAATATTATGAATTTTCACATTACCATTATAACCGCGTGTTCAACCCTTTCCATGCTTAATATTCACGGAACCAACTTTTGACGATTTTTAAAGACTGACGCATTTGAGTGGCTAAAAGTTTGCGGGGTTTTTTTTTAATTGAGCGACCTTTATTAAAGACTGTGTTTTTTCTCGACGAGGAGTTGTTGTAACGAGACAGATACGAATAAATAATTGACAGGCGACTACTTAGTGCTAATTGTGTAACTTGTTTTTACCGTTTGCGTTTATATCGCCAAAAGTGCCAAATTAACCCTTTTAGCGCCAACCACGACTGCACCAGACGACAAATTTTGCCAGCAGACGATGCTCATGATATATGATGCCTAGTGTGTTATTTTTGAAAAAGCTGCAAATTTTGAAATCGTCGTCTGCTGCAAATTATAGGCGGCGCTTTATGCGTTAAGATTTCAGCAAAATACATATGCGGCATTTAATCAGGATCTACACTGTTTACTAATCAGAGGCAGAAGTATATTAAAATTTTGGCCTGAGACCCCTTAGAATACAGAATGGAAAACGCCATGCTTATTGCATCAATATGAATTATGGCAGAATCCATCAGAATTAAAGAAGTTGATAAAACAATGTCCAAAAAAGATAAGTTAACAATATTTGTACCTTTTAGAATTTCATAATAAACTGATACTGTTTCAAATATCATCAGGTGACTGTTGATTTGCCCGATTAACCTGGAAAGTCTAGCATTTCATATATCGTTTTTCCTCCAAAGTCACGTCATTTGAGCCACGACTTGACATTTCCAACTATGTGGTATGTGCGATTAGCATAGGCTCAGACCTGCCTGCGCATAGGCGCAGTCTGATCAGAGCTTTTGCTAGTGGCTTGTATATTCTATGAATCTTAGGCTACTGATGGAACGTCATTTGGAGTTTCTAAGCTACTACGGAGGCTGCACAGGCTCGTCTGAATCTACACTTGTCAAAATGCGGAATTGGCCGATTTCGATTGAATAGAAGCTTTCCCGTGACTTGGCTCAAATGGGTACATTTCAGCATCGGCACATGTGACAGTGAGCTTATTGGGCGCCCAAAGTTAAGGTATATATGCATGTCATATGAAGGTTTTTAAGATTGCCATTTGGAACTTGGAGACCGCAGTATTGTGATAGCTTTAGTAACGTCAATTGAAAACAAAGCAGAATCTTTTATTAAGGGTAAGCAATCATTTATTAATATTTACATTTCCACTGCGAATCTTTAATGAACCTTGATATTTGAGATGTCGTTTACATTTCCACTACGAGTCTTAAAAAGAACCTTTATATTTGAACTGGTGTTCATAACTTCATTAACGCATCTATTTATGGCACGCCGACACAGATGCTGTTTGGGCGGACCAACATCAACGCCATCTAAAAATAATAATCAAGATAAAATATACGCTCTGATATGCCTTGTTGCAGAAGAGTTTTTAACCCAGAATGGTATTAAACAATTAACTCTGGGTGTCTGTGGTAGAATTTAGAAAATTCTTTTCAAATTTTATGATATTTATAACCTTGTTTTAATAATTTACATTGTAGCAGTTAAAAATAAGTTTCTGTTGTTGAAGTCATCAACATTAGAACACATTCTTGCAAAACGAATAAGCTGAGAAATATATACACCAATGGAAGGGGAGCGAGCGAGGAACATTTCCATCAAAAATGGGAATTTTACTATTTCAAAATTAAAATAATCCCGTTTATCATAAATTTTAGAAGAAACTATGCCATTTGTTATGGACAAGTTCAAGTCCAAACACGGAGCTTCAGCATCAGGAGAATTCGCCTTATTAAACTGAAGTTCATTAGGATATATCTGACCTACCATTTGTTCAAAAAAAGGATTATAAATACATACTTGGATTTCATAATTATGGACTCCAGTGACATTTCGCAAGTACATTTTGAAAATACACTCCCTTTGAAAGGCATTTAGTCTGTTTTCTCTCAGGCATACATGTATATGCCACCAAAGTATCCTTATGGAAACGCAATGGCTCAGTTAGTAGAGTGTTAGACTTGGGATTGAAGGTCAACAGTTCGAGGCTCACCGTGTACGTAACAGGCTAATGTCCTGAGTATGTTTTACATAATATCTCTACCATGTGGTCAGGCTTAACGCATATGATGCATCTACATGTTTGCTCTTTCACTTTGATTTATGCTGGCCCTCGTCGGTGGGGACTTGACACAAGCAAACAGTTTGGACCCAGGTAACACACGAGAGACATCCGACTGATCTGGACCCATATCGTTTGATAGCGGACAAAACTGGTACGACCCGGCGTGGGATCATTCTTCAATGTTGTTCACGAGGTTTGTTTGGTGACCATGCAGCGTCTGGTCGGAGTCTATACTGTTCACAGATGCCCCTAAACAAATGAAATCATTTCAAGAATGTCGACATACATAGAGAGCCGGCCAGACCGGGAGCTCACATCTTTTCAATGTGCGTTCAAAAGACAGTTTTTGGAGAGATGAAAGGGTGCAGAACCTGGTCCAATGTCGGTTTAAGGCCTCGTTTTGTGCTCTTACGTGACATACGGAAATATGGAGATGGCGATGTTGCGATTGAACTGTAAACATTCACCCCCTAGGATGTACTAGCATGCTTTTACGTCAGAATATGGATGGACAAGCCTAAAATAGTTTCATTCTCGAATGTTTGAATATTATGCATTGTGACGATGAGCTAACAATGCTTAAGTCGAAATAAAATTTATGTTCTGTTCCATTTTGTTTTTGGTCAAGGCATTAATTGTAACTGCTTAGTTCTTGTTCAACCCAGCCAAGCAACAATACAAACAAGCAAAATCCAAATCATTTTTAAAGACAATGCATAAATTATATCCACATGAAGTTTCATCAAACCAAGAATACTAAGTATTAACACTCTTTCGCTGCAAAAAGTAGACGGAACAGTTGCATGCGCGCGTGCGTGCGTGTGCTGATTATGGTACAAATATGAACCATACCACGAAAGCCGACCTGTTTGCGCAACTAGTAATAGCGGGGCTGCAGATGCTGTTTTAAGTTGATCATACAGGTATTTTCCAAAAGATCTGGAAAGACTGGGTATATTTGCGGCTCTTCAGAGCCTTTGATGTTCATCTATGCGGTACGAACAAAATTAAGATTAAAAATAAAGGTATTATATTCTATGACGTTTTGTCTTCTTGGGATTCTTCACAAAATGTCAAACAACTTTGATGTAAATCAGAACCTGACGTTTTCACGCTATAAAACCTCTGTACTCGAACAGCACAGTCGTCGCGTGGTGGTCACAGTCGACGAGTGGAAAACATGGCGTGTTTATGTGCACCTTGCTGTTGAAAAGGTAATAAATTTCTGAATATTTTACTTCCGAGAGTATTTTTGCTGATTATTGTCACTAATATATCCAGCTTTGTATCTGCGTAACAATACGCATGTGGATTAAGCGATAGTCAATGCAGCGCCTTATTTATACGAAGCCAAATACCAGGGCTTTAATGTGCAAAAGTTTAAAACATGTGGGTAGAGCATTTTGAAAGTTATTCAAGTATAAAAGACTGTACGCACAGCACTCTATATCGGGTGTTCTGGACCAATTATCAGGCGCTCCTGTACGCAGTCATCTGGATTAGATAAAAGAGAACCGTACGCATATGTCGCTGGTTGTCCATGATATCCCCATATTGTTAAATGGCAATGCATCAGCGGAATATCTCCCCAAATTAGCCAGAGGATAGAAAACAAGAATATTTAAACAATGAACTTTAAAACGCATTACATTTTTTCCCTTTTCAGTATAAATGGGTTAGCACATGAGATTTTGGCGTGAAGTTATATTTAATGCATGCATGTATAGCTCTCTAGTGAGAGGGATAAAAATTGCATCTTCATACCTGCTATGAGTATGCGAGCAGCGAAAGCTCGGATAACCAGGCTCGCATGAGCCTTGCCGGGCTGTTCGTCAAAACTCTCCTGTGCTGTCTTAGTGCCAGAAGAATTTTTAATTAGACTGCAAATACCCAGTAAGCACTTAAAACAGGCCACTATCGGCACGCAGGCAAAATGCCATCCGAACGGCGTTTCGCCGGCGGCTCGATAGTGGCCCGATATTGGATACTGGCCGGGCATATCATCTGCCGAGGTCGACCGTTAGATAGTTTTACTGTCAGTAGAGCGGCAAACAGTATTGACCCAGATCAGACTGAGTCTACTTTGTTTGCAAAAATATTTCTAAAATGTTCCAACAGAAGACAAAACAGACAATTTTTTGTGATTAGCGTTTTTTCGGCCTTAATTTTTTTTTACTTCCAAAATGTAATGCTTTTCTCTGAAAAGTGCACAGACCCTGATGAAAAGTCGTATTATGCTTGCGGCAATTCGTCGCGGCCTTCACTGTTTGCCAAAGTGCCTCTTTTAGGAGAAAGTACGAAGGGTAAACAGAAGAAGAAATTACTTATTGTTGTTTTCCATGTAGACTGCAAAAGTGGTCGTAAGTTACGTCATATACCAAACACGCGTCAAAGCAACGTTTTTGTTTCAGCGGTAAATCTTACTGACCTTTCTCCTTCGGGTCCTGCCAGACGTTTTGCTGAGCCTGATCTTGGTCTTCACTGTTTGTATGACCAATCTCAGACATTTGCATTTTTAAAATGCTTCCAGAAACAAACTATTAACGTTTTGCATGCTGTTGCTTTTTTCCGCATACTATTTTGTCATCATAACCAGATTTAACTGAGGGAAAGTATACAGCTATATCGAGCCAACATCCCATCACGGGCCACTATCGGCCCGCCAGCAATAATATGGATCCTGGACCACCTAATAAGCATACAACGAATGCTCTCTTCAGTCTAAGTTGGTGCACACGCTGATCTGATTATTCGCTTGACACACTCTAACAAGTGCCCAACGTTTATAGTTAAGGACAGAAACAATACAAATAATGTATACCCTGTTAACTTCATATATTTATACATGCGTGTACCGGTATATCTAATACATTTTGATCGGACAGACCCCCATGCCGTTCCAAGATTTTGGATCATCAGAACACCGTTTTAACACCTACGCGTTATAATTGATTTATTACTACCTTTCAATGATGCTGTCAATAGAACCACAAGTTACACAGAGCTGTGTTGCAACTATCAAGCGTTTGCATATCAGAGTTATTTCACCAACAACTCTCTGCTAGTTATGTCCATCTATCCGTTTTTACTAGCACCGGCTTCTCTCCATTCTGACAGCATTATCTGCTAGATCTTAGATTTTCAAAATGTTTTGTCCAACCAGCTATTCCAGAGAAAACACATTAATCTCACTTTTAATGATCATAGGTAGTTAGAAGCTACATGGGGAGATATTCTGTTTTATCTTCTTCTTCTTCTTCCTCTTCTTCTTCTTCTTATTATTATTATTATTATTATTATCATTATTATTATTATTATTATTATTATTATTATTTTATTATAATTATTATTATTATTATTATTATTATTATTATTATTATTATTATTATTATTATTATTATTATTATTATTTCATTTTTCTTATTCTTTCACCCAAATTTTGTCTGTATAAGTTCATATTTACCACTGGACAGATTGTCCTCAAATTTTGGATTTGATTGATTTGTTTCTTTACATCCCAGTCAACAATTTTTCAGTTTTGCCAGGACTGGTCTTTCTGGGTTGAACATGTACCAAGCAAAGATTAATGCATCTTGCCCGAGGACACAACGTAGTGACGCCGATGAGGCTCAAACAGACAACAGCTCTGCTCTGCATGCACTCTACCGCTTAGCCAATGCACTCCTCTCTCTCATATTTCACGGGTGGTAAACCTAGGAACTACCACGAAATTGTGTTAACGTAATTTTGTTCCCAAGCCACATCCGGGACACGTCGTGGTAGTTTCAAGGCCGAAAATTGGATAAAGAAAGGTTGGTGTTACTTTTATTTTTTGTTTTATTTTACAACTAAGAACGAACAATGGTGAAATCCGACAATGTGGTTCCGTGTAAATATGTCTCAGCGTCCCCTTTAGCCCAAAATTTTGTTTGAAAAGTTATTTTCTTTCTTTAGATTTGTGTTTCCCCACTGAGCATCGGACCAACTTTCCCAAAGTTCGAAGAATTTTAGCCCACATCTGTCAAATTAAATGGAATTTGATATCATTTGACGATGGTTTACCACCCGAGTATTTGTGATTGTGAAGTTGTGCAAGGGGATTCTAATTCTATGACTGGCCCGGGCACTTGCCTGAAACGGTCCAATTTTGTCTGAACTACTTCTACTGTTTAATACGATAGATATTGGCATATAATTTGAAATTTAAAATATCACACACAATGATTATAACCCGGAGTCATGCCAGGGGCCTAAACCACTTCTTAAAAGTCCTTATATCCCAGAAATCATTCGAATACCACATATTTATGTTTCCTATGAGAATATGCATTCAATAACACTAGTGGGGTATACCCCTGAACCGTATCTGGGCGTGCCCTACACATTCACTTCATAATAAAAGGCTTATTTGTTCAGGTCCCTATCCATAAATCATATTATCATATGACGTCGCGTCTGGGAGTGAAATAACGCCATGCAATAAAATCGATAAACCACTAGTGGTTTATAGATTTACGGGAAACGTTATGATGTCCATAACAACGTTGCGTACATAATGACAAAATTATAACGTTTTTACACCAGAAATGAGATTTCAAAGTATTTGTCATATGATAAATAGAATCTAACATTCGTGCTCCTGTATTATTGAATTTATTAAACTCGTTGCGAAAAAGTAATAAAATGCTCGGCAAGCCTCGCATTTTATCACTTTTCCCCAACTCGTTTAATAAAATCAATAAAACATGAGCACTCATGTAAGATCCTCTATTATAACCATGCTTCTTATGATATTGTTATGATGCATTCCATAACCTTGATCAGGGTGGCCTCAGGGAGTGCCTTAAGAAACTGCCCCATGGGCATGCCTAAAACCACACAAATGCTGTTCAGACTAATTCTCACTCAGATCTCTGCTGGCCTTATAAACCAGGGGTCACAGGTTCGATAATCAGCTTCACCAGTCTGTCGGATGAGACTTTAAGCTGTGATCCGTCTCCATATGACCTAGGCTGTTGGTGGGACGTTAAACACAAACACAACAACTCACTCAGATCTCTCAATGGATTGATCTGATTTTTATGTAATAAAGAGTGATATATATTTTACAATAAAATTTACAATTTGAAATCCCTGACTCAAGGGCTTATCTGGAGACATGCCCTGTTAGTCCTAATATCACATAAACAATTCAGATCCCCACCCCATCAGATCAGGGTATTGGGAGCCCAGGGGGGGGGGGGGTACTCTAATGTTCCTCCATACGTAGGCTCGGGCCCAGCATCTACCGTACACCCCCAAAAAATATCAGGAATTTCAAGCACCTCAAAAAATGTTTGAAATTTTAGCAACCCCCAAAAATATCCCCAAATATTATTATCATTATTATTATTATTATTATTATTATTATTATTATTATTTGATTTATTAGTGTCATTGATATTCGCTGCATTCTGAAGTTACTAGCTAAATGTTCAATGTTTACTATTTTGGACCCGGATATATATTTTTTTGTTAAACAGTGGAAATCATGGCCAGCTGGCTTCTAAGCAAGCTGATCTGGATTTTCATTGGTTCCATCCTGCTTCTAAAAATATATTTTATTTAGTACTGGAATCTAGGAAATTAATTATAAAGAACTATTCGAAGGATTGTAGAACATACAAATATCAAGCATGTTCTTATTATAACAGTTGAACAGGCTGGTTTACAACCACCTTGTTGGCTCAAAAGTCATTCTATCCAGAAGAGCAATTAAATGAGCTAATTTAAGTCCCAGTGGAGTTCAGCAGACAGGTCAGGGAGATATTTCTCTCAGATACTGCCATTTGTTGATCACAATAAAGTTAAAACTGCTTTTTGCCAGCGGACCCCAAAATTGGGGAAGAATAGGTGGGAAAGATGTAGATCTGATATGGAGTTTTATGCTTTAATATTCAGGAATTGACATAGAAACTTTGCTGGAGATAGTTATGCTTTGATATTTAAAGTACCAGTCGTCAATTATGGTCGTGTAACCGGAACACAATCGCTGGAAGTGTAATAATGCCAGTGACTGACAGCTGCCTAGACTAGGGCAAGTCTCATACATGTATACTTCACTTTTATCGTATTTTTCACCCGTATTCTGCAGTACCCAGACTCAGGCTTATGATATTCGGTCTCAAACGAATCGAACCTAACCACCATATCGGTCCCAGAGTAGCGAATAAAAAAATGGTTTAAATCTTTTCCTGCTTCGTCTGCTCTCTCTTCTGGTGGTCTTTATGGCAAACAATATGGCCACATGTTTAGCTGCTTGGGGATAGGCTGATCAGGGCTCATAACTGCTTGCTTCCATGATAATATTCAGCAGGTGTATTAAGCAGATGACCGAATGTGTAAACAAATTTTAGCAGGATAAGGGTTAAAAAGCTGATAGTAAGAAAACCAATCAAATGCAAATTGCTTGTGCCCAGCAAGAAGTCCACCATCATGAGCAACAAAAATGTCTCATCAAAGTGTTGACTGTTTGTGATAATGGAGTTTTGAATTCTAGCAGAAAGCGAAATCCGATCTGACTGGGCAGAAACAATCCAATCTGATTGGGCATCAACAGACGGCTCTGTGTATAAAGTAAATGTTACCTGTGTTCTAAATGATAATTTACCTTAATTTGATCGACTGTTTGTTTTTAATTCATTTTTATGCTGTCACATCGACCTTTCTTATTTCAATGATATGCCGTAAATCGCTTTTAAAAAGTACTCTTGCCTTAGTAGAACTCATTTGGTTATCTAAAAACAGTTTTAGAAACAAAATCCTGTGTGTTCATGCGTCTATAATTATAATGTTTTTGATATATATGAATAAAGCTACAAATAAAAGAATCTACCGAACTCGCAATGCAAGCGCTACATAGCATTAGTTACTGTACATGTACATTGCCAAGGTGACATTTTGCGGGAGATACATGTAAACACCAAAATAGATTGAGACGTCCATAGTCTGCTCTGCGTCATCTGCTGTTAGCTGCACACAGTTGATCTGCAAACTGTGCATAAAAGTAAGGACTATATGCCTGCTCGAGTCTGTCTGTCATACTGTATTTTCAGCGACAGATACAATGTTCAAGTTGTTTTTCGCATCTCACTTGAAAATGATTGCATTCTTTAATGTTAAAATTATGCCAATGCATTTACAACACATCATGAGACGTGACAAGCTTTTCGGCATATGCGATCAATGAACACCCACATTAGCTTATGTATCCATCCACACCTGCCATCGCGCAGTAATAATCAGGACATGATAAAGAGTACTTGGTGCAGGAACGTTGGTAATGTATAGATCTATATAATTTATTAGACTGTAAAACATTCTATATAATAAAGAATTTATATTTATTTATATTATTTTTTTTGCATCTAAATATGGGAACGATAATATCACAAAAGCATGCGCTGCTTTCTGCAAGTTAGTTTGTGACTCCGTTATTGAATGGCAGACGAGTGCTTTAATTTTTCATATAAGAACTGGATAGTCTTAATAATTGTGAAAAAACAGTTTAGAAGTCGAAATAGTGAAGCAGCAAATTAAAATACTACTGGCTGAAAGACGATTACACGAGTTGATCCAGACTGAGAGGTCTAATGTATACCGATTAACTACAATATTGTTAGCCCAGTCCATGAGCTTTTATTGACAGCCCTGTCCAAGAGGTCTGCGACCAAGCAAGACCCAAACCATGCAGCCCAGTCTCAGGAACCAGGCTCAGAGGCTGTAAACCCTCTATCGCACTCAACCCAGCCGAACACGAAATTACAAACGCTACAAGGGGAAAACAAAGGCACAGACCAGAATGCATGGAAGCGCAGCCTGATTTGAGCCTTAGCTTTTCACGTCCAACAGGTTGCAAAATATTCAAAGTAAGTTTACGCATGCGCATATCCCAGGAGATTTGCAGTTTTGGCGGGAGTGGTGGTCCGCAGTTTATATTTTTATACCACCCTTACCAACTTTAGCACGAAATATCTCGTGATGTGCAAGGTCTACACTAATGCAGGTGGTATAAAATAGTTATACCATGTTTGTCCACCTGTACGGAAGATAATCCACTCGTTAAAGCCCTTGGATTATCTCCACGTACAGGCGGGCGACCAATGGTATAACTATTACCTAAAAAATACATGTATGTTTAGAAGAGCAGCTATCCGTATTGAGATTCGTCGCGAGAATATCTTCAGATTATGCTGAACCCAACATGACCAGCTTCAGTGACTACCTGGAATGTTGAATTAATAAGTGTGGCAAAGGTCTAAGTTCACGAAGGGGTAAAATCGGCCCTGTAAAATCCTATTTTAGAAATGTATGAATATAATATAAATGACATTATTCCTGAAGAAGACGATCTTCCCTCTCTTCAAATACATACCAAACAATTTCTTGGATGCTTCCCTTATACCGCAAAAATCCATATTATGATCCCCAGTTTCCCCAAAATGGCTGAAATTGTGGGGATTTAGTGTAAATATATCCATAACAAAACATGAGGCCATTATTTGGACACCACAATTTTTGGCTTAGCTGTGCAAATTAACATTGAGAACCCATGACCAAAAATTCAAGGTGTCGAAATTATGGCTTCATAATGTAATATTATGTAACCTAAACGATCACGTTTGGATATTTTGTCTGTGTTTGGTCTTTTCAGGCCATTTATACATGTTCTAAGGCTTAAAATATACAGATATGACTACATTATCTCATGAAAGCAGGGCTGGACTATTTTAGAAGCCGAAAATACGCCTACTTTCTCACATATTTCAGTGCAAACAATGCCGATTCCGAAATAATGTTACGTCCGAAATTTACATTCAGTGTGAGACGCTCGTCGTGCTACCGTTATTTTTTGTCTGCTTTCGCAGGTATATACTACCTTTTTTTGGTTAACGGAATGTGACTTCACTCATAAATCACTATTAGAAAAATACACGGGGTCATATTTTTACAATTAACGTGTGTCAGCTTGTTTATTTTTGTATATTTCTAAAAGCCTATTATTGTTTTGTTCGTATTTAAAAATATATAGTTTTAAATGCGCTGTAATTATATATAAGCATCTACGTGGTCGTGCGGTTAAGTCCAGGAATTGTTTTATGTTTTGCAACAGGTCCTGGGTTCAATCCTCAGCGACGTCAACTATTTTCTTTCCTTTTTTTCTCTCCTTTCTCTTAAAATGCTAGTTTATAAATTATTATTGCAAGCTTTGAGGTTTATCTGATAGCTGAAAACAAATAACCACATGTACTGGTCGTTTTATTTCAGAAATCTTCCACTGTCCAGTATATACTTACGCCAAGCATATTTGACATGCCTTCATTGTATTCCATAAACTCACTAAAAATGTAACTTTGGTTCCAAAGGGGGTCCAACATTTTCCAGGGGTGGGGGTCGAACTCAATTGATACTTCCCTTTGGAATATAGGCCAGCCATCTTGATGGTCAAAAATCAATAAGACAAATAGGCAAAAAAAAGATAAATCTATTTTTCTGAAAACCTCTGCATTTTTGTGCCGTGACAGTTGCAATGATTTATGCAAAAATGGAAATAAAAAATAAACATGTTTGGTTCAACATAAAAAATAGTCTTGCTAAAGTAAAACTAGAGGACCTGAAGGTCCTGAGGCGCTCACCTGATCTTCTTAATGATGTTAAAATAGGTCAAGGTTAACTACAGCTTATAATGGAACAAATTTTGTTTTTACCATATACATTTTGGTCAAGTGACCTAAACAATCTAATGAATAATCCATCAAACAGCCCAGTGATTTCTGAGAAAAAGATGTTTAGATAGGTTTGTGGCAGTCCAAATGAGTGGTCTTGGATAAAAGGTCACAGGTCAGCTTGACATTTGGTACTTAATTAACCATTGTCTCAATAGGTTTAACTTTAATGAATTCGGCTCAGTTATAGAAAATGAACATTTTAAGATTTTCTCCATATAAATGCATAAGGAATCAAATTTGACCTTGCCATCAAGTAAGTCAAGGTCAACCTAGATTTATAATTTGTGCTAACATCTTAGGGCCCACATCCCCAATCCTACATACCAAGTCCCAAAGCCAATGGCCTTTTAGTTCCAGAGAAGAAGAGATTTAAAGAGTTTTTACCATATATGGGCATGGTGGCCATGTTAGTCATGTGACCATAACAATTTGTATAAGTTTTGGCTGACCAATCATAAGGAGTTGTCATATGAAATTTGGTTACAATTGGCCAAGAATTGTCTGAGAAAAGTATGTTTTAATATGTTGATGGGACTCCAATATAAGCCACCTTTGCTGAAAGGTCAAAGATCAACCTTGACCTTTGAAACTTATTTATAGCCACTAGATTGAACATATTAAGTGAGAATAATGACTTTGGCTTCCACGGTATTCAAAAATTCAACTTTTCAATTCAATTTTCCATTCAAATGCATTAGGAAGCAAACTTGACCTTGACGTTAAGTAGGTCAAGGTCAACCTAGGATCATCATTTGAACAAACTTGGTAGGCCCCACATCCCAATACTACATACCAAGTCTCAAGGTCACTGGCCTTCTGGTTCTGGAGAAGAAGATTTTTAAAAGGTTTTTACCATATATGGCCGTGGCGGCCATCTTTGTCATGTGACCAAGATATTTTGTATAAAGTTTGGCTGACTTATCATAAGGAGTCTTCATATGAAATTTGAGCTCAATTAGGCCAATGGTTTGTGAGGAAACTATGTTTTAATATATTGATGGGACCACAATATGAGCAACCTTGGCTGAAAGGGCAAAGGTCAACCTTGACCTTTGAAACTTATTTATAGCCATTGTCTCAATAGTTTCAACATATCAAGTAAGAATAATCACTTTGGCTTTAACAGTATTCAAAAAATCAACTTTTCAAAAAAATTCCCATTAAAATCTATTAGGAAGCAAATTTGACCTTGACGTTAAGTAGGTCAAGGTCAACCTAGGATCATTGTTTAAACAAACTTAGTAGGCCCTACATCCCTGATGCTACATACCAAGTCCCAAGGTCATCGGCCTTCTGGTTCTGGAGAAGAAGATTTTTAAAGGGTTTTACCATATATGGGCATGGCGGCCATCTTGGTCATGTGACCAGGATCATTTGAACAATCTTTCGTTCCCCCATCCTAAGGAGTCTCCATATGAAAGTTGAGTTCAATTGGCCCAGTGGTTTCAGAGGAGAAGATGTTTGAAAATGTTGACGGACGGACGACGGACGGACGGACGGACGACGGACGCCGGAGTCACTGGTATACTAATAGCTCACCTCGGAGCCTTTGGCTCAGGTGAGCTAAAAAAAATAGATTTTCTATTTTTCCACGATGTGGTCTATTGATTTTTGACCTACAGCTGACCATTTTTTCAAAGGGAAGTAACTATTGGTTGAGTGGAAACTATCAATTGCTTATTCCCTATAGAACTTGTGATTTTCAAGGTGAGTCCGGGCCCACTGTTACCCCCACCTCCTCTCCGGGTCCGTGCATGACTGATCCTTCACAAAATGATCGTGTTTCATGTCTTAATCATGAGTTAAGTTTAGTCTGTATTGCACTGATTTTCCTATTGCAAAAATAACTTATTCGGCCGCCAAAATGCATGCGTTTCTTTAGAAATGTGACACAGTTGGAGACCTTTTTGAAAGAAAAATCGCATTGGGCATTCGCGATGAGGTGATAGCTCTACTATATTTATGTCCCTCATTGTCCCCGTGTACCCCATGTGTAAGCTGCATGTATTGTTAAGAACTTGGGATTTTTTGGTCAATAATCGGTAATGACGCATGTTTCACATACGGTCGGCAAGACAGGGAGTGCAGTGGCTCAATGGTAGAGTGCTTGACTCGAGACCGAGGGGCCGCGGGTTCGAGCCTCACCGGTGTCACTGCGTTATGGTTCTTGAGCAAGACATATTTATCCTAGCTTAGTACTGGTTCAACCCAGGAAGACCCGTCCCTGTTTAACTGAAAGATTGTTGATGGGACGTAAAGAATCAAATCAAACAAACAAACAAACAAACGTTCGGCAAGACGTACAGTTGATTCAAAGATAGATGAGAATCGTTGTATACAAAAATATGAACTAATCCAGGTAATGTGTATTTTATACAGGTATATTACATTAACTGCCTCAAACTGCAGTATTTCATTGACCGTTATTAACCCGTTTTCATGGAAAAAATACAATGTGGTATAGTCTGATTATTTTGCATCTTTGAAACATCAGTACGAGCAATCTGTGGGGTGAACGGAATTTTTTTAAACTTTGTCACACTTGTATTTGCATTGGGAGAATAAAGGAAGGTGATATAATTTAGGATTTATCATGATTTCAGGAGTCAGGCACATCGTTTTGAAAAAAAGATCGATGTATAACTTAGAAGTTTGAATTATACTAACAATTAAACTCCACCTGAAATGTTTTAGACCTGTTTTTGCGATGATTTTTACTACATTTTTTTTTTTGGAAATTCTTATCCCGATGAAAAGTATTCAGAAACATCCCTGCCAACTTCTCAAAACAGTTCCAACATCCAAGATGATGATGTTATATCTGTGCATAGATGCACCCTGAGTATTTTAAGCAAAGCACAAATATAACAAGTCAAAGATGTCAATCAAAATGTTACATTGTGCCGCCACAATTCACTTGTTAAAGCGAT
Source organism: Loripinus fragilis (assembly GCA_964019695.1). Taxonomy (NCBI): domain Eukaryota; kingdom Metazoa; phylum Mollusca; class Bivalvia; order Lucinida; family Lucinidae; genus Loripinus; species Loripinus fragilis. The sequence goes on along the minus strand of OZ026514.1, from coordinate 110,415,913 downwards.
GTATAATATGGCTTGTTCAAATATATTGGAAATCGCGCCTGATTCGCACGTGCGTTAAGCTAGTGGGTATTCGCACGTGCGTTAAGCTAGTGGGATCATCTCGGAACCGTAAATTTTAGAACAACTGCAAAGGAAAATGGCACGTTGTGCAAAAACCCAAACTTTGTTCGTACAAATGAGCCTGTCTGACGTTGATTCTGTGCGTGCACGGAAAATTCTGGGCATGCAAATGGCAGTTTTATCACTTTCATGTTAAACACAACCTTTGAATAACAGGATTTTCATCGTTCACGATTTTTTTTTGATAATACCTCTTTCTGACACGCCCATACGAATTTTACCCGTCAATAAAACAAACTTTGAAATGTTAAACGAATTCAATTAATTGCAAATTTTTTATCTAAATACAGTCGAATCTCGTTAATTCGAAGTCCTAGGGGCTAGAGGTTTTATTTCGAATTATCGAAAATTCGAATTATAGGTAGGTAGAAATAAAAGATATATAGCCCCCAGAAATTATAATGATTATTTTTTTCTTATCAAATATATGTTTTGTGTGCATGAAACGTCCCAGGGAGACGTTTCTTTTACGCACCCAGAACATATATTATAATAGAAAGTTATCAAAATAGATCATGAATAGGTCCTATACTCTGAATTCAGTCTGTCCCAAATTTATTTCGAATTAGCCAGTATTTCGAAAAATCGGAGCTCGATTTTTTGAGGTTTTACTGTACACAAAATCTATTCGTGTAACAAACACCAGACCTTTAGGAGAAGTTAGCGGAAAGTTTTCTCTGCAGCTTTATCGTTAACACATTTTGCTAAATTGAAGATAAAAACGTTATTGCGAAAGAATAGCAGCTGGATTTTTTTCATGTCGTATAATAACTTATTTTCAGGATTGAGTAATTGAGATTTACTGTCGTGGTAGAGTGCTTGACACGAGACCGAGTGTCCGTGGGTTCAAGCCTCACCGGCGCTACAGTGTGACACATTAATCCTAGCTTAGTAATGGTTTTACCCAGTAAGACCCGTCCCTACATAATTGAAAGATTGTTGATATGACAAGCTCCTGTCTGAAAATCACGAGACTACCGAAAAATGACCACTCTGCATTCAATTGCATAAAATGCGTTACGATTGTGTTATCCATCGCATCAGTAATATTGTGTGCATACAGTTTTAATACACTCTTTCTCGGACCCGCGAAGCGTGGTCGGCAGAGTTCTGTTTATAGTCTGACTTCTATGGACTAGTCTTGAGAGTGACCGGGGGAGGGGGGGGGGTCATGAGTCATGAGTTTGAACCCATGTACAATTTTGTTGAAATTATTTTCTCTCTTCTACTGATTCTGATGAGAGTATTTAGTACTAAGTACTTGATACTGATACACCGTTTGTAAAGCAGCGGTATAGGATACATTGACCGCTACCGTGATATGACTAAAATTGATGAAAATTACATGGACATAAAGCCTCAAACAAACATGCTCATTTCAGAGGGTTGGCGGGCGTATCGCCATGATAGACTGTTTATCGAGGTTTATAATACATTTTGGCACAAATTTGGGTGCAATACACACTTGTTTAACATAAATTTGTTAACCAAACTTAGCGACGTCTTTGGCGTTACATTGCAATGTAAATGACGTTACTTTTTGCGCAAAATTAGCAGAGGGTCCTTGTCTTTAGAAAACCATAGTTTTCACAATTTAAGCACTAGGCAGATAAAATTTCGATTTTTCTCAATGAAATAAACCATATAAACATATTTTAAGTCAGTATGCATTTCTATGGCAGGGCCGATTTCACCCCTTCGTGAACCTAGCCCTTTAACTTGCGAGCTAGCACAACAGCACCGTGCTGACATTGTTTGTGATATTCAGAGAATATGGTGTGTTTTCATATTGCTCAATGAGGCTTTTCTTTGAAACACATAGAATACACATGTCCATGCACTGAAAAAAATGTTGGAGATTTTCGTTAGTAACGCGTATACACAAATGACTCTTTTAATGCTCATTCTGACGAATTCAGCGTGGCAAGAGGTTTGAACTTCTGTCTTTAGTCTTTTGTCTTCATCCATAAGTAGCGGATGCTCTGGTGAGACTGCGCCTTTAGTGCTCGTAAATGATCTCATGTGCTGGCTCATTAGGCTCCAGTAACCGGTCCATTCTCGGTTGTTTGAGGCACGCGCGGATCCAGAGGGTGGGGCGGAGGGGGGGGGGGGGGGGCAAAGGGGCGTTTGCCAAACATACATTTATTTCAAACAAGCCATTTTTTGAATATGTTGTGGGTACTTTCTCGCATCCAGAAAGGGGGTGGTGAGAGGGGGTCCAACTCTAGGAACTTTTTAGTTGCACCCAAATACCATTCAATTGGGCCATCATCGGCCCGTCAGTGAAACGCCTTTAAAAGGCGTTATGCTGGCGGGCCGATGATGGTCCAACATTGAATGCTTGTGATTTTTCAGGGGTTTCAGACCAGAATTGGTAATGAATCCTATAGCCAGGAGGCGGAGTCAGGACCCCTGTCCCTCTCTCTAGATTCGCACAAGTCATCAATTTGAACTATAACCATAAAATGTGTTTTAATGGGGAAATAAACAATGTTCTTTAGAATACGTTTGGCGGACTTTTAGTTTGCTCGACACGCTTCCGTGTCTAGGCCATATCTCATACAAGGGTAGACGGAATACATTATAATTTTGCATGATTATAACTTGTGTGGCCATCAACTCCGTAGGTCAAGGACACAACAGTTTATTTGAATCAAACTCTTACCCTGGGTTTCGTGGTAGGCCAAATTCATTATATTTTCAAATGACTACTGCTGAAGGCGAGTCGCGACCAAGCCAAACGTCAGGAAAAATCCCATCTTCGGGTTTTGCAAACAACAAAAGCACGGACCAGCCTGCGCACTTTCCCATTCTGATCCACGCCTTTGTTATTCGCTTACTAGAAAGCTTGTCATAACCTAAATTCAAATTTTCTAGCTATCCCATGTAGCTGAGCAGGCTGGATTTTGCATTAATTTGACTCTAACACTGAGCATAGGTTTGCTCGCTAGGACTTATAAATGGACCAGAACACGATAACTTCGCGGTATGCGAGAAAATCATGCTTAACTACAGAGACTAAGTATATGTACAAGATTGTAATTTTGTTGACAATGGATCAGATATTTGCTTATAAATTAAAAGTATCCAAAAATGTAATCAGTTTCGTATCCACTTTCCGGAAAGTAACACGAGCTGTCATTGATTTAGTTGACTAGTTTTACACCTATGGCACTGATAAGTTGAATTTGGCCGGATGTCTGCGTTTGCGTTTGATTTTGAGACAAGGGGACAAAACGAAATCAATAACAGACTACCGATGCCTCTGAAGTGGCATCTTTTTATCCTCTTATTTTTTTTTAATTTTTTAGCATAATTTTAGATTGGATTTACCCACTACTATAAACTGGACCAGTCCATTTCCGTAATTAAAGGTTGTGTGGTGGTATTTTTAATATAGCATTAGCAAGTCCACTGTGGAGACCCAAGTAAGACGATGCGTTATGCGGCATCTGATGTGGATCTATACTGCATATGCATCACAAAAAAGACGCTATGCTTAATACATGGGTTACATCAGTTACTAAATTTGTGCAAGGTTAAAACATCATTTATTTCGATTTTTGATTATAAGATATATAATAATGGCCTATGTACAATGTGGTCCTCGTCTCCACCTGTTATAATCTTAATTATTACTGCAGACACTGCAGCAGTCCATTAATCAAGCCCCAGATGTGCATGATAATTGCAATTATTGCTGATAAGTGAATACGTGTTCTTACACGTGTATACACAATAGGAGGTTTTATCGAAACGTGCTTCCGGTTCTATAAATAGACTTGGGATATACTGGCCGTCAACTGTGTATTGTCTAGATAGGGAAAGCAGTAGAACTTTCAACATTTTCCACCGATTTTAAGTTCCCTTGTTACAATTTGCTATTTAATTTATAAAAATGTGAATTGTAAATGCATCTTGAATGCATCTAGAAATACTTTGTCAAATAATATTAACATTTATTGAGATAATTTGTCTGTCGTTGCGTTTGAAATGAATAAATCGGGAGCCGTCAAACTTTTCAATTCAATTTAACACAACAAAAATTAACCATTTTAAGGCAACTATTTTGATAATTAACGAACTTTTGTCAATGACACACTTCATTTATTTTCTTTAAAAAGTGTTTGCTAACAATAAACAAGGCGGTTGTTTATTTTTTTAATTTAGTTTATGTAACTAGACTCTGAAACCGAATGTAGATATTTTCAACTATTATTGTAAAGAACTTACAAATGGAACACATTTTGAAATATATGAACATTGCATTATTTAATTGCATGTACGAAATTTCACCATGTCGCATCGTGTAGGAATTCATCTTGGGTGCAGGGCAACTCGACCAAAAAATGTATAAAAAAATCCTCTCGAGCAGCGAAGGCTCATGTGTGCATTCTCGCAAGAACACACACTGCTAAAACAGCTATTTCAACAAAACTGAATAGATGATTGTAGAAAGAAAGGAACTAACAAAAAACATAAATGTGCACTTAAAAAATAAAAAAAAAACTTTCCTCTCCAGCAGCGAAGGCTCCATCTTCACCAGCGAAGGTTTCGTCGTATCTACCTTTCGACAAACCCTTCGCCTCACGACCCTCAAAATTTATTATTAGCGCAGACTAATCGACCAATGAAAACGCCAGGAAGGATTTTTTCGATAATCCCTTCCTGCCAATCAGATTAAACGTAGCAGTTTATCGGCATCTAATATACACCGCCCGATAAGTCTCCATAAGTCCAGATAAGCAAAGATTTCGGTCGTAAAATTATTCATTTTTCTTCTATCCTACAGTTCAAAATTATGTTATGGGTGCTCAAAATAACCACCTAATGTGACAGTTCTTTTGAGCACCTTAAACGTATATTTTAGTTGTTAAATAAGAAAACTGAATGTAAATTAATTACGCCGTCTTATCTGGAGGCCTGTTATTTATCGATTTTTGCACCGCTTTGTGATTGATCATATTCTTATGACGTACTCAATCGGAAGAAAGTATAATTGTGAGGCCAAGGGACAAATATTTGAGCAATAATACTGGTACCACTCATTATGACTCTCTCCAGGGGTCATACTGGGCAGATCAAAAGGACAGCTATAATGAGGTGATTATGACTTCCTTACTGGGGCAATAAAGTGGTCCCATAAAGGGAGTAGGTATTTTATGATAAAATATTGATCTTTATCTTAGTGAATGAAATTGTGTTGCATACAGGTAAGTCCCCTCTTGAGGCCCCATTAATTTTGTGAGATACTGAACCTGTCCCTTATCAGTTAATCCTTTAATGATCTCTATTGGACAGTAATCTTTGTCTTTAAGATAGCGAATCGCAACCCTTGGTATGACAAGATGCGAAGGCTCATGCGGGACTTCACATGCGCGCCATTTTCGCAAGAAAGTTTTTCCGGGTCTGCCCTGGGTCCAAACTGTTTGAAAAGGTTACCAGCGGACGACACTAGTAGCAGATGATTAAGGACACAAATGGGCGCTGAAAAAGAAACAGAACATTTTTCCTCGAGCAGCGAAGGCTGATACTAGTCTGCACATGCAGGCATTCTCGCGAGAACATTTTGTGGGGCCTGAACTGTTTTCAAAGGTTATTAGCAGTGGAAACTTGTACATTTGATTGTGGACATAAACTAGGGGCTGAAAATAGAAAAATATAATGTTGACTTTCTTTTCGAGTAGCGAATGCGCACACGATGGCGCTAAAACATAATTACATTTTCCTCTCGAACAGCGAAGGCTCATACGAGTCTGCACAATGTCAACTTGTTGCATTGCCTTTGGTGAGCCTGCGCAGATTCGCGGGAGCATAAGTTAGATGAAGATGGATATTCAGAAGAAGAAGTGGACAGTTATACGACAAAACATGCACATGTATCCGTCTGTCTGTCTGAACATGCACATGTATGTTCCTTTCCGTGTGCATGTTCAGACAGACAGACGGATAGAAACATAAATACACATGTCCTGACAGACAGACAGGCATTATCTATTAGCTAGTGCTTTTCAAAAAAAAAAAAGGCAATGAATTAAAATGAAACTGGCCCATCTGACAGACAGACAGACAGACAGACAGACAGACAGACAGACAGACAGACAGACAGACAATATATATTAGCTAGTGTTTATACAAAAACACAACCACGAATTAGAATGTAACTGATAGAGAACGAATTCAGTATCGTTGCATTATGTCAGACTTGTTAAAATGTGTAATAATCTCGGACCCAGTAATTTTGTGTCCAGCATGTCGGCATCCTTTAAAGATCTTTTATGACCCCCTCTTTTATTACACCAATGACAATCACTTGTGAAAACACTCTGATTCCGCTAGTCCGCGGGCGCAAATTAATCGTAAGTTAACTGTTTTTAATTAGCCTAATTAAGCTACTTTTGGACTGTCAATAATCACTGGTTTTGAGATGATATCACGGATGCGTAAGAGAGAGAGAGAGAGAGAGAGAGAGAGAGAGTAAGAACTGGCAAACAAGCAGGTGGATTCACTCTGTTCATAATAAAAGTGCATAAACAAACCAAAATTTTACATTTTTAAAGTTTTATGGGTTATATTGGAAGAAAATATCAGCGTTCTGCTCGAAACTTCTGGACTTCCCGCAGCCTCATATTTTGCCTTTTAAATGGATAAATGTTTGTTATTCAGAACCATTATTTATCGGTAAGATGCATTTAGAATGTATATCAAAGAATACAAACAAGTTTTGATATGACATTGGCTATAAAAGCCCATTTTCTGAAAATATAAACCCACATTTAACACAGATTCCATAGAGCTGGACGAACCGTTGACGGCCACGGATATGCGCATGCGCGAAAATGACGTCACTTTGGGAATTCCTAAAACCTCCTATATGGATAAACGTTATCGCATTTTTACACAGTCCTTACTGTACATGTACGTTCACCCGAACACAAGTTATTTAAAACAGTGACATATAAAACGACAACCAAAGCGTGTTCCTGGGGCTGAAAGTAATCTTTCGGTGAAAAAACGCACCCTTCCAAAGTTTGAATTTTATTTTAAAAAAAAATATGCATGTTTAATGAATAGGAGGTTTTAGAAATTCCCAAAGTGACGTCATTTTCGCGCATGCGCATATCCGTGGCCGTCAACGATTCGTCCAGCTCTATGGAATCTGTGTTGAATGTGGGTTTATATTTTGAGAAAATGGGCTTTTATAGCCAATGTCATATCAAAACTTGTTTGTATTCTTTGATATACATTCTAAATACATCTTACCGATAAATAATGGTTCCGAATAATAAACGTTTATCCATTTAAAAGGCAAAATATGAGGCTGCGGGAAGTCCAGAAGTTTCGAGCAGAACGCTGATATTTTCTTCCAATATAAGCCATAAAAACTTTAAAAATGTAAAATTTTGGTTTGTTTATGCACTTTTATGATGAACAGAGTGAATCCACCTGCTTGTTTGCCAGCTCTCTCTCTCTCTCTCTCTCTCTCTCTCTCTCTCTCTCTCTCTTACGCATCCGTGATATCATCTCAAAACCAGTGATTATTGACAGTCCAAAAGTAGCTTAATTAGGCTAATTAAAAACAGTTAACTTACGATTAATTTGCGCCAAAGAAATAACTAAAATTCCAAGTTAAATATTTGATTTTCACAGTTGACACTGTTCTAACAGATCCGTTTTATCACCCTCTGTTGAATAATTGAACGACACACCCCGCGGACTGGCGGAATCAGAGTGTTTTCACAAGTGATTGTCATTGGTGTAATAAAAGAGGGGGTCATAAAAGATCTTTAAAGGATGCCGACATGCTGGACCCAAAATTACTGGGTCCGAGATTATAACACATTTTAACAAGTCTGACATAATGCAACGACACTGAATTCGTTCTCTATCAGTTACATTCTAATTCGTGGTTGTGTTTTTGTATAAACACTAGCTAATATATATTGTCTGTCTGTCGGTCAGACGGGCCAGTTTCATTTTAATTCATTGCCTGTTTTGCTTTTTTTGAAAAGCACTAGCTAATATATAATGTCTGTCTGTCTGTCAGGACATGTGTATTTATGTTTCTATCCGTCTGTCTGTCTGAACATGCACATGGAAAGGAACATACATGTGCATGTTCAGACAGACAGACGGATACATGTGCATGTTTTGTCGTATAACTGTCCACTTCTTCTTCTGAATATCCATCTTCATCTTACTTATGCTCCCGCGAATCTGGGCAGGCTCACCTAAGGCAATGCAACAAGTTGACATTGTGCAGTCGCGAATGAGCCTTCGCTGTTCGAGAGGAAAATGTAATTATGTTTTAGCGCCATCGTGTGCGCATTCGCTACTCGAAAAGAAAGTCAACATTATATTTTTCTATTTTCAGCCCCTAGTTTATGTCCACAATCAAATGTACAAGTTTCGACTGCTGATAACCTTTGAAAACAGTTCAGGCCCGACAAAATGTTCTCGCGAGAATGCCTGCATGTGCAGACTAGTATCAGCCTTCGCTGCTCGAGAAAAAATGTTCTGTTTCTTTTTCAGCGCCCATTTGTGTCCTTAATCATCTGCTACTAGTGTCGTCCGCTGGTAACCTTTTCAAACAGTTTGGACCCAGGGCAGACCCGGAAAAACTTTCTTGCAAAAATGGCGCGCATGTGAAGTCCCGCATGAGCCTTCGCTGCTGGAGAGGAAAGGTTTTTTTTATTTTCTAAGTGCACATTTATGTTTTTTGTTAGTTTCTTTCTTTCTACAATCATCTATTCAGTTTTGTTGAAATAGCTGTTTTAGCAGTGTGTGTTCTTGCGAGAATGCACACATGAGCCTTCGCTGCTCGAGAGGATTTTTTTATACATTTTTGGGTCGAGTTGCCCTGCACCCAAGATGAATTCCTACACGATGCGACATGGTGAAATTTCGTACATGCAATTAAATAATGCAATGTTCATATATTTCAAAATGTGTTCCATTTGTAAGTTCTTTACAATAATAGTTGAAAATATCTACATTCGGTTTCAGAGTCTAGTTACATAAACTAAATTAAAAAAATAAACAACCGCCTTGTTTATTGTTAGCAAACACTTTTTAAAGAAAATAAATGAAGTGTGTCATTGACAAAAGTTCGTTAATTATCAAAATAGTTGCCTTAAAATGGTTAATTTTTGTTGTGTTAAATTGAATTGAAAAGTTTGACGGCTCCCGATTTATTCATTTCAAACGCAACGACAGACAAATTATCTCAATAAATGTTAATATTATTTGACAAAGTATTTCTAGATGCATTCAAGATGCATTTACAATTCACATTTATATAAATTAAATAGCAAATTGTAACAAGGGAACTTCAAATCGGTGGAAAATGTTGAAAGTTCTTCTGCTTTCCCTATCTAGACAATACACAGTTGACGGCCAGTATATCCCAAGTCTATTTATAGAACCGGAAGTACGTCACGATAAAACCTCCTATATTACCCAAGTGATACAATTTTAATTGTGTATATTTTTGCAACATCCGCATTGGACTGTATGGATCAGGGACCTATATTACATTTTATCACGGGTGGTAAACCTAGGAACTACCACGAAATTGTGTTAACACAATTTTGTTCCCAAGCCACATCCGGGACACGTCCTGGTAGTTTCCAGGCCGAAAATTAGATAAAGAAAGGTTGATGTCACTTTCATTTTTGTTTTATTTTACAACTTTGAACGAACAATGGTGAAATCCGACAATGTGGTTCCGTGTAAATATGTCTCAGCGTCCCCTCCAGCCCAAAATTTTGTATGAAAAGTTATTTTCTTTCTTTTGATTCGTGTTTCCCCACTGAGCATCAGACCAACTCTACCCAAAGTTCGAAGGATTTTAGCCCATATCTGTCAAATTAAATGGAATTTGATATCATTTGACGATGAAAATGATAAAAAGACCCTCAATAAACGTTCCTACACAGAAAAAAAATCTGAGCATTTACTCGTAAACGATTCATGCCCTGTTCGTCCTTTGTGGTAGTTTCCAGCTCATTGTGGTAGTTAAAATGCTATCGTGATAGTTTCCAAGACTTTGTAGGATACGTTTCTGAAGTGGGACAAAACATTTAAGTGGGAGTTTGTTTCGGATGCTAACCCTCGAACTCGTCAATTAATTACCACGGTAAACAAATAAATCACATTTCAACACCATGAATAAACAAAGCTGAGGACTCAACAGATTAAATGTGATGCGTGACAGATGGAGATCATGCCCTGGACTGCCAAACAACACCTCTGGAAATCTAAAGCAAAAAAAGGTCATCAGTTGAGCCAAGGTGAAACAAGCACACAGACGAAAAAATGATATAAAAATTGCGTCACTCGCTAAGTTGTTCATAGTTCAGTCAACTTTAAGGTAAAATGGCACTACCCAAAGTATTGTTAGTACTTGCGCTTCAGAAAAAAGGGGAATATCCTTGGGTTGGGTCACTTTTCATATACATGTGAGTGCGACGATGAAGGGGCATGTTATGTGATAATTAAAAAGTACGTTAATTCAAAAACAAAATATGTGAATATCCCTTCTTTTCATTCTTCTCATCATTTCAATAGCCCACTAAATTTAAAATTAAGGCAGTCGACATTTGTTACCTCTGACAAAAGGTTGTTTGAAAAGGTCTTCGTATAAATAAGAGGGGTAGTCAAGGTTCGGTCCGCTCACCCTGTCTTTAAAAAAATGAAGTAGCCCCTGAATAGTGAACATCTGCTGATGCGAACTACAACTAAAATCCTACAAAGTCTTGGAAACTACCACGATTGCATTTTAACTACCACGATGAGCTGGAAACTACCACACAGGACGAGCGGGGCATAAATTGTTTACGAGTAAATGCTCAGACTTTTTTTCTGTGTAGGAACGTTTATTGAAGGTCTTTTTATCATTTTCATCGTCAAATGATATCAAATTCCATTTAATTTGACAGATATGGGCTAAAATCCTTCGAACTTTGGGTAGAGTTGGTCTGATGCTCAGTAGAGAAACACGAATCAAAAGAAAGAAAATAACTTTTCATACAAAATTTTGGGCTGGAGGGGACGCTGAGACATATTTACACGGAACCACATTGTCGGATTTTACCATTGTTCGTTCTTAGTTGTAAAATAAAACAAAAATGAAAGTGACACCAACCTTTCTTTATCCAATTTTCGGTCTGGAAACTACCACGACGTGTCCTGGATGTGGCTTGGGAACAAAATTACGTTAACACAATTTCGTGGTAGTTCCTAGGTTTACCACCCGTGTTTATGGTTGCAATGTAATTAATGGAAAATCTAACAGCATTGTACATGTTGACATTTAAATAAATCGTTTCTTAACTAATAATTTATAGACACATAAATTTATGGTGCACAAAAGAAAATACACTGAACATGGCTTTGGTAAATATTTTGTGTGAGACTGCACAGATGTTTGTCGAAAGCTGATTTTTACATTAATTAGCACTGAATCCACTGCATATGCTGTTTACGCGCCATAATTTTCAAATGTTTCTAGTTTTAGCATAGCTACAAAAGCACTTTTAATTCTCCTGCGTTTAAGTACTTTTAATTTATCTGCGTAAAAATACAATATCCATATATATTAAGCACTTTTAAGTCGCTCGTAAAAACTTTATGTCATAGCTTAAAACTATTGCTTAAAAGCTCGATAATGCATATTTAAGCACCCTACGCACACGCATAAAAACTTTATGGCATCCCTTTTTAGTGCTTTTACGCAATGGTTGATAGGTGCTTAAAATCAACGCACTTTTAAGTTCCTGCATAAAAGTACTAAAAAGGGATGCCATAAAGCAGTTTTAAGCTAAAACTTATTTAACTTAAAGTTGTCCATTTGCCCTGTGTAAATATGCATGGAACGCAATATGGGCTGTCACAACATAGCAATCTTTTACAAAAAGTTGAAGCTTAATTGGTTGTGTAGTTAAACGTCAAAATACAACGTAAGGCCAACCTTAAAAATATATTTGTTTCCCCTTACCCGACCCTGTTTAACTGGTACGGGTCGGTTGGTCGGAAAATTATTTTATTTTACTTCCCAAATTCGATACCCATTAAACTTAATTGTAAATAGTCCTACTTTAGGCAATAACATTAAATACACAAACAATCTGCAACAAAGAATATTTTTTAAAGAGAGCACTGTTTACATTGGACAATGCTCTAAGTTTGCAAATTGCCAATAAATTTGAAAAAAATATTTCTTGACTGAAAATTGAAATAAAATCTTTTGGGTAAGGCCCTTTTTTCAGGTTCGTCGGGTAAGGGCAAACAAATAAAAATTTATTTTAGGCCCAAACTGGGCCAGTTTGCGCTATATAGCGTTGCCTTGACGACAGCTGTTATGCACGTAGACGACTAACATCAAGCATGTTGTAACCAATCAACTGCAAATGTTTTGCAATATTATTTGCTGTAATTCCAGATCTATTGATCAAACGATGTAGAAATGACTATTTTCAGCGAACTTTCTGATCACCCCTCATAATTCTATGATGTGGGAGTGTCTTCAGGCATATTTCAGATGTTTTGTCATATTGTAGATGACGTGGGGTGTTATGGAAGAGTTATTCTTCTCCCCTTTATTTTATTATTTGTGGTACCATGTAATACGTATCTGAATTATGATGAAGATGTTGACATTAAAGTAGAGTTTTTGCTTGATGTTTATTTAATTGGAATTGACTGGGTTTTCATTATCTATTACCATTTTTTTAAACGCTTTAGTTTTAATTTATGTTTGAAATTTAATTTATTTATGGAATATAAAGTTTTGATTTTTTCTTTCTTTTAAAAGACAAACTATTTTTTTATTTTATTTTTTTTGCAAATGTTAAACGTGTGATGAGTGTTAAACTGATGATATTGGTTCTATGGATTGAATGTCTTCAGTCATGGTTCAGGTGTTTGTCATATTGTATATGTCGTTTGGGGTAGTTATAGAAGAGCTTTGCCCTTCTCCCCTTTTATTTTCATGTGTGGTACCATTTGGTATGTATCTGGATGATGATGAAGACATTAGCAATTGGTAGAGCTTGCATCATGTTTTTGTTAATCAGAATTTAATGGTTTTGTAATTAATTAGGTGTTTGAGTATTTAAATAATGCAGTAGGATTTTTTCTGTACTGTATACAATTAAATATTATTTTGTTGTTTTTATGAGGTCTTCATTGTGGATAAGGCTGTGGTTCATGTGTGAATGAAGTTTTGGTTGTAAGGGTGTTGTGTGTTTCCCTAACCCATGGGGGATTCTGATATTCACACTACGTCATTGTCTGATAGATTTCTGAGGGTTTCCTAAAATTGATAAAAAGAGATTTTTTTTATTTTTTATTTGAACAGATGGATTTTAATGGATAAGATTCACAACAGTGATTTGGTTTTTATTTCTGTTAGACCAAAATTCAGGTTGTTAGAGTCTTGAAATGATTGCATTGAATACACTGATTGAGATTTTTAGAAATTGAATAGAGTTGTGGAAAGACTTAAGGTGTTTGATGATTTGGAAAAGCTATTTTGTATAGCTTGCAAGGTGATTTTCCTTGTGTTTGAGGTGGAGGTGTTGACCCAAGTTTACAGTTGGTAAATATTTAGAGAATTTGCTTTGGATCATGATGTATGAGCAATTTGTAGATGTGGCTTTTATTGTAAAAGTGTTCAAGTTATTTTACTTGCAAGTTGCTAAGTAGGTGGTTTACATTACCAATTTATGGATTTTATTTTGTGTTGTTTTAACAGCGGTTACAACATGGTCAAGCAGTCTTATTTTGTTTTGAGTATCAATTAACTGTACCTCTTGTTTTGTAATGCATGAGATCATAATTTATCTGACCCCTCGATTGTGAGATATAGAGTATGTACACTCAGGTGTGTGGATTATTGAAACTTCTGATCGTTGAAATTCACCATTGTTTGCCAAGATGAGTTAGGCATTCAAAGTGGAGTTGCATCCACCCTTGAAGTGATAAGATTGAATATGACTTGTGGGGCTGCAAATTGTATGTGTTTATCCCTATGCTGTGAGAAAAGGTTAGAGGTCATAATCGGGATGCTTGGGGTTCATTTTTGAAATTGAGAAATATAAACACTTTTCTCTTTGGGAAAAATTTACATCTATTTGCCCTTTTTTGACCAACTATAGGAAAGTAGATGAGCACAACAGCTTAATTTCTATTTGGTCATTTGTTGTGATGATTTTTGACACATGCATTTTTATTTTTATTCTGCTTTTCATGTATAAGTAAAGCTTTCATGAGAAGGTGAAAGTATATTTTGGTAAGAGGTTAGCTGATTGTTGAAGCGATAAGAATGTTGTGACAAGTTCCTTGTCAGTTGTTGAGAATGGGCTGGTGTTGTCGGAACATGACAAGATTGTTAGGAGCAAATCAGGAAGGTACACTTCTTCCGCACCAGTCCAGAAGGAAACGAAGGTGATATTGGCTTCCTTGGAGAATATGAAGAAATAAGATGTATTTTGAGAGAGAAGGCCATGAATAACATGGAGATAATATGACTAAAGTGTACACGAAACTTTACTATGAGTCCATGGTAGTGCCATGGTGAAGATATGATGCTATGAAGATATATAAATAGTTATAGATAATGTGTGTAAGTCCAGTCATTTAATATAAAGTTTGGTGGCTGGTGAAGATATAAATATGCTAACTATGATTTGTACAAAAATATGCACTGTAAAGTCTGATTAAAAGGATGTATATGACTTTAAGATGTATAAGAAGGAATACAGTAAGGGACCTTTTCACCTCAAGTATCATCGAGTTCATGAAACATATTGACCTTTAAAATCCAACCAGCTTCCAAAGTGATAACAAATAACAGGTCAAATTAAGATTTTGTTGATAGCTTTGAAAAGGTGACCTTTAAATGTCAAACAAGTGACGACATTTACACATAGAAAACTTTTGAAAACAAAAACTAATAAACTTTGGATTTTATACATTTGAGACTTACCAGTCAGTCAGTCATTCTTAAGAAGAAAATTAGCATTATACAGTTATGGATAGTCTATGCAACATTCAGCAACTAAAAGAGTGTTTTAGACAGCAGACAAAATTCTACATACCAGATATCAGCGAAGCAATTAAACTTTTGAGCAAAATTGGACAGAATTTAGACGACACCATAATACGGAAATTGCAAGCAGAAAACAATATTCGGTTGAAATATACTTCTATGGAGGAACCAACTAAATGTAACAGACAGACAGGAGGATTACAACTTCGTATTTTACCATGGAACTGGGGAGCAGGATGGTCCAATTCAGATAGACTAGCCGCGGAGGAGTAAAGAAAAACCTTATTGTATATTGACTGTTTTACTTGATGGACAGAGAATAGGATTATTAGTAGATTGTAGTGCATGTTTTTGATTTTGTGTATATGAGGTTTTATTCATAGTGGGGTCTTCAAAGCCATTGTCTGCTTTGAGGTCTGATCCACCATTTGGTAAGCATTGGGCTGTTTCATGATGTGCTCCATTGGATAACCTTGGCATGCATATGTCTGCCTCTGCAATATGTAGGGAGGCATGTATATGTTAACTTTATGGGTAGAAGATGCAGTGGAGTGACAGTACTGTTGACCCTATTGTGCGTAAGATTCATCATGTGTATATATTATTAGTTAACATTTGACATTGTGTTGTGAATTCACTTAGGATTAATTGGATTGTAGATTTGCTTGTGGCGTCTGTTTGCTCTTGAGAGTTTGGGACAACTGCACGCTCAATGGGGTGGCCAACCATTGGGTGGACACAAGGTTCTCTTGAGTGCGCTGTCACATGCATATGTTTGTTGTAAATAGTTTAATAAATGTTTTGGAATTTGTACTTTGATGATGCCTGTATTTGGTTATGTTTAGTAGTTATAGGATGATTTGTGCATGCTAGTATTTTATGTATATAGAGGTATGTATGTGAATGAGTGTGAGAGTGTGTGTGGATGTTATTTGTATATATGGTGTATGAGAGATGAGCTTGGAGAATTTCACTTAATTGACGAATTAAGTCAAATTCTTAATGTCTGGGCATATATAAAATAGCTGCTGGTTTCATCTGAGAAGGTTTTTTATAGTTGTGAAATGTCTGTGGGGATTTACAATATTTGTGAATGTTTGTTTTGGGTAGGACACAGGTGTTTAGCCAGGTGCGGTGTTGACATCTGTGATTGACATGTTTATGTTTTTATAGGGAATTTTGACACCAGTTTGTTATTGTTTCTCAAATGTCATATTTATTGGCCTGTCAATTCTGATGGGATGTGTTAACACTTTCAAAAGGTCATGCTGACAGATGTTACTTAGTTTATTGTGCGTACAGGATTTCAGTGAACACTGCTTTTTTGAGTTTATTTCGTTATGTGCAGACCGATCGCATAATGACCATCATACTTTAATATATCTATACACCGCCTAATTGGTGATATTTTTTTTCCTTACAAAATGTATTGCCAAATGGGCTGTAATATGATGGAATTTGTCCTCATTTGAGCATCTGTATTTTTTAATATACCCTAAATGCACCTTTGTACGGATCGCTGGCTAAAGTTTACTATCGATGTTTAATTATACGGTTTTATAAGACGAAGTAACGTGTTAGGGGAAGTGTTTTTTATTATCATGATTATATCAAAACAGTTCCACCAAATGCAAATTATGGCCATAGTTTGGGCTCACAGAATTTTGACATACGAGAAAATATTGAGGCCTTCCCAGTGGGTACCCATCCGCTTGTTCCTATGAAATGAATATCTGTGTTCTCCTGTTCCTCAATTTAAAACCTTGATTTCCTGTGTTCCCTGCTCCATCTCTGATCATCAGATTTTAAATAATTTCCCACGTGCCGATCCAGGGGGCAGGGGGTCCGGACCCCCTGGAAAATTACAAAAATATAGAGTTCCTTAGCAACACTGGTCCGGATCCCCTTAAATCACAAAGCTACCAATCCAGCATTCAATGTTGGGCCATCATCGGCCCGCCAGCGAAACGCCATTTAAATGGCGTATCGCTAGCAGGCCGTTGATGGCCCACTCAAAGTGGTATTTGGATCATTCCTCCCATAATCAACTAAAAAAAAAAAAAAAAAAACGTTATCAAATTTGGACCCCCTCTGACAAAACTTTCTAGTGAGTTCAGTGTGTATACGGTTAAGCTGTTCATGAAATGCACGCACGTTTGCACGGCCCAAAAAGCTTATTAACCCTTTACCAAATTATAAATAAAACCTGATTGTCCTTCCTTAGCAGATGAAATAGCCGTACCACGCCCAGATATGAATTTTAAAGCTGCCGCCTTTACAGTAAGCGAAAAGTCTATTATAAGAGAAAATAATCACAGGGCTCAGGTACGATTCTAGTGAAAAAAGACTCATCCAATAAAAATAATGCTGAGGTCGGAAAGAAAATTAGTGATGGGGTGGGAATGTACTTGGAAATAGGTTGAACAATATATCAGCAGATGTCATATTTTGTTTTAGGGTCAATATTTTTGGGGGTGGCTGAGAACTAAATGTTCATGCGAAGTGCATCCTTGTGACTGCTGCTTCACCCCAGCCCCTGAGCAGGACGGGGATATCCAAGGCCTGTTAAATGTGCTGTGTTTTTACTTTTACATTGTCTCCTCAATGCGGAGGAAATAGAGGGGTTTGATAGACCTAGACACACATGGCAGTGCTGTATAATAACAGACTGGCTGTCTGGGGGGAAGAACTGTCATGGTTTTGCCAGCTAGCTGTCCCCATAGTGTGGTGGTTACTATGGGGAACTGCAGATACATAGTCAAAGCCCTTGACATTCCTCTGGGCTGGGTCACATATGACTTGTGCATACAGACGAAAGAAATTATGCGCACATGTCATTTGTAGCCACGCCCCAGCCGGACATATGCACTGTTAGTACAGTGTCACACCAGGGACCTGTAGCCAGAAAATCAAAGTCCTCGCCGTTCCCTGGCTCTGTAGGCCGTAGTTACGAATGACGTGTGTGTTAGACGATGTAGAGCGCAATCAAATTAATAAATCTGATGAACAGCCTCCTCATTATATTTGTTTTTAATATTATTATCTGTTGCACTTGTAATATCTGTCCTAGAGCTGTCCAGCACAGGCCACGACGCGAGAAAAAATGTCTTCTGGGAGTCCAACAAAGCGAGTCTCAAACCTGTCTGCTAGCTAGAAAATTTTAATTTTGCTCACAGCAAGTCTATATGATTCTTCTTAAAAAGCAGACAACAAAGTTGCTGATGAGACTGTGCGGATGCGCAAGCTGGTCTGTGCCTTTATTGTTATAAATCACCCAAGACAGTTTTTCTCAGTCGCGGTCCAATTGCTACATGTGTCATTTTACCAGGAACGCTTAAAAAATATGATGCGAAATTTGATTATTGAGAAATATGATAACTCAGACAGAATTGTAATTTGCGCAGACTCTTCGAAACATTTGCAGTGTGTTTTTAGACATATCAAGAGTTATCCTGCTGGTGACCGTTTTATTTATCATACAACCAAGTAAACATGGTATTCATTGAACTGTATAAACCACGTGTTACCCATATGAAATACATTGAGGGAAAATAAGGAATTTTCTAAATCGAAAACGACTAAGTTATTTTATTCTACAAGAGATTCCAGACTTATTTTCCTATCATAGATATTCAAATATGCAATTGTATATTAGGCGGTGTTCTATTATATGTATATGCAAAATCTTAGTCCAAAATTTTATCATTAAAGACATTTTAAAAAAGAAAAACGTTGTTCACTGAATTTCTGTACGGACTATAGTAAAATTACATAAGCCCAATAAATAGGTCATGTCAATTCTGACATTGATTGGCAGGATTGCGCAATACATTTAATCATATGACCTTTGGGGAATTGCGCAACTGGTGTGACTATGAGTCACTTTTGTATCTTCTGATTGGTTGATATAAGTGGAAGCTTTTCTATGTAGAGGGCGCTATATAGTAGACTTGAAATATGATTGGTTAGTGATGATGTTATTAGGTGGCGCTGTGGTCAGCTTCTATCACGTGACTTCATGGTATATAAGATGAAACCCAGTGGCAGAGCTTCAGATTTCTGAACTTTGGGCTATAGATAGTTTCTAGAAGTATTTTAGTTGAACTTAAGAGTTAATAAAATTATAAAATTGTGAAAGTTGTTGCTGACATTTTAAAGACTTAGAAATTCTGAAGAGACTTTGAAACAAAACGCGAACTTGAAGATGAGAATCAACTACTACGTTACAACTTGGCGATATGTAAAATTGAAATAAAGAAACTGGATGGTGATTGCAACTATACTCAGAAAAACAATTGAAGGATATTTGGATTCAGTCCCATCTCAAACATTCAATACAATAAAAACTTTACTAATTATGCACGCATTTCATAGTTCCAGACATCTGCAATAAAAATGGATGCTTTATTTTAGTCACGCTTCAATGGTTTAAGTACAGTACATATCCAAATGGTTCAACCCTCTATACTGAAAAGTCACACACGTTCATAAACGATTGAAACCCATTTTTATCGTTTGTATTCCATAATGACTGGCTCCAAAATCATCGCTGGTTCTCCCTCCAAAAAATGGCATCTAATTTTGAAGCTGTTTTCAGTGTTTTACTGCAAATTTGTAGTCAAATTTACCGAACTATGCCATATTTGTGTATTTTTGTTGAAGAAGTTGTCCCATTATTAGAGGCGATGACTGATACATTGGTGTTAACTTTTGTCTGTGGTCGGAATTAGAACATAAGCAATGACCTGGTAAAGGTTGCATCAAAAATTGAGAGCGCTAAATTTTTTGCTTGTGAACTTTGGGTAAAGAGGGTCGGTACATTCGGTATAGTACTGTATCGTAACCAATGACCCGTGAATTTCAATTTTTCATTTTGGTGAATTGCATAGTGATAATTCTATCAATGACAAAAATAATTTGTTTGAAAATTATATTCCCAAATGTTATAAAGTCAAAAGAATTTTAATATCCTTCAATTGTTTTTCTGAGTATAGTTTAGCTTAACATGAAAGACTTACGTTGTGTCCAGAAAATTGGCCAAATGCTGAAAACTTCCATATGCGAATATGAAAAATGAGCACAGTGACATATCCTTTTCATTTCAGAAACTGAGAGTCCATGTATGAAACAAAATGTATGCAAAGTAATGAAAAGTTTTCAATCTGGGAAGTATTTAGTAGCATATGTCCTTAATTATGATGGTAGCATTTGGGCATTTTTATTCCACTTTTTTTACTTGAGTGTTACCTTTGAAAAATTGTATGTTAACTGATTATAGGCACATGAATGGTTGACTATAAGAAGTAGTTGATAATGTTTAGACTTCTGGCCACTGTAAACGTTGTTTTATAAAAAAAACTGGCCATAATTATAGCCACATCGTGCTGTTTTAGTACAAAATGTCCTTACAAACATAGCAAACTGTATTTAACCGGATCAAACTGATCATATTGGATCAGTTGGAACTGAGTCTAGGCTGATTTAATCGAGGCTATAAACTGAATGGTAGTGCTTGAAAATTAAAAATTACTTGTACAAAGCCATCACGCTTTTAAAATGTGTGATGCTTTTGACACTTACCTGTTGAAATTTAAATACAGATATTAAGGCCGTCGCATGGCTGTTACACCTCTTAAATCCCGCCACTCTTTCCAGAAAGCATAAAAATGTCAAAATTCCCAAGAGATCTGGGGCCAGGGCAGTGGTAGTAGATTCGTCGAACACTTCTTCTGACAGTGCAGGATATTTTAAATCCAGATTTGAGATTAATGAAAGTAATAAAATAATAGTCCAGAATTTCGCTTTTCATATTATTGTGGCAGGACTATAATGCGATAAGCATTGTAAACATTAGGGATGTTAAAGATATGTCTTAGCTTTGCTAGTTGTCATTGTGGTAAACATGTATGTATGGATGTGGATTCACATCTGAGTCTCGCTGATTGCCTTATTCAT
Organism: Loripinus fragilis; assembly: GCA_964019695.1. Lineage (NCBI taxonomy): Eukaryota > Metazoa > Mollusca > Bivalvia > Lucinida > Lucinidae > Loripinus > Loripinus fragilis. The sequence continues at coordinate 110,394,786 of OZ026514.1, read as the reverse complement.
ACCTTACTGTTCAAATGAATGTTAACCCCTTTGTAAGCGGAACACACATAAACTCGCACTTTACAAACATGAAATCCAGATGAAATGCCACATAATGCGGCACTTCATAGGGTCAACACTGTTTGTTAAGGTAAAAAAAAAACTTCAGACAAAATACATTTTTAATTATACCCTGACACACCTGGATATGTGCAATTGACTATCCGAAGTTAATTGTTTCAGATCAAAAGCAAGAATCCATTAATATACAAAGAGTTGAATAGTTCGTGGAGATACGTAAGTCAGATATCTAGATACATGTAATTCATTTTCTTATTCCTCATCAAAAACTTGTTTTGAGTGCTCAAAAGAATCGTCTCAAATGTGAACGTTCTTTTGAGCACTCATAACATCGGTTTATATTGATGGACAAGAAATAATCCCAATATTAAGAGAGTGCAGTGGCTCAGTGGTAGAGAGCTTGATTCCTGATTTTTGCACCCTTACTTACTTTGACTCGAGACTGAGGTGCTTCGGTCTCGAGTCAAGCAGTCTACCACGGAGCCACTTAGCTCCAATTATGCTCATATATACTAAAACCAAGTTCTAATTGGTCACTTTTCAAAATCATTATTTCTGACTAAACACTAATAAAATTGAAACGATTTTTGCCTATATATGTGCATTTTAATGGGCAAACGTTTAGCAGTGTTTTCAACAGTTTTCTTTTACTTCAAAGTTTTTTTGGTTAAAAATGCAAATGTCGACTTTTTGTAAGAAAAAATGGTTTTGAGAGTAGTTTTTATAAAATTGACGTTTAGGTGGGTACAAACAGGTCTGTCCGACAGGAAAAACACCAAACATTTGAAACTTTGCTTATGGTGGATTTTTTATTCAATTTCAAAATGTTGCATTTTTCAAAAAATTTCGAGATTTTTGAAATTCACCAGTATATCCCGGTAAAATTGGTAAATGCACTTAATTGTATTTGAACACTATAGGCCAAACACAGTAGGACTTGATAAGTCCATTTTTGGCGATTATTGTTTTATGACTACTGTACACTTCAGGGTTCAATGTTAGAGTTTAAACATCGATTTGGTTGCATAATATATATTTTTTTCAATTCTCAAAGAAGGACGGTGACGTCTTCATGATAATGAATAATCGCGGAAAATTTCAATGTCGTGTCGCTGATAATAAAGCGTACAGAGCAGTGCAAAGTCTCTATGTAAATTGCAAGCTTAAAGCTGAATTTCAATGATTAGCCTGCTAAAAGTGTTTGTCTCATATTGTTGAGTAGCAAAAACGACGAGTCCGATGGAGGGAGCGCAGTGGCTCAGTGGTAGAGTGCTTGACTCGAGACCGAAGGGCCGCGGGTTCGAGCCTCACCGCCGTCACTGCGTTGTGGTCCTTGAGCAAGACACATTTATCCTAGCTTAGTAATGGTTCAACCCAGGAAGGCCCGTCCCGCATAACTGAAAGATTGTTGAGTGGACGTAAAGAATCAAATCAAACAAACAAACGAGTCCGATGGAATTAAAACTTTTGAGGTTTATTCTTCTTATATCACGCTAGCCAGTAACATCTTCAAACAAACAAAAACGTTAATTTGTGTTATGGTTTATATCGTAGAAAATTGTGACTTTTTGAAATGAGGGTACCTTTTCTCTAGCTTCATCCGTGCAAGAAATACACGTCATTTTTAAATGAAATTACTTGCAGAATCTCGGCAAAATATTGTTTCACTTAAAAAAACATGAATTTTTTATACCCTATGTTTCACTTTCTGAACTAGCGTACAATATAAGGTGACCAATTAGCAGTTGGTTTTAGTATAAAACTCAAATCTAACTGTGTGCATTTTGCGTTTCCTCTTTTCAGATAACATGATGACAATACTACAGGAGCTGATGATTCAATTGGACCAGCTACTAATCAGGATTGACATGGGACATATGCAGTACTTAACAACAAATGAATAGAGCTTTATGTTTGTTGTAAATGTGTCAATGAATTGACTTATATACTAGTTAAATAAACCCAATCAATGATTCTTGATCTTTATTTGATGTAAGATAAATCAATTGGAGCTTTATCTAATGGTACATTTTTTACGAATCTTTACTGGATACCTCAACACTTTCATACTTTTAACGACTCTCGAGGGCATTAAAGAAAGCTTACCCTCGCATTTTACTATCTCATCAGACATCTAAAATCAAACTGGAATATACCATGTTGATGAGTTGCTTGTTGGTAAAACGTTTACTCTTGCTTTAAGGTAGCAAATATAAACTTCATGTCAGAATACTCGATGGTAGGGGGCAGATGCAATTTAATTTTTGCTGATTCTCTTTCTGTAGACATATAATAATGAGCACTGGAGAAAAGACTTATGAATGTGAACCTTGTCAAACATTTGTTCAAAACATTGGATTAAAACATCAGCACATAATTCACACAGAAGATAAACCATACAAGTGTAACATTTGTGGTATAAAATTTGATTTGGTCAGTAGGAGAGACCGCCACATAAGAAAAATACACACTGCAAAGAGACTTTACGAATGTGATATATGTGATAAAACTTTTATTAGAAACTCTGATTTAAATCGTCACCTCAGAATACATACTGGAGAGGAACTATACAGCTGTGATATATGTGGTAAAATATTTACTCAAAATGTTCACTTAAAACGTCATCTCAGAATACACACTGGAGAGAAACCATTCGAATGTGGTTCGTGCGGTAAACGCTTCACTGAAAACAAAAACTTACAACAGCACCTCAAAATACACACTGGAGAGAAATCATATACATGTGATACATGTGGGAAAACGTTTACTTTAAATGGTAACTTAAAGCAACACCTCAGAATACACACTGGAGAAAAGCCTTATAAATGTGATACCTGTTGTAAAACATTCAGTCAAGTTGTTAGCTTAAAACAGCATCTCAGAATGCACACCTGAGAAAAATCATATGGATATGACACTTGTGGTAAAAGCTTTACTTTAAATGGTAACTTACAACAACACCTCAGAATACACACTGGAGAGAAACCATATTTATCAGTCACCCCGAATATTAACTGAATTGTTTCAACATGACCTTATAAACGTTTTCTATCTAACGGCATGTTACCTTTATCAGGTCATGATGACGTTGCACTTTTTGAATGCCGTCGCTTATGACGCTGAATCAACACAAACATCATAATACGTCATAATCGCTAGTTTGAAGAGTGTTCAACAATGGGTAAACTGATAAATAGAATACCAGGTTCGCGTCTTTTGATATCAAGTTTACCAGGCTCGGCTTTGAGAACGCATGTTGAATCGCTCGGCAAGCCTCGCGATGTCAACAAGCGTTCTCAAAGCCTTGCCTGGTAAACTTGATATCAAAAGACACTCACCTAGTATTCTCTTTTAATGTGATACATGTGGTAAAACGTTAACTGGAGGTAATGAGCACATTAGAGCTCATACAGGATAGACACCATATAGATGTGATACATATGAGTCGTGACATGAGATTTCCAACAATGGGTCATTTTGACAAGTGTAGACCCAGACGAGCCTGTGCAGTCTCCTTTTAAGCTTAGAAACTCCAAATGGTGTTCAGTCAGTAGCTTAACAATCATAGAATACTCAAGCGACTAGCAAAGTCTCTGATCAGACTGAGTATGCGCAGGCTGATATGTGGCTTTGCTGGTCGCACATACCACATTGTTGGATATCTCATGCACTGGCTCATTTGGTAAAGCATTTAATCATGATGGTTACTTAAAACAACACCTCAGAAAACATAATGAGAGCCCATACAAATGTGGTTATGGCATTATGGAAAGCAAGAGCCTAAAACAGCAGCTCAGTGTATGCGCAGGCTGATCTGAGGTTTTGTTGATCGCACATACCACATTGTTGGAAATCTCATGTCGCGGCTCAAATGCAGTCAAGCAAAACATGTAGTATTTCTCCTGCAGTTTGTTTGATGTAAATTTTACATAAATAGATAAACCTCATCAATGGTACTGTCGTTTTTATTTTGATGTAAGATCAATGAAGTCAAGCTTTATCTAATGACACATTTTTATGAATCTTTCCTCGAAAAGTCGACAACTTTCACTTTTTAACGTTTCTCAATGGAATTATAGAAAGCGTTACAGTGATCAAGCTGTCTTGCATTTTAGTAATCTCATCAGACATATACTGAGGGAAAAAAGTTTAGCAATTATTTATAATGGGGTTTCCCATAGGCGATCTTTGAAGCATTAGATCTTTTTAATTGGCAGGTTCGCAAACATGTCGGTTGTTTGAAAATGACCTAATTGCTACAGAAGATACAAAATCCAACTACATAGTGAGGATTTGATCTGCTGAGCATTTTAATGTCAAACGTTATTCAATTGAAAGGGGGGTAATTTTGAAAAATACGATTTCAACTAAAATTGTACGAAAAGGGTGAACATAACATTCAGTTTTTAACCGTTTTTCACTTTCTTACTTTTGGATCTAAACATTTGACAGAAAATTGAAACTTTTAGTCGCAAACTATTCGCACCATTGCCAGATAAGCTGTTTTAGCAATTAAGGGGGCATAAAATCAGACTTTACATTATGTGAAACGTCAACCTGTTAATGTCATCATACTCGTGAACGTTTGTCATCATATATTTTGACACTATGAAATTAAAAGTCCTATTTCTACTAAACTGTGACTCCTCAAAGTATATTGCTAAACTTTTTTCCCTCAGTATATAAAAAGATAAACAGATGTATACTACGTTGATGAGTTGCTTGTTGGTATAACGTTTACTCCATGTTAAAGATGGCAAATATAAACTTTATTTCAGAAAACTCGCTGGAAGGAGCCAATACAATTTGATATTTGCGGACGCTTCTTCTGTAGACTGCCACTTGAAAATTTACACAAGAATGAGCACTGAGGAAAAGGCATATGGGTGTGAGCCTTGTGAAACATTTATACATGTATATTACCTCAGAATACAAACTGGAGAGAAACTATTCAAATGTAACATTTGTGGTAAAACATTTAGTTTGGTTAGTAGGGTAAACCACCACATAAGAAAAATACACACTGCAAAAAGACTATACGAATGTGATATATGTGAAAAAAACCTTTATTAGAAACTGTGATTTAAACCGTCACCTCAGAATACATACTGGAGAGGAGCTATACGACTGTGATACGTGTGGTAAAATATTTATTGATAACACGTCCTTAAATCACCACCTTAAAATACATACAAACGAGAAACCATACAATTGTGATACATGTGGTAAAACCTTTACACATAGCTACAATTTAAAATGTCACCTCAGACTACACTCTGGAGAAAAAACATATAAATGTGGTATATGTGCTAAAACCTTTATTACAAACAGCTACTTAGAAAATCACCTCAGAATACATAGCAAAGAGAAGCCATACGAATGTAATATATGTGATAAAACCTTTATTCAGAACAGCTACTTTAAAATTCACCTCAGAATACACACTGGAGAGAAACCATTCGAGTGTGGTTCATGTGGTAAAACATTTACTGATAATGGAACCTTAAAAGATCACCTCAGAATAGACACTGGAGAGAAACCATTTAAATGCGATACCTGTGGTAAAAGGTTTAATCAAGATGGTGGCATAAAAGAACACATCAAAATACACACTGGAGAGAAACCATTCAAATGTGGTTCGTGTGCTAAAAGCTTTACTGAAAACAGGAGCTTAACATATCACCTAAGAATACACACTGGAGAGAAACCATAAAGATGTGATACTTGTGGTAGAGTGTTTTCTCGATACCTTCAATTAATTATGCATATCAAAATACATACTGGGGAGAAACGATATATATGCGATACATGTGGTAAAACATTTTCTCGGGTAAGTCATTTAAATATGCATATCAGAATACACACTGGAGAGAAACCATTCGAATGTGATTCATGTGGTAAAACGTTTAATCAAGATTGTCACTTAAAACACCACCTCAGAATACACACTGGAGAGAAACCATATACATGTGATACATAGAGGATCTTACATGAGTGCTCATGGCCGAGCATTTTATCTCTTTTTCGCAACGAGTTTGATAAATTCAATAATACAAGAGCACGAATGTTAGATTCTATTTATCATATGACATTAAGATTACTTTGAAATCTCATTTCTGACGTAAAAACGTTATAATCTTGTCATTATGTACGCAACGTTGTTATGAACGTCATAACGTTTACTGAAGATCGATTAACCACTAGTGGTTTACAGATTTTATTGCATGGCGTTATACCACTCCCAGACGCGACGTCATGTGATAAGTGTGGTAAAGGGTTTACTCAAAATGGTGGCATAAAAGAACACCTCAGAATACACACTGGAGAGAAACCATATATATGTGATACTTGTGGTAGAACGTTTTCTCACTACCGTCAATTAAATAGGCATATCAAAATACATACTGGGGAGAAACGATATAAATGCGATACATGTGGTAAAACATTTTCTCGGGTAAGTCATTTAAATATGCATATCAGAATACACACTGGAGAGAAACCATACAAATGTGAAGCTTTATTCAGAACAGCGACTTAAAACACCACCTCAGAATACACACTGGAGAGAAACCATATATATGCGATACATGTGGTAAAACATTTGCTCAGGATGGTGGCTTAAAACAGCATCTCAGAATACACACTGGGGAGAAACGATATATATGTGGTACCTGTAATAAAGGTTTTAGTGAAATCAGTAACTTTAAACGTCACCTCAGAATACACACTGGAGAGAAACCTTATAAATGCGATACCTGTGGTAAAAGATTTACTCAAGATTGTCACTTAAAAGAACACCTCAGATTACACACTGGAGAGAAACCATATATATGTGATACATGCGGTAAAACATTTACTCGAGATGGTCACTTAAAAGAACACCTCAGAATACACACTAGAGAGATACTTAGTGAATAAACCTGTCTCTGAACATTGAAACTAGGTAAAGATCAATTCACCTTGCTCAGCTAAAGTTAGGACCAGTGAGAATATTGAATTTTTGCATCCATGATGATTTTCAGAAATAGCATACAGAGGTTCTGGTTGAACTGGTCCACATTTATGGATTGCCTGCAACAATGTTGTTTTGTTTGCGATGAGGCACAAATTATGTGAATGTTTCATATGTACAATACAGAGGAAGAGTTTAGATATTGCTTATAATTAGGTTATATACACAACTTTCTACATTAGTTAGGAATTCTTAAAAAAGATTCATCAATATTTTGAAACCCTTCCATTCAAGCTGAATTAATCTGGGTTATCTTTAAATTTAAATTGGTGATTCTAGCTCTAACAGGATGTCCGAAGTTACAAAACGTACTCTAAATTAGGAAATTTTCGCGAGGACTTTATTTTCGCGAAAGTTCGCATATGCGAAGTTTCGTAAAAATAAACCCCTCGCGAAATGGCAAAATCACTCTTTCGTTTATTGATATAGGTAAATCTTGCCTTAGTCGCGAATTTTTCACATCACTAATGTGTCTTTTAATGCTATTCGTGAAAATAAAATTCTCGCGAAAATTTCCGAATCTACAGTATCGAAACTTGAATAAAAATCCAACCTTTAAGTTTGGCATACCTAAATGTGCTGAAATATAAAAGAATGTGTGAAAAAAAAATATTTCAAGGCATTGCTAACATTATCCTCTGTAAACGTAATGTTTCTGGTAACGTCAAAGATGGTATCACCAAATAAGCCAAATTCAATGAATTTTCGTACTGAAATAGGCTTAAACGTGATATTCTAGGCAAAATGCTTTACTTGTAATGAAATTGTCCAGAATTTATGGAATAAAACAAAACAATAGTGCCATACAAACACATCGATTGGTTTTGTTTTATTACATTCACACTTAACTGTATATGAAAGCTCAAACTAAAACCAGGTAGCAGCGGCCTTTATAGAGAAAAGTGGGTTGGGTAACAATAATTCGATATCTAATGATATTGTCAATTCATTAAAATAAAGCAGCTATATGATCTAAATAAATTGGGTCATATGCAAGAACAGTCTCTTCTGTATTTTTACATAACACCAAAACTGAAGCGCGTTGGTTACCATGGTAACAGACTTTATTGTTAAACTAAAATGTCTTAAAAATGCTCATTATGAACAAGATGGTTATATAATTTGAGTCTTGGTTATAAAACTTGAGGAACACCTAGGAAGACAAAAGTTATTACAAATAAGTGTATACATAATATACATTTACAAGAGCAAGCATCAAGAAATGAATATCAATACAATGCTGCAACCAGAAGCAATAAATATAATGTCAAAAAGCTAGCCATTGAAGTAAAAAAAAAACTGTGTAAACCAGAAAATTAGAACCCCCTTTTTAAAAAACTAAACCTTGCATTTTCATCAAATGAAATCAAGTCGGAATATGGCATTATATAATTTCTATGTAAAGTATATTAATCAATAAAAACTATAAGCAACAAATATCTTTGTTGAGTCAAATTTTATAAGACTTTCAAAGCGTTCCATGTGTTTTGGGACACCGGGTATTAAAAATTTGAAAAAATTCGCGAAATCTCTTGTCACGGCTCAAATGGTCTTTAGCACTTCATTCTGGATACTAGTGCACAGATTTTTTAGCAAACAGTGAAGACCCAGATGAAATGTCACACATTGAAAAAAGGTGGCATTTCATCAGGATATGCAGGCTCAGTGGTAGAGTGCTTGTCTGGAGACCGAGGGGCCGCGGCTTCGAGCCTCACCGGCGTTACTGTGGTGTGGTCCTTGACCAAGACATATTTATCCTAGCTTAGTACTGGTTCAACCCAGGAAGATACGTCCCTATATAACTGAAAGATTGTTGATGGGACGTAAAGAATCAAATCAAACAAACACAATCAGGATATGTACTGTTTGCTGGAATGAGTACAATTTTTAGGGGACAGAAACTCATTATTTTACTATGAAAAGGGTTAGTTGGCATAGACTATCTATTTTCATTTGAAAAATGATGCTTGACATACAAAGCTCATGTGCTTTTATAACTTTGGATCCTATTTGGAGGCTCTAGCGAGACTGTGCATATGCTTAGACTAGTTTGAACTAGTTTTTTTGTTTTCATCTTAACGACATGCATCAAGTTTCAATGTGTAATGTGATTATCAATTGAATTAAGCATGCTGCATTGCATGTTTACTTCACTGTTACTGCCATGTATATGTATCCTTATGTGCTTAAAGCATTTTATGGCCCAGTATATCTATATCAACTACCAGAAACACTCAAGTGGCAGATCCAAAGAGGATTCAGGGTCTCGCTTGAACTCCCTCCTCGCCGCCTTTTTCAGCTCACCAGGGCCAAAGGCTCCGGGGAAGCTGATAGTATAGGACTCGAGCCAGCGTCTGTCCGTCCGTTAGTCTGTGCGTCTGTGCGTCCACACTTTCAAATATAAATGTCTCTGAGACCAGCTGGCCCATTGTAATCGAATTTCATCTGGAGTTTCATTTGGATCTGATAAGAACTCTGGTTTCCATGGCAACAAATAGCTCTCATAGGGTTATAATGGGGAAAATCTTGCGACCACTCTAGCTCCTTCATTTTTGATTGGTTCTTCTTTATTATTGCATGTAATGAGGGCAACCATAAAATCTTGGATGGGTTCAAAATTTGGCAGGATCTGACCAGGGACTTATGAGTTAGCTGCTCTTGAGCGTCTGGATAAATCTCCATAGACTTATAATGGGAGAAATGTTGTGACCACTCTAGTGCCTTCATTTTTCTTCATTCTTGCAGGTAACAAGGACAACCATAAAAGCTTGGACAAGTTTGAATTGGTATGTAGCATCACCTAGTGGACTTCTACCAAGTTTGTTCAATTATGCCGTGGGGGCCAAAAATGGCCCTGTCGCAGGTCACATGTTTTACATAGACTTATATAGGGAGAAAGATGAAAAAAAATTCTTGTCTGAAACCACAAGGCCTAGAGCCTTGATATTTGGTATGAAGCATCACCTAGTGAATCTCTACAGAGTTTGCTCAAATTATATCCCTGGGGCCAATAATGGCCCGCCCCGGGTTCACCTGTTTAACATAGGCTTATATAGGGAGAAACATGAAAGAAATATTCATGTCTGAAACCATGTGGCCTAGAGCCTTGATGTTTGGTGCGAAGTATCACCTAGTCAACCTCTACCAAGTTTGTTCAAATTTTATCCCTGCGGCCAAAAATGGTCCAGCCCCGGGGTCACATGTTTCACAAAGGCCTATATAGGGAAAACATGAAAAAAGCTTCTTGTCTAAAATCATATGGCATAGAGCCTTGATATTTGTTTTGTAGCATCACCTAGAGGACCTCTACCAAAAATGGCCCGCCCCGGGGGTCACATCTTTTACATAGGCCTATATAGGGAAAAACGTGAAAAAATATTCTTGTCTTAAACCACAAGGCCTAGAGCCTTGATATTTGGTTATGTAGCGTCACCTAGTAAATCTCAACCAAGTTTGTTCAAATTATGCCCCTTGGGCCAAAATGGCCCCACCTCATGGTCACATTTACATAGCCTTATATATAGGGAAAAACATGGAAAAAAATATTCTTGTCTGAAACCATATGGCCTAAAGCCTTGATATTTGGTATGTAGCATCACCTAGTGGACTTCTACCAAGTTTGTTCAAATTAAGGCTGGGGGCAAAACGGCTCTGTCCCAGGGTCACGGCTCAATGGTCATATGTTTTACATAGGCTTATATAGGGAGAAACATGAAAAAATCTTCGTGTCCGAAACCACAAGGCCATGAGCCTTGATATTTGGTATAAAGCATCGCCTAGTGAACCTCTACTAAGTTTGTTCAAATTATATCCCTGAGGCCAAATATGGCCTGCCCAGGGGGTCACATATTTTACATAGGTCTATATAGGGAAAAACATAAATAAATCTTCATTAGGCCTAGAGCCTTGATATTCGGTATGTAGCATCATCTGGTGGGCCTCTACCAAGTTTGTTCAAAAATGCCCCTGGGGCCAAAAATGGTACCGCCCCAGGTGTCACAAATGGCCTGGTCAGCTTTCAACAGATACCTATTTGTAGTTTAAACAAAACTCAGATGAGCGATTTAGGGCCACTTGACCCTCTTGTCTGTAGAAAGGATCTACAATGGTTTATAAATAGGCCCCATTCTCTGAATCCATTGTGTCTAAAATTTATTTCGCTTCGTAAAAATCTGAGTACGAATTGTTGAGGTTTTACTGTAGTTGGGTGCTCATTAGATGCGCGTATTCCATGCTATTCTTCAAGAATAGATGTGCCTAAAACCAAATGCTGTTTTCTGCTCGTTGATACAGTAAAAACTGTCTAAAGCGACCACTCTCGAAGAGCCTAAAAACTGGTTTTCAATACCAATTATCACTTAATGCAGGTCAAAAGTATTGCAGAATGCTCTAAGAGGAGCATTCTGCAATACCTTCGACATTCATTAAGCTACCCTTTGTCATTTAGATATCTACTTTGTCTATTTTTGAGTGGTCGTTTAAGACATGTTTAACTGTATTTCTTGAGAAGAAAAGTGCAGAAGTATCCAGCTACTTCAGCGTCTGTACCCGTAGTTTGTTTTTTTTTCTGGGGCGAACTTATTGATAAATACAAAGATATAAATGCGAATTCAAAGACAGTATTCACAGACTACGCAATGCTCAAATTAGTACTCTATAGTCCCCATATGTTTCTATTATTCTGTCAATCCAAGGTGGGCGTGGTTAAATTTTTTCTCCGACTCAGAAAACTGGGACCTAGCTGGTACCTTTTACCATATAGATGCAATGCATGCTGGAAACCAGCTAAATCGAAGCGAGAGATTTACGTGTAAATTCGTCATATATTTCCCATATACTAAAGTTTCGAAGTTAAATTGTAATTTAATAATAGAAATAACTTATGAAAATAGTGATGCAGTGACCGAACAGATTGATAAAATATTGGGTAAATTTAGTAACCGTGGATAGATCTATAAATAGAAAGATGCTGAATAATTGATAACAAAATTATTTAATTACCACTAATACTGATATGGCGCAATCGGTAGCAACGGTTACTGTTATCGGCAGATGTATTTTAGGATTTAAATGGTCGCAGGTTCGAATCCACAAGGCGTTGCTATCTTTTTTTCATTTATCCCATGTGAGTTATTTTTTAGCAGTATTCTCCTACTATTGATATGCATCTCGGAAAATGAGAATATTGGGATAGTTTCTATCTCTTTTATTGTAATTCATACATGAGTTCATTTTAAATCGAGTACACCTTATTCTGCTAATTATATGTCCAGAAGATTGCATTACTTATGACGTCCACTGCATATGTCCAAGTGCACACAAAAACATTATATCACGAAAGAAATAGTTAGTAATACCCTGATTGGACTGCTCATAAGGAATCACAAGTTTAGGACCGGATCTGAGACTTTCATAAATCCTGTGACGCTATTCAACGTTTTTCTTCAAGTTAAAATTGATACCTTTCTCCCTATTCACGATAAAAAATATCTTCTGCTCTCCCCAGTTCATGCACTATACTCATTTTTTTTTATTTTTTTTCTCTCTCATAGTTTTTATCCTAACCAAGTTAGCAAACTCTGATCGCGATGAAAGTTGAAGAGAAAACTTTAGCGTTAATTTATCCAACAGTTCCGAAGTATATTGTAATTAGTTTTAACTACCAATTATAGATCGGAGATAAAATTGGCATAGGCCACTCCCTTTGAACTTCATGGGGGAAATATATTGACTGTCGTCATCCATCTCTCAAGCAACCCCCCCCCCACCAGTCATATGCCTGAGGCAGGGGCCGCAAAACGCCGACATTTAAACCGAAAATAGTAGTAACGCATCATGGGGACGGTTCTTTTGAGCACAAACGCTCAACCCCTCTGTACGCAAATTATATGTTGTCCGTGCGCTTGTGCAGCATCTTCATGGATCAATCTATTTTTAAATCAAGAAAAAAATCTAAATATGTAGCCTACTTATATGTGTTAGAAACCCATCCAAATTCCTTCTCAAGTTAATACAACAACAACAACAACAACAACAAGAAAACGAACAAACAAAAGACAATGCATATACACTACGTGGATATCTAATGCCCTCTAAACTGGATGAAACATTAATGAGCCACTAAAACACCCCAGTATAACATGATATTTCATGTTATAGTTTTTCTTGTTTCATTTATTTTCAGTTATAGCTTTACCACATAGTAGGAAAGTTTGGGGCTAGTACGGCCTAGGGGCATGTTTATCATATGGTTGTATTTAGCATGCAGATTAACCCTTTAAGTGCCAATCACAACAAAAGTCATCTGCTTTTCTCGTCTGCTGAAATGTTTAAGAAGCCTCTATGGCAAACATTGTGGACCCAGATCAGACTGCATCTATAGGAGCAGTCTTTTCTGGGTCCACGCTGTTTGCTTCTATACTTAATTTGCCAGTTATGCTAGGCAATTATTTGCAGCAGACGACTTCAGCAGACGACATTTTCATATGCATTTTTTCTTGGCGCTTTAAGGGTTAGGATATGGAGCTTGAATATAGGGATCATACACGTTTTTTCATGCATTAACATTTGCCAGGTCCCGAGGAAGCTGTTTGAACACGAGGCCGGTAGGCCGAGTGTTCAAACATCGTCCGAGGGACCCGGCAAGTGTTAATGCAATGAAACAAACATGTGTGATCGTTATTCTTGCATATTTTACCTGAAATCAGTATACACCGCGCTGTAAACATTAAATATCCCTTTTCTTACACTTGATTTCTCAAAACAAAATGGCGTCTGTGTCAACTTTCGAACGTCATTGCGTCGCCACAACGTCATATATACGCGTGCAACGTTTTCTCGAACGAAAACATCGGCGAAATGACCAGTCACGGCCGCAACGCTTTACCGTGTAACGTCATGCATACAAATCAGGGCCCAGTTTAGGCCTGCTAAAGTAAAAGCCATGTTCAAACAGCACGAGAATCTCATGATTTGAACATGGGTTTTGCGGCTTCAAACAGCTTCGCGTAACGAATTCCCATGCAAGAAAACATATTTGGAAATCACTTCTGACAAGTTTGTTTACAATAGTATTCAATGGCTTGGTAATTCGGCCGCCATAACCAGATCTCCTTGACTGAAGTTTACCCTTTATCGTAAAGAGACATACGAATGGGTTTACTGGGACTGGCACAACCCTATTGTGCCTTACTTGAATATAAAAGTTTTGCAGAGCTAGTTGAAAACTGTACTTTTTTCTAAAATGGGGCCGGGCTAGCCAAGGTATGCCCTAGCTTTTGTTTTGTTTGTTTGATTTGATTCTTTACGTCCTAGTCAACAAATTTTCAGTTAGATCGGGATGGATGTCTTGGTTAGCCTTGCTCAAGGACGCAACATAATGATGCAGGTGAGGCTCAAACCCAAGCCCCTCGGTCTCGAGTCAAGCACTCTACCACTGAGCCACTGCACTCCTTCGACAGAATAAGTGACTCTCTGGCTATTGACCAATGAGAGTTTTCATACTTAAGCAGCCTGGTACTGTGAAGTGCAAAGGATTTCTAGCGATAAGGCGGGCTATTTCCCTAAATGAGACGTTCGTTTTATTTTGTTGAAATAACGACTGGAGGTACTAGGTACATTTAACAAATACATATAGACGAGCCGTTTATGCACCCCCCCCCCCCTAGTTCGTATATTTAAACGGGGTTTCCTTTATGCATGTAATAACTCTACTTTTGAATGAGAATTTATTTTGATTATCAACTGTGCTTGTTATTCAGTAACATACATGGGTAAAGGACCGTTAAACAAGGGTAAACAATCGTCCTATCGCGATTGAGTAAATTTATTTATACAGTTGATGTACGATAAAAACGACCATCTTGTTAAGTGGTCTATTTTTGTCAGATGTTTGATGGCTACTTTCGCTTATACAACCCCTTCCCACACACCCCCGCCTAGACCCAAGACGCCCTTTACGTATGTTGTATATTTATATAGCGACATTTAATTGTCCAAAGGGCATCTTGGGTCTAGGGGGGATAGCATCTAAAAAACTGAAAGACGCCAGTTTAATCTATCCAATTACAAACGTCACAAGTTTAATTATATTTCGTACGCATGCACAGAAGGAATACTAAAAAGTTTGGGAAATGAAGGGCACGTATATCCTTAATACTTTAGCATTTTTACTTTTTGAAAACCAGCAAAGGATTAACCGAAACTCTCGTCTAAACGGCACCCAGTATAAAGACGTAAGATAAGGGATGGGAGTAGAAGGCGCAAGTTTTCACGGCTTCGTAAATGGTGAATCGCTTTGAAACGTATTTTGATGCTTACTATGCATATTTTACTACCGAAACAGACGAATTTTAAAAACATCAGGGCAATTTGAAAATTAAGTTTTTGTTATCATGTCAACTAGAGAAAATATACGCCTTATCGAAACTTCTTGGCCTGCAGTTACAGATTTAAATTTACGCAGAGTTGTCCTCCGTCATTTGCATTGGTGATTCGCACAATGATTGATACTGGGCTTGGATATCTTGGAGTATCAAGCATCGTCTTAGCATACGACATATAGGTATGTGGTGGTGTCAGGTGTGTGTTGTGTGTGACTTGTTGTTTCTGGCGGGAATGGGTAAGAACTGAAGTGCCCATCGCGAGTAGATCTAAAATCTATCAGCTTTTATTTTTAGACTTTGTTTTTTACTAGTGTCACAATGCAAATGATTTAAATCGATCAACTTTAAATCTACAATTCTCCACGAAATAATGTTGGATTTTTCCAAAAATGATAAATCATCTAATAAAAAAATAATATTTTCGACCGAAACCCCTCCACACACTGGTAAATGTATACTGGTCTAGGGGCCAAACTGATATGTATTGGCTATTTTGCGAGTTTGTTGCACCCCCAGGAAGAAAAACTTGGTTACAATTTTCAGTTAGGGACATGTCTTGGGGCCTTAGAAACCCATGTTTTACTAAGTTTTCTGTGGTCAGCTTTCTGTAAATGGCCTGTAATCAACGTTACCCTACTAACATTGAAAATAGTAGTACTCAAAATACAAGACTAATAGGATATTTTACAAAAGTATCAATGAAATTATTTGAACTTTAAATGGTTGATCGTGTCATAAACATCGATTGCAGACATCTGTGAGATGTATTTCTGCTTATCAGTGTTACATACGTTACATTTTATACAAAATTGCAGATTAGAATGAACCACGTTCCCCAACCCCAGGAAAAAAGCTTGGTTGCAGATAAGAATGAACCACGTTCCCCAACCCCAGGAAAAAAAGCTTGGTTGCTTTTTTTAGTCAGAGACATGTCTTGTGGCCTTAGAAACCCATGTTTTTTCTAAGTTTTCTTTAGTCAGTGGTCTGTAAAAGGCCTGCAATCAATGTTACAGTAATAACATTAAAATACCAACAAAAAAGACAAGACCAATAGGATATTTTCCAAAAGTATAAATGAAATTATTTGAGCTTTACACGTTTCAGCTAGACATAAATATCAATTGCAAACATCTATGATATGTACTTCTGCTCTCCAGAGTTACTTATGTTACATTTTTTATGAAATTGCAGATAATAACTTAAAAGTTTGCATATCAGAATAAACCATATTCCACATCCATAAATGTGTAATAAAGATTTCGATTCTAATAATGAATTTTCATTTTTACATATTTGAAGCAATTTATAAATTGCAACTGGCAATAAAGTGTAGTAAAATAAATATTTCAAGATGCTTATAAGCGTCTCACTTCTACTGGCATACATATTTTATTTTCATCCATTTACATTGCACTGGGATGGGCACTGTCTTCTTTCATCTCTTTCACAATGAAATTAAATAGCGACAAAACAAACAGGTTTAACTGACATGAATATTTAATTTCTGTCAATATATCAATAAGCTAACGTAGGTAACAAATTGATCTTTTGCATAAATGGATAAAGATAATAGAATTTGTGGAGAATAGACTCAGATTTTTTTGCCTTTGCCAGACTACACGCAAGGTAAAATTTAAGTCTACTCTCAACATGTTTTAATAACTTCAATCACAGACAAACTATTCTAAATAAACACTAATATATGAGTTTTGTATGTTTGGTTCTGTTATTTTGATATGGTTATTTGCATTTTTTGTCAATGGTTCATGGCAATATCCATGATATTTACTTCATGATTCAAATATTGGACTGAAGATACCGTATATCAATTTGAATTAAAAGTAAAAATATCAAAGCAATATTTCCTGCATCTGGTGGCAGGGCAGAGATGATAGTGCTGGGTGTCTTCCAGTGCAGGGGCTTTCTGTTGGTTTTAAACATTGAAAGACAAACCTTAAAAGTAATCAAGTTCTGGTTAAGCCTTCCTTTAAAAAGAGCGAATGGGTAACAGATTTGTCAGATTTGATGTTTAGCTGTTTTATAAGTTATATACCCTTTACACTAAATGTATATGTAAGGTAAGTCCATAACATATGTAACAGCACACTGCCATTATTTTAGCTTAAATATATTTTTCCTGCAAGTTCTGGCTCTTTTGGCCATTAGAAGTATTTTATCAGGCTTGAAAAAAACTATGTTTGCTTAAAAGTGAGTATGACCAGGAAATGTAACAATCGCAGACTGCAAACTAACCAACGGTACTGTGAAGAAAAGCAACAGAGCATTTCAGGTCTTGACTGCATTTTGCTATACATGTACTCTAAAATTTCTAGCTCATTTTTTAAAGACTGCAAACATAATATCAACCAAAGTATTTAGCAGAACAGAAGTAACATGGTTTATACCCAAATGTACCTGATGCCTGAACAGGTTTTCTCGTATGCTTAATACATTTATTTTCACTGTTGGCAATTACATGTTGAAAACAAATAACAACACTGTTTCATCTGTCACAATTGCAATCTTCTCTACTTTTGTTAAGCAGGATTTCTTTATATCATATTGTAATGCTTATTATTTTATTATATTATACAGCAATTTTGAAAGAATTTATTTTGTTTGGTAATTAAGAAAAGGTAAGGTAAAGCCATACTCATGGTTGAAAAATATAGTATGTGGTAACACTAATTACAAAGCAATAAAGATATTTCATGGTAACATTAATTGCAAATCTTTTGTCAGTTATTGAATCTTTATGAAAGTCCATTTTCAGGAGTTACAACTTGAATCATAAACATGACACAACAAAATTAAGCAACATGGTTTGAATCTCTGAAGCTCACAGATTAAGTGCCCAAATGTTTGTCAGTTGAAAAAAAGGTGTCACAACTAACATGCAGCTATTGGCTTTCTTACATTGTTAATAATGTAGTTTAGTGTTGTTGTTTGTTTGCACTGAGGGGTTATTTGTAACAATTATACATGTTTGCACATGATCTATGAAATTATAAGTATGAGACCTTTGGTCAGTTTGTTGGTTTCAAAGATTTACTGAATTAGGCTTTTTTATATGCAGAGCCATCCGAAAATGTGAATAATACTGTGGATAACAGCTTGAAGACAGCATTTTAGACATAAACTGACTCATTCTTGTACCCATTTGTTAATACTAACATTGTTTGAGGGCTGTCTTGTCTACAAAGGAAGGAAATCATTTAATTTTAAGTGTAGTGCCATATTAAGATTACAGACATTTAGTACTGTATGTTGCCAGTTACAAGTGTTAGCTAATCTCGTATATTGCACTGGTTAATACATGCAATATGGTACTGTAATATAAAGACAAACCTTATATGCAACAAATCACTGTTTCAGCAAACTGATATAGATGTAAAACAGATTCATTATATGATTGGATGGCGAGCATCCCAACTAAGGGATTGTTTTCTACATCATGCAAATCAGAAATATTAAAACAATTAATTATGTTTGTAAATTTGTATTCGATAAATCTTTCGTGATGTAATTTCTCAAAACATGAGACATGACCTCTAATTAACTGATGAAAGTCTGGGTATACAGTGAAGCTGTCAGCTCATCCAATGTGGTGATTGACAGCTGCGTGCATAGCATGTTTACATCGTTGAATAACCTTATGAAGAGCCTTTGTCACCGAAAGACCAACCAAGACACACTTACCCTAAAAGGATATTTTCTAATAGTATCAATGAACTTATTTTAGCTTTAAATGTTTGACCTAGACATAAACACTAATTGCAGACATCTGTGAGATAGGTTTCTGCTCGTCAGCGGTACGTATGTTACGTTTTATACAAAATTGCATATAATGACTTTTTAATTGCATATTAGAATAAACTATGTTCCCGTGCCTTAATTATATAATGTTGGTCTCTATTATAATGGTAAATAATGGTTTATAACTTGTACCTGTACCGAAACAAATATTTAAATACGCTTATTAGCATGTAACTTGTACTGGCTTACATATTTTCTATCCTGATTTCATATGGCAACGTAATATACAGGACTATAAATTGTTTGACAACAGGAAACATAATAAAACATTCAGTCCAATATTTGAATCATGAAGAAGATATTATGTTTATTGTTATGAACCATTGGTAAAAAATCTGCAACCTGTCATATCAAAGTGAAAGAATCAATCAAAATTGCAAAACTCTCATATTTTACTGTTTATTCCGAATAATTTGACTATAATTGAAGTAATTTAAATAAAAGATAGAGAGTAGACTCAAATATAACCTTGTCGACAGGCTATGTCGTCAGGCTAATGAAGAATTTGAGTCTACTTTCCACACTATAGTGTTTTTATCTATTTATGCCAAGGACAATGCTGTTACCTACGTTACCTTTTATATATTAACACCAACAAATTTTCCATCGTCGTTGACTCTGTGTATTAAATCATTTTTTTATTTCACTGTGACAGAGATGAAAGAAGACATTGTACATTCCAATGCAATGTACATCAGGTCAGATAGAAAATATGTACGCCAGTAGAAGTAACGTGCTAATAAGCATATTTAAACGTTAATTTGCTGCCTCTATCGCCAGTTACAAGTTATAAGTAGCTTTTATATGTAAGAATGGACATTCATCATTTGAATAGAAATCTTTATCACATATTTAAGGTTGGAGAACATGGTGTATTCTAATATATAATCTAAAAAGTAATAATATGCAATTTCATAAAAAATGTAACATAAGTAACTCTGACGAGCAGAAATACACCCCACAGATGTCTCAAATTGGCGTTTAAGTCTAACTCAAGCATGTAAAGCTCAAATAATTTCATTAATATAATTGGGAAATATCCCATTAGTCTTATATTTTGTTCTGCTATTTTAAAGTCAGTAGGGTAACATTGATTACAGGTCATTACAGACAACTGACCGAAGAAATCTTAGTAAATCTTGGGTTTCCAAGGCCACAAGACATGTCCCTGACTGAAAATATAGTAACCAAGTGTTTCTTCCTGCGGTTAGGGAACATGATCCATTCTAATATGCAATCTATAAAGTCATTATCTACAATTTCGTATAAAACGTAACATACGTCACGCTGTTGAGCGAAAATATATCTCACAGATATCTGCAATTGATGTTTATGACTAGATCAAATATTTAAAGTTCAAATAATTTCATTGATACTTTTATAAAATATTTTATTAGTCTTGTATTTTGTATACTACCATTTTCTATGTTAGTAGGGTAACGTTGGTTACACCCCATTTACAGAAAATTGACCGCAGAAAACTTAGTAAAACATGGGTTTCTAAGGCCCCAAGACATGTCCCTGACTGAAAATAGTGACAAAGTTTTTCTTCCTGGGGGGGGTGCAACAGAACTCAAAATTTGAGATTTGGCCCCTACACTATACGTCGATTTGGTGGTATTTACGCGTATTGCCGGTACCTTAAAGACCGGAAGTGGTAGAAAATTGCCTTAATCCTATGTAGAAAAACATGCCATATGCCTAAAGGACTATAGAATTAGATCATTTTTAAGTAATCGGCATGCAGATGGCAATTTATGTAAGCATTTAGGAATAGATTCGAGTACCGACCTGGATGATCGGTACTCAAACTATTCCTAAATGCTTACAGAAATCGCCATGCACATACAAAATACTTTAAAATGATCTAATTCTATAGGATGATCGGTACTCGAATCTATTCCTAAATGCTTACATAAATCGTCATGCACATACTAAATACTTTAAAATGATCTAATTCTATAGTCCTTTAGGCATATGGCATGTTTTTCTACATAGTATTAACACCAATATCTACCACTTCCGGTCTATGAAGTACCAGCAAAACGCGTAAATACCACCAAATCGACGTAAACATCAACAGTTATTGGCATTCTTATACTTTCATAAGATGATATCATTCATATCATTCCACTCATTTGTTTGAGATATGCATTGATTTCACTGCTATGTTTGAAATAAGGAAGTGTGATAGTGTTAGGTGTCTACACGCAGTGATTTTATTTGGCCATTTTTAAGGCCTTATATGGGAGTCATTCCCAATCCAAAAATGGTCTTTTTTTCCAATTGCATGTATTTTAGCACTTATTTTCCCAATGGTAATAAAATATTTTCCAAAATGTGAAGGAAAAGGAACCATCCTAAAATCCAAAATAAAATCACAGACATGGCAAGATTTGCAATGCAGACAGTCACGCTGACTAAATCACTTTGTCTAAAAACCTATTTTCTGGGACTGTCAGTCAGTATCCTGGTCTCCCTTATGCCAGGTGTGGTTAGCCAGATAAATAATGTGCCGGACCCAGAGACAGGACCGTCGCCGCGTTAATAAAAAGTGATCCCGCTGAGCAATCCATCGAGTGACGAAGGCTCCAGAAAGGGGTTGAGCGCAAGAAGGGAGAATCATTCACGGGGGAGGGGGGTCTCGCTCAAGATTTTTTTTTTTAAATATTGAGCTCTTCTATGTGTTTTAATGGGGATTTAAGCGTTTGGTAAATTATTTCAACCGTTTTGGTCAAGGTATTTTGCTAGAATAGATACTCTTTGGCGAGTGAAACCCCAAATGCTGGATAATTTGTTTTTCAGACAGTCACGGTTTTCCCGTTTTCCTTCAGCATGCTTTGTTACATAGGTCAAAGAAGAGTTTTGGCAAAGTTCTGTTAGCGCAGGTTTCGTCTAAATTTTGGCTGTGCAACTTTCCTTGACGACTTTACTTATCAGTGCTAAGCCTCAGATCTTTGGCTTCATCGTAATGAAGTCAGGGCATAGACGATGGCTTCAACCAGATGAACGTTGGGGAACCGAAAAATCTTGGGTTGAATTGGAACAGGTGGGACTTGTATAACATTAACGGAATACATGTGACAAGACTGACATGGATCTTTAAGTAAGGCTCTCTCTCGCTGCTCATATAGATATCTCTAAATTTAAAACGTTTAAAACAAATTTTGTCCCCCGATATGGTTATCTTATTTAGAACAATAATAAAAAACCCGTCAACTTGAGGGAAAAAAACTTGATCAAAGAAATGATCAATACTGATAAATGGGCATCAAGGCAAGAAAACCTGTCTTCGGTGTTTCCGACCATGCATGACTCGATCAAACCAACCTGCTAAGTTACAAAATTAGCTAGAATGCTGAATTTTTACGTCTAGCAAGTTTACCAACTAAACTTTCCAAAGAGTGAACAACAAAGACACTGATCAAACTGCCTGGATGTGCAGACTGGCCTGCGCCTTTGGTTTCCGCATGCAGTTACGTCAGGTTTTCTCTCGACACAGCGCAACTCTTCCACACTTTATAGTTGGTCTATTGATGACACTTGTTGATGATTGCATCAAATCCTTTGGCACTAATGAATAAAATCAGAGGTAAGTTGAAAGACAAAGAGCCGAAACGAGAAAAAAAAACGGATACGATGGAAAGCATATTCGGCCAAAAAAGTAGTATTATGTATTAAGCATCAGAGAGAAGTGTCTCTCGACAGACCGTGTCGGAGACTTAGGGTCACCTCGAAGGCTCATGCATTTGAAGCAGAACATGAAAGAGCACGTTTGCGAGAGAAATGTCTTAGTCCCCACCACTAAAGTCAAGGATTTCTCTGTCTATATAACATCCTTAATTATGACAAAATTGACAGGGAGCGCAGTGGCTCAGTGGTAGAGTGCTTGACTCGAGACCGAGGAGCCGCAGGTTCGAGCCTCACCGGCGTCACTGCGTTGTGGTCCTTCAGCAAGACACATTTATCCTAGCTTAGTACTGGTTTAACCCAGGAAGACCCATCCCTGTTTAACTGAAAGATTGTTAATGGGACATAAAGAATCAAATAAAACATAACAAAATGACAAAATTGATTAAACGAAGCATAAAAGTTAAACTAAATAGTCTTCTACTCCCGATGATTCATCACGAAAGAGAAAGTTGCTTCGATATATCATCAAAATTCAGCTGCAATACGTTGATCCACGTATCGTGCCCTCAGCGTCACAGAAAACCCATTCACCTGTTAGAATTTTGATAATCCCTGCGTTGTTTTTTTTTTTTTTTTTTTTTTTTTTACAATTTCAGTGCATGCTGATGATATGGGCTTACTTTGCTATCTTGCCATGCTTAAAGGTAGGGTTTAAACAGTCGTATGTCGATGTAGGCATGGAAAAATCATCGAAAGCAGGGCCAAATGACCCTTATTTTTCCACCAGTAGAATGGGGCGCACTGTAGCGCTTTCAAAAACGATATTTTTTAAAAAAAAAAAAATATCTAGAACAATTGAAGCAAAGGCTCCTACAGCTCCTGCAAGAGTTTGTGGGTTTTTTGTCTGCCGTATTTATTCTAGCCGTTGCTATAAAATGAAGGTAAATAAGTTACATACCTTTTTTCACTGTAAAACCCGTTGATGTGCTGACACCTTGCCCGTTGTTACACGTTTTTAAAGTCAACCCCCTTTGATACTCCTGTTTTAATGTGCACAGTTTCCATAGCTTGCTCATGGTTTCGGATGGTTTCCGCAAGCTGCACAGTATTGAGCCAACGGAGACTTTGGCGTTTTTTCATGTTGATAGAGAATGTGTTTCGATGACTCCAATGAACATACCCGAAGTGAAACAAAGTCGGATTTCCTCTAACTTTATCTTACCGTGTTAACAAGAAACCTAGGGCTTACGCTCTGGAAAAACATTAAATGCATAATGCTTATTTTGTTTTTCATACATGATATGCGCTAGAATTTCAAGAAATGCGTATCCTGTCAAATATTTTGGTAATTTACGCGGTACGCAAGCTTATCTAAAGCCCTGTTAAGCATCTTATGGGAGCGCAGTGGCTCAGTGGTAGAGTGCTTGACTCGAGACCGAAGGGAAACGGGTTCAAGCCTCACCGGTGTCACTGCGTTGTGGTCCTTGAGCAAGACACATTTATCCTAGCTTAGTACTGCTTAAACCCAGGAAGAACCGTCCAGCATAACTGAAAGATTGTTGAGTGGACGTAAAGAATAAAATCAAACAAACAAAAACAAACAAAAGCATCTTATGTTCTACAAACTGTATGTAGGCATTTGTCAGTGCATCATTGGAGAAGACCTTTTTGCGGTTCTGAATTCTTTTCTTGCGCAGAATTTCTTGAGGATTTGCATAAAAAAGTGGGCAAAAACACACACAAAAACGCCATAAAATGCGTTCTATTTTAAGACCCCTAGGTACAAAAAAACGATATCAAAATAGCTTGCCTTATAATTGTGTTACACTACTACGTGACTTTCAATCAAAAAAGTCATCATTGCAGACAACCAGCTTCAATTTTTTCCTACACTTCTGTCTGCTGGCGTATTTCTCAATTTCTTGATTTTTCCCAAGGCCATGGCTTTGCCAGAAGCTCGCACAGGCACAGAACCTGCTGGAGTAATTAGGGGAGGTCTACACGAGTAACTTTCTCACAGCGATGTAGGACCTAAAACGACGTATAAAAGCAGCAACTGCGAAAAACCAGTGCCACACAATTTCTGAACGGAGTTTAGATGGAATTTTGGCATATGTTTGTTTCTTTACCATGGGGGAGTATAACTGTTGGTAGAATGGACATAAACTGACCCAATTCATTAATAATATGCAATGGTTGACTAGGGCACACTTCGAATCGAATCGAACTACAGTTACTACTATAGTAAATATAGTTTTGTTCGAACATCAAACACCTCTAGCCCTATCTAACAAGATGGGTTCAAGATCTGTCAGTAGCCTCAAAATTATTTGTTTTAGAAAAAATAATTACTCGCTGTGCACTATTTGCGGTCCTACTTATTCATAATTGTTAATTAGAGTTGGCTGTGCAATATGAACATCATTTTTGTCTGCTATGAAGAATTGAAAGGGGCATGCAAGGCTATTCACTCTGTTTACTTGGCAGCCAACTAAAGTTCCAACTGCAGCGGTTCGGATGTAAACGTACGCGCGCAACTGTTACGTAAGAACTTTAGTAGGAACTTTAGTTTGATTCGAAGTGGGCCTAGATCATTCAATGTCGTTTCAGGTCAGTAATTGCCGTATAGATTGAAGCATGAAGATTATCGTACATATAAAGTACTGCTGCATAGATTAAAACCCTGAAAATGACTTTAGATTTACGTTTTCAGTTTATATCACCTTGAGCATTCAATAAAGGCAATATATTTGACAAAACATATTGACATATGCGGCTAATTTCCACGCGCAGATTTCCTGCGTCAGGAAACAAGGAAAGTTGTCTGGGTTCTGTCTTTGGACCATTTACGATTTCAGATCAATGCGTATATTGCTTTGAGTTCCACATTTTCTTGAAAAGATAAAGTAACTAAAATGTGTCTGAAATACACGTGTGTATCTATTGACGCTTTATCAGAACTGATTATTTTGAAGCCAGATCAGCCGAAATCAAATGATGTAAAACATTTTGCTCCTTTTTACCTTGTTTGCGAATACCAACATGGCCGATACTCAGATTATCTGTCCTGTATTACGGTTATTTCGAGCCGCACATGACCTGGCCTCGTAGCCGAGTGGTTAACGTGTCAGACTTTGGAAACAGGGGACCAGGGTCGATTCGTGGGTGGGCACCTATTATACCTTGTTTATTTTTTCTTCTTTTTTTCAACGTGAAAATGCTGAAGTACTTGATTCAAGTAATATGTGATATTTAAATGATAAAAAATCACTCCTTAATGTTTTAAATTGAATTATCCCCGAAATCTTTGGGAGGTAGGGTAAAATTTAGCCCTCTTGAAAGCTAATTAACACGGTGACCCCCGATTTTTTTTATTCTTTCTAAAAGGCAAAATGACAGTCTATGAAATAAAAACAAAAAAAAAATAATTTTTCAATGTCAGAATTTTTAATATATACTTTACTCTAAAAATCGAAATCATATTTTTGGGGAATTACCAAAATATATCATGTAGTATCTTGGGAAAACGAATATTTTTCACGTTTTCTAAAAAAAACTTGAGGTCATGTATAAAATAGCTGCTTGTTTCATCTGAGAGGGTTTACAATAGTTGTGAAATGCCTGTGGAGATTTACAATATTTGTGAATGCTTGTTTTGGATAGTACACAGGTGTTCAGCCAGGTGCGGTGTTGACATCTGTGATTGACATGTTTATGTTTTTATAGGGAATTCTGACACCAGTTTGTTATTGTTTCTCAAATGTCATATTTATTGGCTTTCAATTCTGATGGGATGTTTTAACACTTTAAAAAGGTCATGATGACAGATGTTACTTAGTTTAGTAAAATTACATAAGCCCAATAAATAGATCATGTCAATTCGGACATTGATTGGCAGGATTGCGCAATACATTTAATCATATGACCTTTGGGGAATTGCGCAACTGGTGTGACTATGAGTCACTTTTGTATCTTCTGATTGGTTGATATAAATAGAAGCTTACCTATGTAGAGGGCGCTATATAGTAAACTTGAAATATGATGGGTTAGTGATGATGTCATTAGGTGGCGATGTGGTCAGCTTCTATCACGTGACTTCATGGTATATAAGATGAAACCCAGTAGCTGAGCTTCAGATTTCGGAACTTTGGGTTATAGATAGTTTCTAGAAGTATTTTAGTTAAACATAAGAAGATTTAATAAAATTATAAAATTGTGAAAGTTGTTGCTGACATTTTAAAGACTTAGAAATTCTAAAGAGACTTTGAAAACACAACGCGAACTTGAAGATGAGAATCAACTACTACGTTACACATGGGCGATATGTAAAATTGAAATAAAGAAACTGGATGATGATAACAACTAGTTTAGCTTAACATTAAAGACTTACGTTGTGTCCAGAAAATTGGCCAAATGCTGAAAACTTCCATATGCGAATATGAAAAAATGAGCACATTGACATATCCTTTTCATTTCAGAAACTGAGAGTCCATGCATGAAACAAAATGTATGCAAAGTAATGAAAAGTTTTCAATCTGGGAAGTATTTAGTAGCATTTGTCCTTAATTATGATGGTAGCATTTTGGCATTTACTCCACTTTTTTTTCTTGAGTGTTACCTTTAAAAAAGTGTATGTTAACTGATTACAGACACATGAATGGTTGACTATAAAAAGTAGTTGATAATGTTTAGAATTCTGGCCACTGTAAACGTTGTTTTATAAAAAAAATAGCCATAATTATAGCCACCTCGTGCTGTTTTAGTACAAAATGTCCTTACAAACATAGCAAATTGTATTTAACCGGATCAAACTGATCATATTGGATCAGTTGGAACTGAGCCTAGGCTGATTAAATCGAGGCTATAAACTGAATGGTAGTGCTTGAAAATTAAAAATTACTTGTACAAAGCAATCGCACTTTTAAAATGTGTGATGCTCTTGACACTTACCTGTAGG
Source organism: Loripinus fragilis (assembly GCA_964019695.1). Lineage (NCBI taxonomy): Eukaryota > Metazoa > Mollusca > Bivalvia > Lucinida > Lucinidae > Loripinus > Loripinus fragilis. Next base: position 110,366,924 of record OZ026514.1, on the reverse strand, counting down.
AATTTAAATACAGATATTAAGGACGTCGCATGGCTGTTACACCTCTTAAATTCCCCCGGCTTTCCAGAAAGCATTAAATGTCAAAAATCCAAAGAGATCAGGGACCAGGGCAGTGGTAGAAGATTCGTCGAACACTTTTCTTCTGACAGTGCAGGATATTTTAAATCCAGATTTGAGTTTAATGAAAGTAATAAAATAATATTTTAGAGTTTCGCGTTTCATATTATTGTGGCAGGACTATAATGCGATAAGCATTGTAAACTTTAGGGATGTTAAAGATATGTCTTAGCTTTGCTAGTTATCTTTGTGGTAAACATTCATGTATGGATGTGGATTCACATCTGAGTCTCGCTGATTGCCTTAGTCATACCTTACTGTTCAAATGAATGTTAACCCCTTTGTAAGCGGAACACACATAAACTCGCACTTTACAAACATGAAATCCAGATGAAATGCCACATAATACGGCATTTCATAAGGTCAACACTGTTTGTTTAGGTAAAAAAAAACTTCAGACAAAAAACATTTTTAATTATACCCTGACACTTGGATATGTGCAATTGACTATCCGAAGTTAATTGTTTCAGATCAAAAGCAAGAATCCATTAATATACAAAGAGTTGAATAGTTCGTGGAGATACGTAAGTCAGATATCTAGATACATCAAAAACTTGTTTTGAGTGCTCAAAAGAACCGTCTCAAATGTGAACGTTCTTTTGAGCACTCATAACATCGGTTTATATTGATGGACAAGAAATAATCCCAATATTAAGGGAGTGCAGTGGCTCAGTGGTAGAGAGCTTGATTCCTGATTTTTGCACCCTTACTTACTTTGACTCGAGACTGAGGTGCTTAGGTCTCGAGTCAAGCAGTCTACCACTGAGCCACTGTGCTCCTGTTATGCTCATATATACTAAAACCAAGTTCTAATTAGTCACTTTTCAAAATCATTATTTCTGACCAAACGCTAATAAAATTGAAATGATTTTTGCCTATATATGTGCATTTTAATGGGCAAACGTTTAGCAGTGTTTTCAACAGTTTTCTTTTACTTCAAAGTTATTTTGGTTAAAAATGCAAAAGTCGACTTTTTGTAAGAAAAAATGGTTTTGAGAGTAGTTTTTTTTGTAAAATAGACGTTTAGGTGGGTACAAACAGGTCTGTCCGACAGGAAAAACACCAAACAATTGAAACTTTGCTGATGGTGGATTTTTTATTCATTTTCAAAATGTTGCATTTTTCAAAAAATTTCGAGATTTTTGAAATTCACCAGTATTTCCTGGTAAAATTGGTAAATGCACTTAATTGTATTTGAACACCATAGGCCAAACACAGTAGGACTTGATAAGTCCAGTAAGACTTGATAAGTCCATTTTTGGTGATTATTGTTTTATGACTACTGCACACTTCAGGTTTCAATGTTAGACTTTAAACATCGATTTGGTTGCATAATATTTTTGTTTTTTCAATTCTTAAAGAAGGACGGTGACGTCTGGTGATAATGAATAATCGCTGAAAATTTCAATGTCGTGTCGCTGATAATAAAGCGTACAGAGCAGTGCAAAGTCTCTACGTAAATTGCAAGGTTAAAGCTGAATTTCAATGATTAACCTTCTAAAAGTGTTTGTCTCATATTGTTGAGTAGCAAAAACGACAAGTCGGATGGAATTAAAACTTTTGAGGTTTTTCTTATATCACGCTAGCCAGTAACATCTTCAAACAAACTAAATCGTTAATTTGTGTTATGGTTTATATCGTAGAAAAATTGTGACTGTTTGAAATGAGGGTAGCTTTTCTCTAGCTTCATCCGTGCAAGAAGTACACGTCATTTTTAAATGAAATAGCTTGCAGAGTCTCGGCAAAGTATTGCTTCACTTAAAAAAACATGATTTTTTTATACCCTATGTTTCACTTTCTGAACTAGCGTACAATATAAGGTGACCAATTAGCAGTTGGTTTTAGTATAGAACTCAAATCTAACTGTGTGCATTTTGCATTTCCTCTTTTCAGATAACATGATGACAATACTACAGGAGCTGATGATTCAATTGGACCAGCGACTAATCAGGATTGACATGGGACATATGCAGTACTTAACAACAAATGAATAGAGCTTTATGTTTGTTGTAAATGTGTCAATGAATTGACTTATATACTAGTTAAATAAACCCCATCAATGATGCTTGATCTTTATTTGATGTAAGATTAATCAATTGGAGCTTTATCTAATGGTACATTTTTTTACGAATCTTTACTGGATACCTCAACACTTTCATATTTTTAACGACTCTCGAGGGCATTAAAGAAAGCTTACCCTCGTATTTTACTAGCTCATCAAACATCTAAAATCAAACAGGAATATACCATGTTGATGAGTTGCTTGTTGGTAAAACGTTTGCTCATGCTTTAAGGTAGCAAATATAAACTTCATGTCAGAATACTCGCTGGTAGGGGGGCAGATGCAATTTAATTTTGGCTGATTCTCTTTCTATAGACATATAATAATGAGCACTGGAGAAAAGGCTTATGAATGTGAACCTTGTCAAACATTTGTTCAAAACATTGGATTAAAACATCAGCACATAATTCACACAGAAGATAACCCATACAAGTGTAACATTTGTGGTATAAAATTTGATTTGGCCAGTAGGAGAAACCGCCACATAAGAAAAATACACACTGCAAAGAGACTTTACGAATGCGATATATGTGATAAAACCTTTATTAGAAACAGCGATTTAAATCGTCACCTCAGAATACATACTGGCGAGGATCTATACCACTGCGATGTCTGTGGTAAAATATTTACTGATACCACGTACTTAAATCTTCACCTTAAAATACATACAAACGAGAAACCATACAAATGTGATACATGTGGTAAAACCTTTACACATAGCTGGAATTTAAAATGTCACCTCAGACTACACACTGGAGAAAAAACATACAAATGTGGTATATGTGCTAAAACCTTTATTACAAACAGCTACTTAAAAAATCACCTCAGAATACATAGCAAAGAGAAGCCATACGAATGTGGTATTTGTAGTGAATCTTTTACTCTTGACAGTAAATTAAAAATCCACATTGGCAAAATACATCCTGAAGAGAAACCATATAAATGTGATACATGTGGGAAAACGTTTTCTCGAGTCAGTCTATTAAATAAACATATCAAAATACACTCTGGGGAGAAACCTTATGGGTGTGATACATGTGGTAAAAGTTTTACTGAAAGCAAGAGCTTACTACAACACCTCAGAATACACACTGGAGAGAGACCGTTTACATGTGATACGTGTGGGAAAAGGTTTATTGCAAACAGGAGATTACAACAACATATCAGAATACACACTGGGGAGAAACCTTATGGATGTGATTTATGTGGTAAAAGATTTACTCAAGGTGGTACCTTAAAAGATCACCTCAGAATACACACTGGAGAGAAGCCATATAAATGTGATATTTGTGGTAAAATATTTACTCGAAATTTTAACTTAAAACAGCACCTTAAAATACACACTGGAGAGAAACCTTATGGATGTGATACGTGTGGTAAAAGCTTTACTGAAAGCAAGAGCTTACTACAACACCTCAGAATACACACTGGAGAGAAACCATATAAGTGTGATACATGTGGTAAAAGCTTTATTGGAGGTAGAGACTTAAAAAAGCATATCAGAACCCATACTGGATAGAACCATATAGATGTGATATATACATATGAGTCGTGACATGAGATTTCCAACAATGTGTCATGTTGACAAGTGTAGACCCAGACGAGCCTGCGCAGTCTCCTTTTAAGCCTAGAAACTTCAAATGGTGTTCAGTCAGTAGCTTAACAATCATAGAACACTCAAGCGACTAGCAAAGTCTCTGATCAGACTGTGAGTATGCGCAGGCTGATATGTGGCTTTGCTGGTCGCACATACCACATTGTTGGAAATCTCATGCACTGGCTCAATTATGGTAAAGCATTTAATCAAAATGGTCACTTAAAACAACACCTTAGAAAACATAATGAGAGTCCATACAAATGTGGTTAAAGCATTAGTGAAAGCAAGAGCCTACAACAGATCTCAGAATACATACTAGAGAGAAACCATACAAATGTTAAAACCTTGGGTAAAACACTTAGTCAAAATATCCATTTAAATAATCACCAGCGAATACACCTGAGAAAAATGGGCCACGAAGTGAGTAATCTTATCTCTTCATTTAGAAACTAAAAGGTGTTAAGTAAGTTTGTTCCGCTCTTCATCATAGAATTTCGAATCATTTTAAAAGGAAATGATGCTGAATAATTGCATTTTCCATGAGCCTGTTATTCTCTGTGATACTCTATAGCATTTGGCATCGTGTCTGACATCGAATGTCTTCACACAATCATGTTTATTTTGGGTACTGTCCTTCAATCATTCTACAAAAATCTTATATTTAAAAAAATTATGACATTTTCTATTTTGGATGGTTCTTTTACAGCGTTGCAGTTTTGTAAACGTACTAAAAGCTTATATAAGATGAATAATAACTCCATTTAGGGTTCCTTAACCAATAAGGAAATATTCCTATTACTGTGGCCATTACATTACAATGGTTCTTTGTCATATACCCCAAGTTTGCTCCTCGAAACCAAACATTTCCGAGAGGTACTTGATTTTGAAGATAATTTATTTCATGATTAAATTTTTGATTAAACATCCTGCTGTTTATTTCTTATCAAGTGTGTCGACTTAAAAGAATTGCAGTGACACTTATGTCATTAGACACATTATTACGAAAATAATAGGATATTTTTATTGTGGAACAAACTTTCTTAACACCCTTTAGGTGAAGATCAATTCACCCTGCACAGTTTTAAGGCTTCACCAGAATATTTTACATATACAGGCCACTAGATGAGTGTGCATAATCAAAATTAAGTGTTCTTATTTCGAAATTTAGTTTTCTTATTTCTGAATCAAAACATATTATGTTGTTGTTTCTCAACCTCTCTACTAGACAGTTCTTTTGAGCACTCGTACTGAACAAGAGTGGCCGTTTTGGAGCATGGTTGACAATTTATTAGTGACTTTTTTGTGAATATTGGAACTTGTTGTGGATTCGAAATTAGAGGGATATTTGAGGTATAAGTTTTTAAGTAATGGTGCAAAGATCAGGAATCGATACAATCAAGTACCACACCTGACCCAGGATACCAATGGGAAAGTGACAAACTCACAGAAGACACCACAAACGAGAGCCAAGAGGTCAGCCCTTTCCCAGCAGGTGACCAAAAAGCACATATAAACAGACGCGCACAAAACATAGCAAACACAAGACAGAACAAAAACATAAAAGATCCACAAAAGAAGTACCGCCTTGGAACGGTCAGTAAAATATTTTACTGGAGGGCTTAAACCGGTTTAACGGCGCCAACCTCACCCTTAATTCAGATGTGGATCAAGACACATAGATATTTGGTTTGCATGAAAGACCCCTAACTTATCAATGCATCATCTCCTAAAACATATAAATCAAGATATAACAAGGAGATAAAGCAAGGATAAGGACTCGACAGTAAATTAAACTGAATACCAGAGCAAAAGAAATCCAACAGGTAAACCCCGGTGGGCCCGACAAACAGCCAAAGCATCAGGCCCCTACCATCTCATCAATAGATAAGTCTTTAAGTCGGAACCATCATAGAATCTGAAGTCCGACCCACCGGCGTGCAATTAAAGAGGAAAGCAAAGTTGCCAACCGTGATTGGGTTGACTACCAAGCATGCAGTCTGTTGTTATAAGCCGAATTTATGGGCAAGATATAGTCAATAAACAATAATGCACCCAATACTTATTCTAAGTGACAGATTTAGAGACCATGCTTGATATAATAAGAGTAGAGTTACGTAGTTGGTCACGGTATGGTACTTTATTCATCTGATTGGACAAATATAGGGTTTTCTTTCATACTCCTAACTGTAGATCTGTTTCGTCACCCTACTCTTATCTAGCACCGATTTTTTATACCTGTAAATAAATAGATGTAAACATGAACATGACGTCACACGGAATAGTTGATATAAAGGGTTGTCCGCATTCAAAACATATATCAATATCGGTATTTCAAACTGAGCGTTTCCTAAATGGGTTAAAATGATGCATTTGTTAGAAATAATAAATAATCCACTTAACTTTCCTGCACAAATAACTCCGAAATGCAAATAAAATCAATTGTTTGTTTAAAAAGCACATTTCTATGTATAGACGTGACAGTATATAGAACGTGTGTACTATGAGGAGATTAACAAGACGACGCCGTGGTCGAGTGGTTACGCTTGTGACTCGGATGAAGTGGTTTTTAATACGGAGGCGAGGACACCTTCTGAAAGTGCTTCTGAGTAAATATTTTTTATTTAAGTTTATTTCATTTTTTTATGAATTTTAAACTATATATAGATTATAAATCGTATCTTTCTATTTACATTTGATCAGACTTTATGTAACATTCATTTTTTCAGAATTTTCCATTTTCCAATTACACTGTGATGGTCTTGGTTAGTACAACTCCATATAGTTGGTACGTTCATTAAATGCGTTATTGATAGCTAAACACTCAGTTTTTAATGCGCAGATATCGGCAATTTAACAAAGAAAAGATGGAAGGCCTCACGGAAGAATATGTTTGAAAAATGGCAAATTAAAATAAGAATGATCAGCATACTGCAAACACGTGATAGACGTCAATCAAGAATCCTTGAGGAGAGACATAGCTGTATAGGTAGATACTAACCAAGTCATCATTTAAAGAGACTAAGTCTGCAACTATGAACATTTTTCGAAATTTTTTATTTTCTTTCTTTTTAAATCATTTGTAAAAGTAGAATTAAGTTACGCTTTCACAATAAATATGTTCACTGGAGCTGAAAACTGCACGGAAAAGTGAATTATAAAACAGGTGTGTTTTTTTCGTGTTGGTAATTATTTGCGTCCCTCCAATAATTATCGACAATTTATTTTAACATAAATGTTGTTGTTTTGATACTGATAATCTGTTTAGATTTACGAAATTGGTAAAATGTATACCTGAATTTTAGTTTTTTTACTGTGTTCTTGAAAAATAGAAACATTAGTCTAAAAATTTAAAAATCAAAAGTTACAGACTATGCAGCTTTTTTATTAAGTAGACTCAAACAGGTTAGTTGAGTGATTCATGTTGCTCCTACACATCCTTTGAAAGCGACAAATATACGGACACTCATTGCTCCTTTCTGGGTTACTTGCTGTAATTCAGCAATATGAAAATTGGAAAATAGGCAAAATTGTAATGCATTCGTTCCATCACAGTGTTATTGGAAAATTCTGAAGTAATGAATGTTACATAAAATATGATCAAATGTATAAAGGAAGATACTATTTATAATCTATGTATATTTTAAAATTGATTAAAATTGAAATAAACTTAAATAAAAAAATATTTACTCAGAAGCACTTTCAGAAGGTGCCCCTCCCTCCGTATTAAAATAACCACTTCATGTGAGTCAAAAGCGTAACCACTCGACCACGGCGTCGTCTTGTTAATCTACTGATATTACATGCGTTCTTTATACTGTCACTTCTATACATAGAATTGTGCTTTTCAAACAAACAATTGATTTTATTTGCATTTCGGAGTTATTTGTGCAGGAAAGTTTAGTGGATTATTTAATATTTCTAACAAATGCATCATTTTAACCCATTTCGGAAAACACTCAGTTTGAAATACCGATATTGATAGATGTTTTGAATGCTGACAACCCTTTATATCAACTATTCCGTGTGACGTCATGTACATGTTTACATCTCCTATTTATAATTCCACCCGTATTTACCTGTGTCCAATTTCAAAGATATAATGCCTTCAATGTTTACCGTCGTGAGTTGGCTCCCGGTACCGTTAGTTTAATAGGTGACCGGGCCCAGGGCGACGACAGTGAAAACATTGGGCTTACAGATGAGAATCGTTGTAAACAAACACTTGTGAGTTTACTGTTCATTCACGATATCTTGGCTCAAAGAAACCGTTAGGTGGATTTTACCATTAAATCACTATAGGGTAGCTTCTTCTTAATGTTCAAGATAAATATGGTATAAAACGATAAACGTGTTGTATTTTCCAATCAATATGAGTGGTGTAGAGGGTAGCGTGGAGAACTATCAATCATATTTGGAAGCCAGCTGTGCGGTTATGGTATTTGAGTCCTATGAAATCCATTTCTTTTTCGTTTTGTCATTCGTATCTCGATCTCTCTCATGATTTTTATGCTAAAATATGATTTCACTCACATTTTTAGCTCACCTGAGCCAAGGCTCCGAGGTGAGCTATTAGTATACCAATGACTCCAGCGTCCGTCGTCTATCTGTCGATCAAAATTTTCAAACATCTTCTCCTCTGAAACCACTGCCCAATTGAACTCAAATTTCATATGGAGACTCCTTAGCATGGGGGAACAGAAGTTTGTTCAAATGGTCCTGGTCACATGACCAAGATGGCCGCCATCTCCATAAATGGTAAAAACCCTTTAAAAATCTTCTTCTCTACAAACAAGAAGGACGGTGACCTTGGGACTTAGTGTGTAGCATTGGGGATGTGGGGCCTACCTAGTTTGTTAAAATGATGATCCTGGAATGACCTTGACTTACTTAACGTCAAGGTCAAATTTGCTTCCTAATGCATTTAAATGGGGACATTTTTGAAAAGTTGATTTTTTGAAAACTATTGAAGCCAAAGTCATTATTCTCACTTGATGTGTTTAATCTAATGCGAAAATGGTTATAAAAAAGTTCCAAAGGTCAAGGAGGACCTTTGACCTTATGCATTTAAATTGGATTTTTTTTTTGAAAAGTTGATTTTTTAATACTGTTGAAGCCAAAGTCATTGTTCTTACTTAATATGTTAAGAGGCAATTCCAAAGGTCAAGGTCACTCATATTGGAGGCCCATTAATATATTAAAACACAGTTTTCTCAGAAACCACTTGGCCAATTGAACTCAAATTTCATATGGACACTCCTTAAGTTGAGTGGAGTAAATTTGAACCAAATGTTAATGGTCACACCACCAAAATTGCGGCCATGCCTTTATAAGGTAAAAACCCTTTAAATAAATTCTACTCTGGAGCCAAAAGGCCAATGGCCTTGGGACTTGGTATATAGCATTGGGGATGTGGGCCCTACCAGTTTGCACAAATAATGAATCTGGGTTGACCTTGAATTTTTATACGGCAAGGCCAAATTTGATTCCTATAGTATTTATTCAGGAAAAATCTTGAAATGTTCATTTTTCTATATAACTGTTTTAGCAGAAATCATAATAATGGCGAAAACGTTAAACCTATTGAGACAGTGGCTTTACATAAGCACCAAAGGTCAAGTTGACCTTTCATCCAATGCCACTCATGTTAGACTGCCTTTTACATATCTAAGCATCTTTTTCTAAGAATCCACTGGGCTGTTTGAACTCAAATTTCATATGGAGTATTCAGTAGATAAAAAATACAAATATGATATTATTTGTAGGTCACTTGTTTAAAATGGCCACTGCCCATATATGGTAAATCAAAATATGTTTGAATAATAAGCCTAAGTTGACCTTGACCTATTTTAACATTATTAAGGAGATCAGGTGAGCGCTTCAGGACCTTCTGGTCCTCTAGTTACACTGCGCATACTTCTCTTGGCTGTAGAAAATGTCTGATGGGAATGCAATTCGATCGCAAGCAGGACAATTTGCTGACACAGACCCTGTATAAGACCCCTGTTGCTGCAAATGTTATTTTAAGAGAACGTGAAGAAGATGCCATAAATGATGCACTATTTGCACCATTATCAAATTATAGAGAAGGACCCATTTAGCTGACTGGCATAGCAAACAAAACGTTATCGCGCATCAAAGCTGAGTCTGAGAAGGTGGTCCTCGCGCCTTGGAAGCCATGAAGCAACGGGATGAAGCATAGAGACTTTTTCAAGTGCGAAATTTGTATAAATTGTAAAATTACACACAAACAAGACAACAAACTATATAATAATAAAAAAGATCTTTGATTTGGGGTTTCGAACCACTATCTCAGTCTTCATTACTCTTCAAAAAGATATAACCAATATGTATGTGCGCATTACCGACTGAGCCTCGAAGCCATTTAGAATTCCAATGTGATATTAACTGTTTTGTTATAATTATACCGTTATTATGCATCAAACCTTATGTACCCTTATTTTCGATAGTTCAGTCCATCATTAACGGTATCATTGAGCCAAGACATCGTGAATGAACAGTGCCTTGTTTTGGGGCATACAGTTAGACCCAGTTTACAGTTATAACGAATCTACCACAGAATACGGTATATGCACGTGGTAATGACTTCGTAATCTTTATCTGTTTTTAAGAAATATAGAATCGCCTCATTATTATTCATTTGTGACCTCTCAGTATTGACCTTTGGTCGACTCCATGTTCCTGGGTTGAGCAGATAATTTACCGTTACCTGTATGTAAAAATTCTTTATATCCTTAAAAGCTATATTCAATTTATATCAATCTCATTGGTTCAGTGGTTAAAACGCTCTCCTGAAACACGCCAAGTCGTGAGTCCGAGCCTCAATTTGGACTTGCTTTTTTTTCTTGCAATTTGATTGCATGTATTGATGTTAAATTATTTTGATATAGGAAAGTAAAATGATTTTTCGTGCTTTGAGTACGAATCCCTCATTGTACCCAGCATGGAGTATGATCATTCTTTCACCTGAAAATATAAAAGTTAAGCATATTTAGTACATATATTGAACAAAAGTGTAAACGCTACACCTGAATTGTTTGCCACCTATATACAAACTTATACAAACCAAGAATGCAAATGAAAGTGTATCTTAATGTTCAAATACTGGGTGATGCATAACAGTAAACGTTTTACGGATGCTGTCACGGGGAAACACATGAAATCCATTTAAATGTGACAGGGTCCAATTTTTCAGGTTGCAAATTGAACAGAAATCTCAGTTTAGACCTTCAGAAATCCACTACCTACGAGATCTGACCGTACGAAATGGTAGTCTAGACATGTTACAACCAGAAATCTCAAGTGTGTTTTGATCGTTTAAAAAAGCAATCTTAAAAAGCGTGTTTTCCATCATATTGCCAAGTTTGGAATTTTAACACTGAAATCTCCATAGGAAAATCAATGTGTTGTTGCATCTTAGTATGAGGACATTACTAGTCGAGAAATGGTAGAAACATTGTGTTGAGAGGTCTACCTGATTCGCTTCGAGGCCCATATGATGATGTGATGGGGAAGTCGACTTGAAAACTGTACTTTTAGATATATAAGGGTCAAAGTCAGAAAAACAAACCAAAAACTTGACAGTCTAGATTGTGAAGCGAGGAATTTAAAAGCAAACCATGAAAACCTTAACATCCACCATGAAGTACCGACATTTAACCACACACATCTACAGCGTGAGCATGAGGCACTGAGCAAAAATGTGACAAGTATGAGCAGAAAATTGGATAATATTGAAAAACCAATCAAGGTGGGAAAATCTTGTATTTCATGGTTCTAAAGGACAAAAGTAATGAATCCTGTTAGGAATCTGAGGCAAAAGTAAGGAAGTACATATCGTAAGATCTTGATCTAGATGATACTAGAATATCAGTATAACGTGCTCATAGAATCAATACTAAAAGATCGCTATGACCTGTAATTGTCAAATTCAGCTTATTTAAGGAGAGTTCGATAACTGGCTTTTAACACTTTCCTTTCTGGATACTAGTTAACAGATAGTTTGGCAAACAGTGAAGACCCAGATGAAATGACACACATTGACATAAGGTGGTATTTCATCAGGGTATGTACTGTTTCTTGGGATGGGTACAATCTTAAGGGACAGAAATGCATCATTTCATTAAAGTTTGACCTGCAATCCCTTAAAATACAAAAATGGACTATTCCCTACTTATTGTATTAATATGAATGGGTAAATCCGTCCGAATAAAAGCGGTTGATTGACATAATTTATCCATTTTGGTGCGTGTCGTATAATGACATATGCTTCTCTAAATACATATACGCAAGCCAAGGGTACTAACTCCACTTCGTCCCTTATGTGCGTAAGTAACGAAGTGGACTTAGTACCCTTGGCTTTGTGAAGATGCTGTAAATATAGAGAGGTTAAACAGTTCAATCATTTTGGTTAAATACTTTTTGAAGGTGCATATGCTTAGACTCGTTCGATTTTTTGTTGACGTCTGAACACTCTGCATCAATGTATACTGTGTAGTCAAGAACCCCAATTCCTGTATCTTTCATATTTATGGTTGGATGTGACGTTACCTGCTCTAGTTGGTTTGAATGTATTTTGGCTAGGTCTAACCTTCTTAATGAAGAATCTAGTGGGCTGCTCTGGAAAATGTATTGACATGGTGGTCTAACTCACTGATGTTTTGAGGTAAATACACACCCATTCATTGTACGTATAGGTTATAGATCATATATTACAATTATAAAGGAAAAGAGTGGAAAAGCGCGTAGCGAGTTTTCTCCACCCCCCCCCCTTCCAATTGCTTCTTTGAAAATGTTCGCACTGTCCACTGAACGGATTTACATAATAGTTTTACAATAATATT